>JAKEPQ010000852.1:13247500-13577250 GCA_024500445.1 Entomyzon cyanotis | reverse complement strand
CAGCTCCAGCCTCCTGATACCTGGACGCCTGAAGCTCTGGGAAGCTGCTTTTCTTTTGTTTTCCTTGCCTCTTTCTCCACACCTTTTGCACCACAATTCAACTGATGTGATAGGCTTTTTTTCAGGATCTGAGAATTTTAGGAGTATATGAGGAGAAGCCCAGCAGTTTTCCTCATCAGTCACACCTATCTGTCCTGGTAGCTTTTGCCTGGATCTCGTGCTTTTATGTCTTAACCTTTTAGAGGCAATTCCCAATTCACCTTTTTGCTTCCTGACAAGAATTAATGTTCTTTTGCATAGGAAGGAAAGCAGCTAGCCCAATTGTTTTATTTCAGATTGGAGACCCCCGATGAGGGATGAAGTCTGGGCAGAGCAGTCTATCTTTTGTGCTTTTTTTGTATCAGCAATCCTTGATTCAGAATCCTTGCCTTGCCTAGGTAACCCAACAGTTTCCTTGTCTTGCCCTGCTAACTTTCCCTAGTCTTGCATTCCCTTGCATGCCAATGCCCCACCTTCGTACTGCCTTGACCTGCCTTCTGCTGTCCTCCAGGGCTTTTCCTTTCCTTTCCCTTCCTTTTTCTTCCTGGCCCACCCATCACTGGACTTACCTTCCTGTGCCCAACCTTGCCTGTAATTTCTGGACCTGCTCTCATCTACCACTCCATTTCCTTTCCCCTCACTGCTCTGGCCTTGCCTACCTCTCCTTTGACTTGCCTACAATTGCCTACACTTGCTTTGTATTTCTTTGCCTGCATGCAAGGCAAGGTAAGGAGTGGTATGCAAGGCAAGGTAAGGAGTGGTATGCAAGGCAAAGCAAAGCCAGGAAGTCATAGGCAGGACAAGGCAAGGCAGATGATGGCAAGACAAGCAAAGTGAAGAGTAGGCTAGGAAAAACTAGGCAAGGTATTGAAAGCAAGACAAGGCCAAGTTACTTGGAAGCAAAGTCCATAGTGCCAGTGTTGGCGAAATAGATGTTAATTTTCCATGGGGAGTTGTAGTGCAGGAAGGTATTTCTGTCCTCACAGCTTCCGTGTAGGAGCAATTGTTGGATGTATCCAATACTGCAGGTGACATGCAACTTTCATTTGGTAAGTTCCTGAATGAGAATGACAATGTTTCTTCATGGGAAGGAAGCATATAACCCCAGTGTTGGAGGTGCAAAGAAGAAGCTGCCTAGTGGAGGTCCAGGGTGCCAGCAACTTTCTGTCCTGGTGTATCTGGTGTGGAAGCACTGTCTCATTTTGTACAATGATTAAATCAGAATCCATCTTTGGAAGGGGGTGTCCTGAAAGACTTAATGTGACATGTTGTTTCCACTTCTCAGAGGTGGCTTTCTGAAATTCTGGCAGCACACACCTTTTGGACAATGGAAACAGCTATGCTGAGTCTTGGTGTGCAGCTGGTCTAGTGCCCTGGGCAGGTAATGCCCAGTAACAGTGTTCTCGCACCTTTGTATGGCATGAGTCCCCGGATGTTTTGTATTTTGGAGCCGGGGGAGCGGGGGGGGGGGGGCGGAATGCCATTTCTTTGGAGATGGGCTCATAGTTCCTCTCTTTGGCAAAGAAAGCAAGTTACAATCTGCACGTTGGGTGGTCTTAGTGAATTTAAAGGCTTTTCCCAACAGGCAGTTTTCTAGTTAGAACTGTCAGTGGGAATGCAAAGGCCAAGCTGTTGAACTTACCGTCCTGGGACCTTTAGTGGATGAGCAATCCCTGGTGCTGTTCCATTTAGATCCTGACTCAGTGAGACTGAAGGCTCAGGACGGTACCTAGAGCTGAGAAAGAAAGTGCTGATAGATTGTAGGGTGTGTGCTGGTAGTTTGATGGGTGCAGTTGACGTTATAGGCAGCAAGAGCTTTTCTCAGCTGGCACTTTTTGGAGCTCTGCTTTTGCCAGATGTTTTCAAATTTGTGGCCGGACTCTGCGAGATTGAAAAGATTTGTTAGGGCAAAGGAGTTCATGTTGCTGTTTAAGTGTGGTGCAAATAAGAGTTTGCACTTGGAAGGGGAAGGTAAGTGCGATCTTTTTATGCTGACACAGTTGATTTGAGGGCAGGGATGTTTTCAACTGGGCTCTGCCCTTGGGGGAATTTCCTTCGTTTGACGGTCGACAGCGCCATCGTGTGGTGGTTTCGATGAGCCCTGACAGTGCCCTGGCAAAAGCCAAACGCTTTTCTGGCCGGGCCACATTCTTGTGCGGGCAGTTCGTGGGAGGACTCGTCTGTGCATCCTTGCTCTTGGGGACTTGAAAGAATGTGATCCTGCATCTAGTGGGGAAGGAAGAGGAATCGTTTCGTTGTTGGCGATGTTGTTTACATGCTGAAAAAAAAAGGCAATTGCAGCACGGCCTCTCTTTTAGAACTTTTTCTGTGCGATCAGCTGCTCAACATGTAACTCGCACCCACTGAACTGCATCAAGTTCCCTGAAGATATGCATTTTCCGTCCAGCTCTGTGTACCATCCTACCACCTCACTCTCACCAATCCTAAACATTTTCAAAAAGTCCAGCAGCTGCCCCCAAAGGAAAACTCAGAGAACAAAAAGACAGTCTGGCCTTCATCTTCCTTTTGCAGTCTGTAAACTAGACCAAACACGCTACTGAGTTGCTCTCACAACCACTTTCCTTCTCAACTACATCATCACCTTCTCTCAAGGTGGTGGAGTCCATCACTAAACTGAAGTGTTCCCAGTTGCAGCTTGGACTGAGAGATGTGCCAGGACAGAAAGCATTTGCTGACCTTCCCTCTTCCCTGTGAAAGCTGATATTCACAGTGCAATCACTTTCACACACTTTCAGTGTTTCCGAGTCCAAGCAGCTATATCTCACAGGGAAGGAAGTGTCAGGACAGAAGGCATTCCTAAATTACCTCATTTTCATAGAAGCTTTTCAACTGCACAGTGGGACAATGTCCTTCTCACATATATGTTCCATCGCATTTTTCAGCTCTCGCAGGTCTTTTTCCAACATCCAGCAGCTACTCCCATAAAAAGCCTCTGGAAAAAAAAGCCAGTGCTGGTCTGCACCTTCCACTTACTGCATATCAGGCACACCAAATTCACTGGTGCACTCTGCACTTTCTTTCTCCTCTACATCTACCATTATGTTCTCTAGATCTCGAAGTCTAAAGCTAAATGGGATTATTTCTACTAGGGCTCAGATAGAAATATATACAAGCGCAGGTAACTTTCATTGATATTCCCCCTTATCAGGAAAATTAATCCACAAACACCAGAAGTTTACATCCAAAAAGGAGACAGAGGAGTCCTGTAACTTTATTCATTAATAAAGGGAGAGGTCATGGGCATTTCCCATTGGGTTCTCTCAAACTGATAGAGGATGCAGCCTCTTTTTATCCTAATTTCCTGGCCGCAGTTCCCTCTCTCTTTCCCCATTGGCTGAGGTACTTGAGAGGTACAGACTTCCTGAAATGCCTAATACAGACCCCTTCTAATAGATATCCCCCGCTTCTTCTTTTCCTTGTGTCTCTGTTCTTTTAGTTTATTCCAGGGATTTAACAGTCTTGGGTAAGTCAATCAGTGTTTCTTCTATCTCTTGGTATCGGCTTTATCTTACCAGCAGACTCACAGTTTGTTTGGAAAGACACTCCCTTCTCATTCCTTTCACCCTTATTCTTGATAACTTAATTTTGGCAGGCAACTGAGTAGCAGCCACACTCCTCTTGCTGCCTGTGCACTGCTCTCACAACCACAGTGCTCTGCGGGTACATCCTTCACCTTATGTAACATCACCCATTTCATTCTCTCAGAGTGAGAAATGACCATCTACTTCTCACACAAAACACTATGCCACCGCTGAAGCAATCTAGCACCCTGCTACTGTTGAAACATTCCAGTGCCATGCTCTTTCCTCCTCAGTGCTACGTACCATCACTTTCTACCCCTCTCGAAGTCTGAATCTAAACAGAAAAGTTTTCGGCTACATCTTGCACAGAAAACTGTGTCAGGACAAGAAGCTTGCTAGGATTTTGCCCCTTACGTGTGGAAACTTGTATTTGCACCACAATCAAATGACAGTCGTATTTCCTTTACAACCTGCAAACTGCCATTAGCTGCCTGTGCTTAGCTCATTCCTTCTCAGTAAAATGTACCATCACTCACTTTACTGTCTCTTAATGACTAAGAATGAGGATATACCTCTTGCACAGGGAAATACTGCACGATGAAAACATTTTCTTGTTCACTCCATGTTGTCTTCTCAATTGTGGCAGTTTGTTGAAAGTGTTGGACATAGGAACTACTTCTCTCTGACACATATAACTGAGGAAAAACTGTGCACAGCACACTGTGTTTGTGTGCAGTATTCTATTGGTGATGAAAGCTGAATACCCTCGGTGGGCTTCGTTTTTTAGAGCTGTTGTATGGAAACAGATGTGGGCTGTTTCAAGTTTTGAATCAGGAATCTGTGAGAGTGAACCAAAACACCAGAGCATTGTGTGTACTTGGAAGGCTGCCATGAGAAGGGATCATGCAGCAAGTGCTTCTATCCTAACATCTTTTTCTCTGTGTGAAATGGGCACTTGGCAAGGCAGAAAGTACTGGATGGTTGCTGCCCTTGAGCTGCTAGCAGAGAAAAAAGGTCTAGGTTCAAAGTGTGGCATCAAGAAGAAGGTTTTATTATTTAATTCCAACTTATATAGACTTTCCAAAGGTCACCCAGATTGGTCAGTTTGAAGCCTCCCCCTAGGCCTGATTGGCCAGGCCTGAACTGTCCATATCTTGAGAAACTGTTTCAACAAACATCCAAACTTTCTCTTTGTTTATAAAAACACAGGAAGAAGAGAGAAAGAATTCTCACGGGAAAGGTCTGTGCTAGCCATAGATGGTACCAAACTGCTGTGTGAACGTGCAGCAGCACACCATCGGCTATGTGGCATTTACAGACAACAAAAAGTCGTTAATGCCATTTGACTGGCATTCTGATTGCAAGTTATCAATTGTAACAGAGAGAGTCAGAGAAGTCTTCCTGTGCTGGCATATTTTCCTAGGTGAGCTCTATCTGCAAGTGATTCAGTTTAGCCTCAGAAGCTGCATGAGTGACTGTGAGCTGATTACTGAGAAGAAAACTACAGAAGAGCAGTGTGTTTGGTGTGGTTGATAGGCTGCAAGGGGAATGCACAGGCTAGTGCTGGGATGCTGTTCTTGGCCTGCCTTAGGGCAGCAGCTCCTGGATGCTTTAGTTCTATAGTTAGGCTCAGTGAGAGTGAAAAATGTGAGAGGGCATGTAGTTGAGAAGGAAGGCACATAGCCCTGCATGTGTTGTGTGTTGTTAAAATGCTGCTGTAACAAAGACATACCTAGCATGTGCTTCTGTTCTGGCACAACTTTTTGCACAAAAGGACCTAGACACTTTAGTTTCTGCAAAATTACAAGTGTGTGACCTTACCTGAAGCTGAACAGGAAATCGAAGAGCAGCAGTGTGTGACTACGTATTGGAAAGGAAAAGAAGGTGATGGTATCGTTCCAAAAAGGAAAGCTCCTAGCTCTGGTTCATGTGGCATTGTTGATAGTTTTCAAAATGAACATTAAAGCCAGCAACTGCTTTCTCTTCTATCTGTTCCTGACTACACGTGTGGAGCTGGGCTCTGTGAGAGAGCCAAAATATAAAGGTGCATGCAGCTGAAGGGAAAAAGCATAATATCAAGGTGTGCTGTGCAGTTTAAAGCTCCACAGAAAAAGTGATGACCAGCACTCCAAGTCCAAGGAGCTAGATCTCACACGGAAGGATGCATAAAACAGAAGTAATTCCTAAAGTGGCCCCTTAGCAGCCTTGAAACTGCACACAATAGACTGCAACTCTCTACCTTCAGATAGATCTGCAGTCACATTTTTCACTCTCGCAGCTCCCTCACCAATGTCCAGCAGCTGCTCCCATAGAAAAAGGCTCTAGAAGAAAAAAGCTAGTGCTGGGCTGCACCTTCCCCTTGCCACATGTAAGCCACATCAGACTCACCCAAGTGCACTCTGGCCTTCCCTTCTCTGCTGGATCTATCACGTTCTCTGCATCTTGGCAACAAAATCTAAGGGCAATGGTTTCCACAGAGGGTGGGAAGAGGAATAGGTACTAGCATGAGCAGCTGCCATTGGACTTCCTGCTTTCGACTGCTAATTTGAATTCATCAAAGTGATTGGCAGCCACACTCCCCTTGCAGCCTAGACGCAGCACACACCGCTCCGGTGCTCTGTGGCTTCATTCTTCACCTTTTGTACCATGTTGCACTTGCATTCTGCTGGAGGCGAATAGTCATCTCCTTCTGGCACAGAACACTGTGCCAGCAGCGAAGTGCTCCTGCCCACTGCTTCTGCCCAAACACGCCTGTGCCATGCACTTTCCTTCTCAGTGCTACATACCATTACAATCTGCCTCTCTTGTTGTCTGAAATGAAACACAATGCTTTTTGGCTATGTCTTGCACAGAAAACTGTGCGATGACAACAAGCTTGCCCACAGCTTGCCACTCACGCTTACAAACTTGTATTTGCACTGATGCCTAAGAATTTATAGTTTTACTCTTCATGTATCTGTAACTTGGTGTAGTATAAAAATGCTAAAACCTCTGTTCCCAGCACCTACAGCCAAAACAATTTCCTCTGAATAGAAATCCAAGGACACATTTGTTGCCCTAGAGCCCAAAAATATGTAAACAACAGTGGACTGCGGGGGAGCTGGCCTGGGGTGGTTAACGTCATCACCTAAGGGTATGATTGGAGAATTAAGTGCCAACAGGCTAATATGACAGAACTTACAAAAGGCGAGGAGCTCATGACCTGGGGTGTAGCCTCCCGAGTGGGCTTTGCTTGCCCTGAATGTACCTTGAAGGTCTTTAATAAATTTGTCCGCTTTGTATTCTCCTAACTTTGTCTTGGCCTCTAGTTCAAGTAGCCTGTTTTAGGCATCAGCATGACATTCATCAAGGGGCAGTCCACTTTCCTTTACACCCTGCAAACCACCATCATATTGCAGTCCTCTCTTGCATGTTCCTTCCCAGCTCGAAGTAGCACTTTGCACACTACAGCTTCGCAAGGATCAAAGATCTGGATAGATGTCTTGCACAGATCAATGCGCCAGGACAAAAACATATTCTTCTCATCACCCAGATTGTGATGCTCTGTTGAAAATCTTGCACATAGAAAGACCAACCCAGCAAGCGCTTCTCTCCTGGCACATTTCACTGGGCAAGAGGTAGTCAGACAGTTTGGACTCTGCAAAACAGAAAGCATATCATTGCACCTAGATCTGAGGAACCCATGCACTGTGGATGCATGCAGTATACACGCTGGAAAGCAACAAAGCTGCATGCCAGCGATGGGCTTCAGTTCTCTGCAGCACACATAAGGTGATGAATGAAGCCACGAAGGACAGGACTTCTGTATTCAGTGTACTGAACTGCTGAAGTCCAGCCAGAAGCTTGTTCACAATCAGTTTCAGCTGAGACTGCTCTTTCTGCTTCAACAAGTGACATGCACTCTTTGCACTCCATGGCAACAACCTGGAGATATGCACTGTCATACACCTTCAGTCTTACAGAGTTCAAGCAGCTCGAGCTTACACAGAAGGAGGCATCCAAACCCAAGAGGTTCTTAAAATACCCCCTTCTCTTAGCAGCCTTAAAACTGCACAAACACACTGCATCTCTGTACCTTCCTTCTCAGATAGACGTGCAGTCACATTTTTCACTCTCACAGCTCCCTCACCAACGTCCAGCAGCTGCTCCCATAGAAAAAGGCTCTAGAAAAAAATGCCAGTGCTGATCTGCACTTTCCCCTTGCCACATGTAAGCCACATCAAACTCACCGGTGAACTCTGTATTTACCTCTCAATCTACCATCGTGTTCTCTGGATCTTGGAGTCCAAAGCTAAGCAGTATTTTTTTCACTAGCACACAGATATGAGTATATGCCAGCACAGGTTGCAGATCTTTCTCCTTACAATTGAAAACTTGAATTTGGCAGGCAAGCAAGTGGCAGCCACACTCTTCTTGAAGCCTGTACACCACACACAGAAGCATTGTGCTGTATGCATTCATTCTTTGCCTTCTGTACCATCATATGCTTTCATTCTCCCAGAGTGAGTAACGTCCATCCACTTCTTGCACTAAACACTGTGCTGACACAGAAGCAATCTAGCACATTGCTTCTGATGAAACAGTCTGGTGCCATGCGCTTTCCTTCTCTGCACTATGTACCACCACATTCTGCCTCTCTTGTAGTCTGAATCTAAACAGAAAAGCTTTTGGCTACATCTTGCACAGAGAACTGTGCCAGGACAAGAAGGTTGCTCGGACTTTGCCCCTTACGTGTAGAAACTTGTATTTACACCACAATCAAGTGGTAGTCCTGTTTCCTTCACAACCTGCAAGCCACTGTCAGATTACTGTGCTTTGCACTTTCTTCTAAACTGGAAGTGTCATCATGCACCTTACAGCCTCATAATGACCAAAGACGCTGACATATTTGTCACACAGAAAAGTGTGCCAGTAAGAATAACTTTCTTGATTCTCCCTTTCATGTAACATACAGAGAGTTTTTCTCGTTCCATGGCTCCCAATTTAATAGAGACTTCATTTTGACTGAATTAATCCAGTTTCCAGTGGCATGCCCTGACTGAACCGACTGTGGGTGTGTTCAATGAGGAGCTCCTTTCATTGTCAGCTATAGAGCAGGTTAGCCTTTGCAAGCGGTCAAGAATAATTTCTTATAATGGGGCAAAATGCAACGAGATCCCAAAAATTGCATAAAGACTGTTTGTTACATATTACCAAGGAACGAGGATATAAAATCAAGCCCCAAAGATTTATACAGCTACTTGTATTTGTTGTTCACTCAGCAATACAATTAGTACGACAAAAAATATCCATCTGTTTTGCTATATCACTACATAGACAATATTTTAATTGCTTCTGACAGTTCTTTACTGTTGAAGGACTGTCTTGCTGCTTTAAAAACAGCACTTGCCAACAGAGGCTTATGTGTAGTCACAGAAAAAATCCAAACAGAATCTTCTTGGAAATACCTAGGCTTTAAAGTGCTAGAAACAACAGTCACCTCACCACCAGTAGCTTTAAAAACTGACATACGCACATTGAATGACTTGCAAAAGTTACTGGGCACTACTAATTGTATTAGCCCCTTCATGGGAATCACCACAGAGGAATTATCCCCTTTGTTTCAATTGTTAAAAGGAGACCCGGCTCTTTCCTCCCCATGGCAATTAACAAAGATGGCCCAAAAGGCTTTGGCACATGTAAGTGACAAAATCAATAAATCCTTTGCCACATGTCAGAACCTGAATTTGCCTTTGCAGCAGTGCCTAATTTTGCTCTTCCTAATCTTTTCAACCCCATGCTCTCATTGGTCAATGAAATGAACATAGTCTCTGACTATTAGAAAGGATTTTTCTACCACACACCTTCACAAAAACAATAACCACTCAACTTGCAATATTTGTTCAATTGCTATCAATGGGAGACGGTATCAATGCCAGACTCTGTCAAGACATGATCCAGCAGTCATACATCTTCCTATTACTGCTACAGAATTAGAAAACCTATTCAGTGACTCACTGTCATTTCAAATTGCATTGGCTGATTATAATGGAGACTTTGCTCATTCAATGCCCTGTCATGTTCTGCTACAATCCTTCAAGGAACTCCGCTTTCAACTGCAGAGGCTGCAGTCAAAGATGCATATCCCTGATGCAAAAACTATTTTCACTGATGGGTCAGGAAAAACACAAAAGCTGTGATCCTGTAGAAAAACAACAGTGGACAATGGGAACATCTGACAACCTTTCAACCCAGAGCCACCCAGCTGGCCAAGCTGGCAGCCGTAGTAAAGGCATTTCATCTCTTCTCAGAGCAACATATTAACATTGTTTGTGATTCCCTTTACAGGAATCATCAAGACAATTGAGTACTCCTTCCTGAAGGAAGTCCTTAACAAAGATCTTTTTGTATTCTTAACCACTTTGTACAACCTTTTACTTCACTGGTCTCACAAGTATTGCATTCTGCACTTTAGGTCCCATTCCACCTATAGTGGAAGGTAATGCAAAAGCAGATGCCCGTGCCATGACAGCTACTGTACCACAGAAATTAGAGCAGGCAAAATTTTCTCATGATTTCTATCACCAGAATGCCCAAGCACTAGCCAAACAATTTGATTTAACTCTGCCACAAGCACAAGATATAGTGAATACTTGCTCACAATGTCAGCAAACTCTTTCTTTGCCACAAGAATTAGGTACAAACCCACGAGGTTCAAACAGATGTAACACACATATTGAGCTTTGGGACTTTTAAATATGTCCATGTTTTCATTGATACTTTTTCAAGTTTTATAGTAGCAACAGAAAACAAAAGAGGGAAATCCAGAGATGCCACTAGACACTGGCTTTGTGCTATTACCACAATGGGAGTCCCTCAACAGATAAAAACAGATAATGAACCCACATATACGTCTCATATAACACAAGAATTTTTCCACACTTGGGGTATCAACCACATCACAGGTATCCCACATTCTCCAACACGACAAGCCATAGTGAAGAGGGCACATTATACATTGAAAAACATGCTACAAAAACAAAAAAGGGGGAACACAGCTGGCATGCTCCCTCAAAAGCAGCTTGACAAGGTAGCCTGTGTTTTAAATTTTCTGAATCTCTCCACTAGAGATGATTTTACAGCACATCAGTGATGCCTAGGTTGATGGAGAAGGATTTCACCCAGAATTTATGTACATTGATGTACATAGTGGTCAGTGGAAAGGTCCAGTTCCACTGTTAGCTTGGGGGAGGGGTTACAACTGTGTCTCTTTATCTACAGGCCCATACTGGCTCCCAGTGAGATATAGCAAACAAAGTCCAGGACGACAACAATGAATTTTGCCCACGAGATACATCAAACCCAGACAAGGATGACAAAAATGAATGTTGCCCTTTTTCTGCTGCTGTTACTGCCATCAAGTGGTGCAAGGACGAATCTACTGGGCACACATTCTTTAGCCATCACTGTTCCAACCTCTGACCTGGTGGGACCCAGAGCTACCCCTCAGCAGCAATGGAACAGAATGGGTAGAAGGACTTTGGCTTCTGCCCCTGATCAGGATGTTGTAGATACATATATTAGCAATGCTACTTATGTTACTGATTTACTGCCAATATACTCAATGTGGAATCAAGTAAGTACCCTTTTACCCTTACCCGGTGCTAACTTTTCTATGAAACTACATTTAGTATATGTACACTCAGAGACTGCAAAAAAGTTGACTGCTATTACATTACCAGCCATTCTGTCTATCCACAAACCTGTGGATGCCACCCCACCTCCTTTCCCCAAATGTCATTTTACACCCATTTCCAGTATATGGTGTTTGGCATGGACATCATGCATAGGACAACGGCCACAACAATAATTCTTACAGCATGGAAAAATAATTGACTGGGGACCACATGGTATCTTTAGAGAAAGTGGGACTAATACAACCATTTTCCCGGCACAAAAGGCAAACCGCAGTTTTTTTTGGCATGATGGAGGAATGGCTGGACTGTTAATTCAGTATTATTTAGATAAAAATCAATAACATGTGCATGAATATTTATAGAAAACATTGTTACTTGCTTTTGGTAATAAGATATACCAGGCAAAAATGGATAAGAAAGCCACAATTGCCAATTTAACACTGCTGAAGAATGAATTACCAATGACTTGCACTTCACACCCATATGTTTTTAGCATTAGCTAAATGTTAAGATTAGCTATCAACTTTTTGATAGATTATAGAAATGGCTTGTATTTTTTATCTGCTAACGCTTCTGTTTTTTAAAAATGTGTAACCTATGATGATATGCATAATTATTTTGTCCTTCTTCCATTTAAAAGACCTGAAACATGGGTACCTGTAGGTCTAACTCGAACCTGGGAAGGACAAGACCCCATTTCACAATTATCCCGATGTCTCAGTTTGAAGGACAGGTATCTGCCAAGGAAGGCAGGAACGTCTCTTGGAATTGAGAATATTACTCTCTTTCTTTCTGAATTGTTTTAACTTTGAAATTAAGGGGCTTTCAGACAAAGATATGGGAAAATGAATAACAGCTCTTTACTAGTATTTATAAACTAGGCAAAAATACAGGTTTTAAAAAAATGGTTTTAACAGATAAAGTCAGAATACAACCTACTACCCTGTTGGTCAGGGTGGTGATAGGAGTCTAGTTAAATGGTGGCTGCAGTCCCCTTGGAGTGGTGGATGTGGTCTGGTTGAAGTGGTGATTTAAAGAAAGGTTTAGTACATCTTCAGGAGGTCCAGTGGAAAAAGTGTCACAGTGTTCCAGAGCTTCAGCTTATATGCAGGTAGGAATGTTCCGTTCCTCCCCTCTGGGTAGGGCATCTCACAATGGGATGATGGAATTCTCTGAGTCATGCTGGGAGACCTTGATGGCCTGGAGATAGTGGAGATAGCCCCCCAGAGGGTGTTATCAGGGCTGAGTCATCTTGAAGAACACTGCCCCACTTGTTCTTACAGATTATGAATATGGTACTAGCATACCTACTCTTTGGTTACACCTTCCATGTAACCTAAGACACCCACCTAGTCTGAAAAGAAATCAAAAAGAATAAGAAACGAGTACACAAATTTCTGTGTTGGCTAATCCTTACTATTGTTTCTGCCATAATAATATTAAACACAGCCTCTGTGGCTGTTGCAGCCTTGACAAATTCAATTCAAACTGCCCATACTTCGGGACAAGCTTTAACTAATATTACACAAAAATGACAAACACAAGTACAAACTGATCAAGAAATAATGGCCATATCAGACACCTTAGAAAGTGCTCTTTTAGGGATAGGTGAAAGAGTTGAGGCCCAAAAAATTCACCTATCCCTTCCCTGTGACTGGGAATACATTCATAATTCCTTGTGTGTAACACCTTTTCCATGGAATGAAACAGAAAAGAATTGGGAGTGAAAACCCATCTTCTCGGGGTGTTTGACAAAACCTTACAAAAAATTTTTGTAAAGTGTGAGTTTTAAAAAATTTGTGAAGTGTGAGTTCACACTCAATTAAAAAAATCAGCTCAGACCTTTGCAAGGTGTGGAGGAACAAAAGGTGTTGACAGACCCAAAAAATGGTCTCTGTTGGCTGAATCCAAAACACTGGTTCTCCGGAATAAATTTATGAGTGTGGGTTTTCATCAGACTAAGTTGTTTGGCAATAATATGCTTTTTTATTCTCTGTCATGGTTTCCGAAGCTTTATCTATGGCCTCAATAAAAACAGAAGGGGGAGATGTGGAGATGGAGAGGAAGAGGTCCCTGAAATCCCACAAGAATCAGGACCGGATGCAGAAAAGTATCAATCAGCACAGGATTTGAAGCAGATAATCAGGCTTCCTTTTATACCCTGAGAAGTATAACAGTGAAACCCGACAGATGTATTTGAAGAATTGTGAAAGACTGAGAAACCAACTAAGAGACAACTTATCATACTGAAAAGTATATATACTATTTTGCTTTGTAATAAAGGCAGAATTTATGTTGCATACAGCTAGTGGTTCTCATTCCATGCCACATCCCTTGCCATCCCCCACATTGTGGTAGCTTGAATGAAGGGACATTGAAATGAAGGGGTAGGAAATTTCTGCAGCCCATAGGACCAGCTGGGCTTTGGGTGCTGCCTTTCAGCCACCTCACAGGGTTGTGGGGAACACACAGCCTCCTCTCCTGCTGTTGCCTTACTCAAAAGCCATGGCAATCTTCTCTGCCCAGAAAATCTTTCTGATCTTCAGGCCCCAGGGAGTCTTGATCTACTTGGGCAAGTACCTTGAAATCCCTCTTAGCAGCACCCAAATGTGTTTGCAGTCTCAAGAGTCCTTGTCATGCACAATGTAAAATGGCTGTGCCTAGTGTGTGGGATGAGAGCAGACAGACAACTCCTGAATGATCCTGGTGTTCCCTTTCCTATCAGCACAGCTGATGCCCATGCCCCCCCAAGCCTCCTCTAAGCCTGCTGCCCTGGTTCTGACCAGGACAGGGTTAGTTTTTGCAGTAGCCAGGAGGGGCATGGCCAGGACCCAGAGGTTATCCTTTACCACCTCACGTCATATGCAGAGGGTGGGGGGAAGGGGTCCCTTCTGGTGGCATAGTGTGAAGTGAGTGGTCAGGGTAAAATCCAGGTTCCAGAAGGTGAGCACTCGCATGTGAATCATTCCTGTCTTACACTCTGTTATTAACACTGCTTCTGCTACTGTTGCTTTTCTTATTTCATTTGTCTCCAGTAAATTGTTCTTAACCTGTGATATTTACCTTCTGTTCCTCCAATTCTCCTCTCTACCCTGCTGGAAGGGGAGAGGGAGCAAGTGAGCAGCTGCATGCTGGGTGTTTCAGTGGGAATGCTAAATTGGAGAATACCAGTCCTAAACCACAATAGCCTTCTTTGGTGCCCAGTGTGGGATACCGATGGCTTGAGATAACAACAGATCTAGCCAGATGAGTAGGAAACAAATTTGATCTAAGCATTTGTTGTATTAGGTACAGAGCAACTGGCCACAGTGTTGCTTGGTCTGTTCGAGTGGGTGTGGTACCTCACCCTGTCTATATTTCCATACATACTCTCTGTGCCCATCGCAGTGCTCCTTTTGAGGGCAGGGCGAGGGGTCAGGATCACTCTGTTGCTGTCCTGTGGGATATCGGTTTATGACATGATAACATCGAGGACAAAGAGGGACATTGGAAGGGACCTCAAGGGTCCAGGACCAACCATTCCTGGCAGAAGCACAGCCTGGACAAGATTGGCTCAGCACCAGGTCCAGCCAAATCTTTAAAGTGTCCAGTGCTGAGGAACCCACTACTCCCCTGGGGTGATTATTCCAGTGGCTGATTGTTCTCATTGTGAAAAATTTTCCTCTGCGTCCAATTGAAACCTCCCCAGGAGTAACTTGCATGCATAAACGTGCCGTGCTCAAAGTTTCAGGGAAGGTCATTCCTATCTTCCTGTGACTGATGGAGTACATTTGAAAGGATGTAATCATTTGCATTTCCTGCTGTTGCCGGAATAATGCTAAAATGGAGGACATGAGCATCCTGGATCCTCAGCATTGCTTTGCACTTCGTTTCTGTGGTGCCTTGCCACTGTGCTAAGTGACACGGTCGGCCACTTGTGAATGATGAGAAGGGGAGAAGAAAACCAAAACCAAACCACCCCTGAAAAGCCACATCAGGTGGCACCATACAAAAATCAATCAGAAACTCATGTGGGATTCTATTCAAAGCCGGAATTTTATGGAGGAAAAGAAGTTATTCCTTGTTTGTTAAACCCATGAGGTTTTGGGTGGGATTCTTGTTCTGGGATGCAACAGCCTTGCTGCAATGACAGGTGCTCATTCTCACAAAGGCACCTCTGTGCTCTCCAGTCTCGTGTGTTGGTGTCTTTTCTGCCCAGGGGAGGTAAGGGCCAGGACCTTTCTGCCCCCACACCTCTTGTGTGGGAGCAAACCCTGGACGTGTTCAAATTTTGGAGATGGTATCCCAGTTTAGGAGGTGGGCTCACGAAGGAGGAAGACAGTGCCTTCCCTTCCTCGGGAAGGAGAATACCCAGGCCCAGTGTTGGTGGGGCAGATGATAGGCTGCCCAGGGGAGGTAAAGGCCAGTGACAGCTTTCTGCAGTGCTCCACAGCCTCCCCAGGGCTCTCAGGGCCCTCCTCAGGACTCCCAGTGCCCCCTCCAGTGCTCCCTCTGTTCCTCACTGCTCTCCAGTGCCCCCCCTTCCAGTGCTCTGCAGTCTCTCCACTCGCATGGTGGCACCTCTCTGGGCAGTGACATCTCAGCAGGCATCAATGTTTCCATGGGTGATGGTACCTCCCCAGGCACCTCTCCCTCTTGGATCTATATCACCTATGCCAGGAAATGCACTCGGGAGATCTTGTCCTGTCAGGTATTGGCGGGGGCGAGGGGGCAGGGCGGCTAAAGCGTGGCAGAGGTCCCCCATGAGGATCAGTGCTTGTGAAGGAGCCTCACCTACCACCTACCTGTTTCTTGTGAAGAACAGGTCTCTAACAGGTACCTGCAAACATGGCGCCCACCTTGGCCTACCGGCTGCTCGGTCCCACCCTGCACAGGAGGCAAGAGGCAAACCCACCTCCTCACCTTCCTGAAGAGCCTGTGCACCCCCATGCAGTGCTCCCCACCGCCCTAGCCCCCGTGGTTCCAGCACAGTCCCAGCCGTTAGACAGCTCCATCACCGGGCCTAGGCCACTCAGTCCAGGTGGGAACAGAGGTCTTTATTTTGTATCCACACATGGACCTCAGCAGGTGAGCAGCCTCCCAGCCTTGTCACCAGCAGCCACTGCTGCAGCTGCTGCTCCAGCCCCAACACCTCATCCGCTGGACCAGCACCTGGAGCTGAGGTGAGAGAGAGGCATCCGATCAAACGGGCAGGGAGAAGGCAGAGAATTTCTGCAGGGTTGGCTCAGGCCACCTGGGATGGGATCACATCAAGGTGTCCATGGACATGCCTCTGGTGATTTCCCAGGCCGTGAGAAGGTCCCTGGTGCAGCTGAGGCAAAGCCAGCTTGGGCTGAGACCTTGGGTGTCCCATACAGGTATCCTGTACAGGTGTCTCTGCTCAGGACAAGGTGTTGCGGGGTAGGACTCTGTCAGGGAAGGACACGCTCTCAGGTTTGGGAAGGGGACAGCCGGCCATCAAGGTCCCTCTGCCTTCAGCCAGGACTTTTCAGTTCCACATGGGAAGACAATGCTGGGTGTCCAGGTGGGTGCCAGGGGAGTCCAGCCCAAAGGCAGCCTTCCAGATCCCACTTCTGTCCCTCCTGCCTAAGCGGAAGGACGCAGGTAATCCCATCCCTTTGGAGTTACCTGCAGAACTGCCTCTGCTGCTCCTGCCGCCGCCGGTTGTTCTCAGCCAAAAATGTGAAGATGTTCCTCCGCGTCTGATGCGGCTCCAGACCACGGAGCACCTGGATGGCTCGTGGGGAAAGGTGTCTGCAACAACAGGGAATCATCATCCCAGAGCTGCCAGCTGCCTCCCCTCGCCCCACCCTGCACACACAGTCCCATGTCCACCCACCTGGTCCCAGGCTGGAATCTCTCTGCCATTTTCTCTGTGGGGAGGGGGGTTCCAGCCCTTGCCCACCTCGCAGTGACTCCCTTTCTTGGGGGCTGGGATGGACGGTGGGGAGCCCAAGCACCTCCAGTGCTGCATACCTGTCAAGGAGGGGATGCTCTAAGCAAACCAGAGGTGCCACTTTCCAGAGGACCCCTGGAAAAGTTGGCGCCAGAAACTTGGCACCCCATCATAACTGATGGCTGCTCTTACCTCCCAGAGCTCTCACTTGGGGGATGTGTAGGTAAATCTCTGCACTGCGGCTAGGTGACCCCCAATGCCATCCCAAGGACCCCCATCTCTTTGAGTCCTAAGATTCCCCTTAAAGCCCCAGGACTATCACAGTCCCCAGGGCACCCTAACTCCATCTGAGACCCCTCTCTCAATCTCGGTCCCCAGGAACTTTCATTTCCCACGATACTAAGAGTCCCCCCAATCCTCAGGGACCACCTCCAAACCAGCCCAGGGACCTCCAAAGCCCCGTGGGACACCTTAAGCCCTCCAGATAGAACCAGCCCCTCCAAGGGACCTGTCCCATGCCTCATCAGTCCTCCATGGTCCCCCCCCCGATCTCAAATTCCACCCCCTGTTGCCCCTGTCCCAGGATCGTTCTATGGGAAGCCAGGGTGACCTGATATAGAGGGTCTCTGCCCATACCTGCGGCATCTGCTGGTCCTCCCCAGCAGCCCAGGCATTCCATGCCGCCCATTCCACCTTCTGTCCTCTCCAGTGGGAATTCCCATGCTCCCATTCTGTGGACAGCTGCCAGACCTCCTGGAGATGTTAGGCATGGTTAGGCTCAGCTTTTGAGGGGCTTTTCAGCTCTGATCCACCTGGCACATACCTGCAGTGCTCTCTGGCAGTCCTCAGAGGCCAGGAGTGTGATGTCAGGCCTGGCTGAAGGAGCCAACTCCTGCCCACCTGCCTCCCTCATCCTGGGATAGGTGGCTGGGCATGGGGGAAGCACTCTGCAGAAATACCAGGAGTCATCAGCATGAGCATGAGGCAGATAGAGAACCTGTTCTCCTTGGGGCCAGATCTTCCCAGGTGTTCAGGAGAAGTGGGGAGCTATGGCTGTTTCCCATGGACCTTCCTGAATCGCTACAGCCCAAGTGTTTGAGGAGGATTTCACCCAGGGGTGCAAGAATCCCTGCAATCCCTTCCCAGGAGAGTCACCTGGCAGGTGGCTTTGGCCCTGGCTCTTGCTGTCTCATGCCTGACCTCTGGTTTGGCAGCACAGGGAGGGAAAACTTTCCAAGGTCCTCTTGTTCCCCTGGAAAAGAAGGAAGCTGTTGTGAGCAGCCTGTGAAGTTGTGTGGTCACAGGATGTGATCACTCCATGTGCGACAGGGCAGCAGGAACTCATCCCATACCTGTTCTGACCCTGTGCTTCTCCACAGCCTTTGTGTATTGGGTAGAAAAAGCCTCAGACACAGCAAGCTGAAACCTGGAATCACAGAATGACAACATCCTGAATTGGAAGGGACCCATAAGAATCAGTGAGGTCAGCTCCAGAAGCAAATGACGCCACAGGCTTGAGGAACGGCAAACCCCAAACTCTGCAGGCTACAAAGGAACCAGAAAATCACCAAGGAAATGCAGTCACCTGGGGAACATGTGGGCCTGTGCAGCCTGCATCCCCTGAGCAGTTGTCATTCCATTGTTGACACCAGCACCTGGCACCCTCAGCCTCTGCAGTATGACAGGGAACTGTCAGATTTCCACGAAGGAAGCAGACCTGTCTCCTGCTCCTATAGGAGCCATTTCTCCAAACCCTCTTCTGAAACCTCATTTGTGAACATCATGGAATCAAAGAACCAATACGGTTGGAAGAACCCTTGGAGACCAACAGGTGCAACAAAGGCCACATCCACATCTCTTAAATCCCTCCAGGGATGATGAGTCCACTACTGCCCTAGGCAGCCTGTGTGAGGGGTGGGCAACCTCTTACACGAAGAAATTTTCCCTAAAATCCTGGTGCAATTTGTCACTTTTTATCTGGGAGAAGAGACTGACCCCCGCCTGGCTTCACCCTCCTTTCATGTAGATGTAGAGAGCAAGAAGGTCCACCCTGAGCCTCCTTTTCTTCAGGGTCAGCTCCCACAGCCACTACTCATGAGACTTGTACTTCAGATCCTTTCCCAGCCCCTCTGCCCTTCTCTGGACTTGCTCCAGCACCTCAATGTCCCCAAATTCCAGCTCACTGTGAGCAGCAGAGCCACCCAGGTGTTCTGACTCTCCAGTCCTGCAATGCAGCTGCAGTGGAACTGCATGCACAGGACATTGTCCTGGCATGACAGAATGCCAATATTCTTGAAGGCGAAGGCAGGGCGTTGTCTATCCCTCAGCTGGAAGGAGTATAGGAGAATGGTCTCCTCCACACAGCCCCTCACCATATCAGGTGGGAGGGAATTGGTCTGGGACAGCCACCAGTAATCCAGTGGCATGATCTCGATGTCACCTGTGAAGAGGAGGAGGAGAAGAACATTGTCACTGCCACAGCTGAAAAAATTTTCACATGAGACTCATGGCAAAGTGCCACAAAGAAAGACAGATTTGGTCAGGGGGAACTCAAACTGTCCTCCAACTTTGAAGGCAATTGCCTCCTCTCCCAAAGAACAGACGGCACACAGTTCCCCCCCGCAAATGTGGACCTGGATCCCTTCTCACCAGGGATCATCACTATTGGGAACACCAGCTCCCGCAAACAGGACATATCCATGTCCAGCTGGAACACGGGTCTTCGGACCACATACACCTCTTCTGTGCCGCTGACTTGCTCGTGGACCACAGCGAAGGTCCCGAGACCTGGAACAAAAACAGCCTGCCCAGGAAAAAGACAAAACAGCTGAGATAAGTGTTACACCCCAGACCCTTAAATCCAGGAGTTAAATTCAAGGTTCCTTTACTCTAGCTGGTGCACAGGAGAAATCTCCACCAGATATTCTCAAGAGGTAAAAAACCACACAAAAGGCAAAAATATAGAAAATTAAGGGTGCTTTGGAAAAGGAGTAAATACACCAACAAATTCAACATAAAATTACTTATTATACCATTACTTAGCATTTATTTAGCATGTACTTAGCCCATTTAACCTAGAACACCTTTAAACATTAAGATGTTAAGTTACCCAAAAGGTTCCAAGGGAGGGGGAGGGAGAGAGGGAGAAAGACAGAAAAGGTACAGCAAAACACACATGTAGCCACCAACTCCTGGGTTCCCAAGCCTACAGAATCCAACAGAAGGCGACGTCGAGACGTTGCCTACTGCCCCGTCAGCCTCTTTTTTAAGCCCTTGGGCCTCTGTAGGTCCGCCCCCAGGTGGGACTTCTAGTCGCTTGGCCAATCAGAGGGCAGTTTGTCACAGCCCCATATGTGATTGGATGGACAGCTCAGCCAGTCAGAGGCTGGGTAGCACCGCCCTCTAGGCACTATGATTGACAACTCTGACGGGGCTAGGGGGCTGGGGGCAGGGCACGGCACGGCTTAACCTACACAAAGCCTGGCCTGCTCCTCCCACCAGACGCAGACTTTGGCATTACCAAGAGGCAAGGTGTCTCGAGGCATTGATCCAATCCAGTTTCTGACAACAGGAAATTGAAAACTTTAACTTTCCCTCTTCAAAATATTCACAAAAACTTTGTAGCTAAAAAAGATCCCAAGCAATTCCAGCCCAGGGAAAGATTGCCAGGGGTGATCCTTGGCATGGACCCAGCATATCTGCTAGGTTTCTCCACCCCTGACAGTTTAGGGCACACTAAGAGGAGTTCTCTCAGAGTGGTGCCATGATGCTCAGGGAGTGGGGACCACAGGGGACCAAGACACAGCCCACCTTGTCCAGCTTCATCTGTCCTAGTACATAGGCAGACACGACATCCCAGATGGCCACCACCTCTGGAAAGTGCCAGAAAGAGGTGTCAGGCTGCACTCGTGGTATTTCAGGGAGCTCTGTGGTGGGAGCTGACAAAGAGCCTGGACTGGACTGTGTCCCAGATTCTGCCTCCTTCTGCTCCCCAAGCAGTGCTGGGGCAGAACTGGGGATGTGGAAAGGGCTCAGAACCAGGGCTGTCATCATCCAACCCCCAAAAAGAGATGGCACCCCAAAATCCAGCTGGCTCCTGAGAAACCAGTAGGAGCTGTCAGACCTCCCATAAGAGATCAAACCTTGAGAGGTCACAGCTCCCATTGGAAGCTGGCCCTGGTTGGGGGGACATGCCATGCCCATGGGACCCTCAGAGCAGCCCCAGCCCTGTCCAACCTTCCTCCTTGCCCTTGGGGGCTCCCCAAACCCTCACCTTTGGTGGAGAGCCGCAGGAGTGTGGGGAACAAGCAACTCCACTTCTTGCTAATGCTGATGGTGCAGCATCCCTCCATCCTGCTCCCCAAATTCCTCTCTGATCAGCCCCTGCCCTGCCTGTCCCTGAGGGTCTTCCCATAAAAGCTCCCACACCCACCAGAACAACCTCCCAACTCCCTCCAGGCTATAGGCAGTGTCCAGCAGCCCCCAGTCATCACCCTGGAGTGCCGCAAGTGATGGGGGGTGCCACCTTGTGATGTCACTGGCAGCCTGGGGAGGTGTATTGTGATGCCAGAAGAAAGATGGCACCATGGAGGTGATGGAGGGGGATTGTGGAAGGAAGAGTCTGTCCTGGCCTGCCTCAGGTGTTGTCAGGTGCAACAAGTGTCACTGCTGCTGACCTGGGCTAAGTTTCTAGAGACACTCATAGATGAAAACCAAAACAAATAAGTAATAATAAAAATACATTAATAATATCTACCAAACAATGAAGAATCAATTTTCAGAGCTTTTTGTCACTATGAAATATGATGGATTAAGGATATTTATCGTGGATCCAACTTTTCCAGGGGTCCTCTGGAAAGTGGCACCTCTGGTTTGCTTAGAGCATCCCCTCCTTGACAGGTATGCAGCACTGGAGGTGCTTGGGCTCCCCACCGTCCATCCCAGCCCCCAAGAAAGGGAGTCACTGCGAGGTGGGCAAGGGCTGGAACCCCCCTCCCCACAGAGAAAATGGCAGAGAGATTCCAGCCTGGGACCAGGTGGGTGGACGTGGGACTGTGTGTGCAGGGTGGGGCGAGGGGAGGCAGCTGGCAGCTCTGGGATGATGATTCCCTGTTGTTGCAGACACCTTTCCCCACGAGCCATCCAGGTGCTCCGTGGTCTGGAGCCGCATCAGACGCGGAGGAACATCTTCACATTTTTGGCTGAGAACAACCGGCGGCGGCAGGAGCAGCAGAGGCAGTTCTGCAGGTAACTCCAAAGGGATGGGATTACCTGCGTCCTTCCGCTTAGGCAGGAGGGACAGAAGTGGGATCTGGAAGGCTGCCTTTGGGCTGGACTCCCCTGGCACCCACCTGGACACCCAGCATTGTCTTCCCATGTGGAACTGAAAAGTCCTGGCTGAAGGCAGAGGGACCTTGATGGCCGGCTGTCCCCTTCCCAAACCTGAGAGCGTGTCCTTCCCTGACAGAGTCCTACCCCGCAACACCTTGTCCTGAGCAGAGACACCTGTACAGGATACCTGTATGGGACACCCAAGGTCTCAGCCCAAGCTGGCTTTGCCTCAGCTGCACCAGGGACCTTCTCACGGCCTGGGAAATCACCAGAGGCATGTCCATGGACACCTTGATGTGATCCCATCCCAGGTGGCCTGAGCCAACCCTGCAGAAATTCTCTGCCTTCTCCCTGCCCGTTTGATCGGATGCCTCTCTCTCACCTCAGCTCCAGGTGCTGGTCCAGCGGATGAGGTGTTGGGGCTGGAGCAGCAGCTGCAGCAGTGGCTGCTGGTGACAAGGCTGGGAGGCTGCTCACCTGCTGAGGTCCATGTGTGGATACAAAATAAAGACCTCTGTTCCCACCTGGACTGAGTGGCCTAGGCCCGGTGATGGAGCTGTCTAACGGCTGGGACTGTGCTGGAACCACGGGGGCTAGGGCGGTGGGGAGCACTGCATGGGGGTGCACAGGCTCTTCAGGAAGGTGAGGAGGTGGGTTTGCCTCTTGCCTCCTGTGCAGGGTGGGACCGAGCAGCCGGTAGGCCAAGGTGGGCGCCATGTTTGCAGGTACCTGTTAGAGACCTGTTCTTCACAAGAAACAGGTAGGTGGTAGGTGAGGCTCCTTCACAAGCACTGATCCTCATGGGGGACCTCTGCCACGCTTTAGCCGCCCTGCCCCCTCGCCCCCGCCAATACCTGACAGGACAAGATCTCCCGAGTGCATTTCCTGGCATAGGTGATATAGATCCAAGAGGGAGAGGTGCCTGGGGAGGTACCATCACCCATGGAAACATTGATGCCTGCTGAGATGTCACTGCCCAGAGAGGTGCCACCATGCGAGTGGAGAGACTGCAGAGCACTGGAAGGGGGGGGCACTGGAGAGCAGTGAGGAACAGAGGGAGCACTGGAGGGGGCACTGGGAGTCCTGAGGAGGGCCCTGAGAGCCCTGGGGAGGCTGTGGAGCACTGCAGAAAGCTGTCACTGGCCTTTACCTCCCCTGGGCAGCCTATCATCTGCCCCACCAACACTGGGCCTGGGTATTCTCCTTCCCGAGGAAGGGAAGGCACTGTCTTCCTCCTTCATGAGCCCACCTCCTAAACTGGGATACCATCTCCAAAATTTGAACACGTCCAGGGTTTGCTCCCACACAAGAGGTGTGGGGGCAGAAAGGTCCTGGCCCTTACCTCCCCTGGGCAGAAAAGACACCAACACACGAGACTGGAGAGCACAGAGGTGCCTTTGTGAGAATGAGCACCTGTCATTGCAGCAAGGCTGTTGCATCCCAGAACAAGAATCCCACCCAAAACCTCATGGGTTTAACAAACAAGGAATAACTTCTTTTCCTCCATAAAATTCCGGCTTTGAATAGGATCCCATGAGAGTTTCTGATTGATTTTGTATGCTGCCACAAGTTTCACGTTAAAAAAAGGCACTTTCCTGCCTCTTTATTAACTACACCAGTAAGCAGCCTCACCAGCAGAAGTGAACTGGCATAAAGTATCCAGGTGACAGCTGTGGGAAGAATTTACAAAATGGAAAGCATAAGGAAGGGATTAAAGTAGTCACAGAGAGGGGGAGTGGGATGTTGTGCAAAATGGAACTCGTGTCCTTCTTAGTATTTCTGCTGTAAGAAACCGCTGAAAGCAGAGGAAGACATAGGGAACAGCTGAGGCTTAATTACCAGAGGGAGATGTTGTGGCAGGGCTACAGGCTCTGGATGGCAGCTGGAACTGCCTTCAAGATGTGACACAGACATCCCTGTGTGATACTGGGAAAGAACACCTGTGGGAGAGGTGTGGTGCAGGGGCAACCTTCATTCTTGATTTTAAGACCTCAACACGAAAATGCCCTGAACCGCCTGATATAGCTTTGGAGTGTACTCAGCTTGGAGCCAGCAGTTTGGATCCCCTCTGGAGGCATTCTAAGTCTATGGGTTTCAGAGGTATTACTAAAACCTGGTGTTACACACGGATATGCTTACAATTTTACAAAAATCAAGAAAAAGAAAAAAGCAGCTGCAGAGGATTACCCGGAAAGGGTTGAGAATGAAAACCTTGATTTACTGGCACTTAAAAGTTCTTGGCTTGCTCTTTCTAGCAAGGAATCTTGGTAGAAGATCGAAAAAATGAAATGCATTAAAAAACAAGAGTTAAAACTGGAAATGAGAAGTTCCACAAAACAGAGGGAATCAAACTGTGCCAGGAAGCTCAAGTACTGTGTAAGAGCTGTTAGCCCCAAACCGGTGTCTTCTGGATGTCAGGGATTAAAGCCTGCGTGCAGCAGGAGCTCTGAACTGCAATTTAACAAAATCTGGTTCTCTAGAATGTCTGCTGCCTCCTGGGAAGGAAGAAGATTTCTTCTTTCACCTTAATAATAAAGCACAGCTTCTCCAGATTATTTTCATCAGAAACAGCAATGTATCATCAGAACAAACAAACCTCCAGTACATGTGAGGAAATGGAGACTGGTGGAGCCTGCTCCTCTGTTTAAGGAACACTGCTTCTCTGTGCAGGAAGGTGTATGAGGATGGGGGAATACTCCTTACCTTCTTTTACTTGGGATGTCAGGCCCAGATTCTGGATGGAAGCAGTCAATCTCACCGTTTTTACTCAGGTAATGAGCAAAAGCCTTTCCCCTCTCCTGTGATGTGTAGAACTAGGGAGTTCTTCAGGACTATAAACAATTAGTGCCAAAGATTTTCTGCGCAACAGATATTTAATTTGGAAGGGTTTTCTGCAAAACATCTATTGCACATCCAGGTGTCAAGTGAACCCCCAGGGTCCATTCCACCTGACCTCCCTCATGGTGGGTACCTCTTGCTCAAACCATGTTTCTCCAACGACCTGGCTTGCAGGGGACCCCTGTTTCCAAGCATAAGTCCACAGGCACTTTGTCCTAGCAGGTCTAAGAAGCTGCTGGCCAGCCAGTAAACTGAGTTCCCTTGGCCACAAGTGGCCTACAAGGCACTGGCTGCAGTTGAAGGATAAGAGACAGGTGTTTTCCTTGCTGCAGGCACAGGGCCAGATGCCAGTCAGTGGTGTAGGACTCCAAAGGCTCCAAATAGCATCTCTCTAATAATTAGCAGTCTCTAATAATGAAATTACCTGGAAGAGCAAATTGATCAAAGCAACACAAACCTGAGGGGGTGACAATAGGACAGGGGACACTTTATTGTCAGGTGGTCAAGGAGTTCTTCTGACGCTGTAATTATGTCTCAAAGAAACAGCAGCAGCCCAGGAGGCCATCCTCTTCTAAAAGGACTTTCAGCCTCTTGGTTGTTACCATGGTGGCAGTTCCACCTGGTTAGAGCAACCTCCTGTTCAGGAAACTCACTGCACGTGCCAGTGCCAAATTCCCCAGATCCACCCAGTTCCATCCCCTCTGCTCACACACATACAAGGGACATTTCCTTTCTGTTAGATCAAATTCATGACTTGTCTTTCTCTAGCCCAAGTTCAGCATCTTTCACAACAAAGTCCTGACCTCCTTGGCCAGAACTCAAGGCTTATTTTTCAGCTGCTGCCAGGTACTTACGGGAGATAACTGGGCTCCCAGGTTTAGCATATGAATATACTCCAGATGCAAACTGGGTACTCACTCTTCTACATCACTAAAAATACCCATTGTATCAGGCATAGTTCCCATTTCTTTAAAAAATAAATATTTATAAACAAAAGGAAGAGATTCAGAGAACTACAATGTTAAAAATTTTCCTGCCAACAGCATTAATGTTTCTTATGTACAGTCACAGGAACAAGTTGTACACCAATATGAGCACTGTCTAAAAAACTCTCCTCATCAGTTGCCCCAGTCTACCCGCAGAGATCCACATCTCCCATTGCAGCAGCCAGCTCTCTACTTCTCCATGACTCATACTGGAGCTTCTCAGTCTCCTTTCATGATCAAGTCCTCAATATATGCATCCAGTTCATCATCCGTATTAATATCAATGTCCTGAAACCAAAGGAACAAAAAATACTAGTGAGAAGTGAATCTTGAAGAACTGTGCAAGAGGAGCCAGAGCAGCTCAGCAGCCTCTGTGACATCTGGCCTGCTCAGCCTCCATGCCCCAACTTCCAGCACCCTCCAGCTGCTGACAGCTGCAGTGACAGCACCCCCAGCTTTCCCTGTCAGCAGCCAAAAGACAACATCTGGGAACCCATCAGTACCTGATGCTCAAACAATGCACTCAAGTGATAGATTTACTGTACTCATCTCGGCCGAGGTAGGTTTGGTTGGGGTTTTTTTAGATTTAACATGTTTTCCTAACAGGGAGCAACTGCTTCCAGATGCTTTCAGTAGCCTTTCCATTGGTTGATCTTTGTTTTATTAAAGTAGTTTTTAAATTTAGTTTATTTATTTAAATGTTTTAATTAAATACATATTTTCTATTTTACTTTATAGTATAACCAATATATCAAATTCACCACAAGATTTTTTTATATTATTTGTTTAAAGGTTTGCATTTCTATATGTGGAGTTCAGAATCTGCCCAAAAACGGGGCAAAAATTCCCTGCTGAGCGCTGCCTATGCCTGGGGAAATTCTCCTGCAGCTTCATGTTCCACAGTAGAAGGCAGAGACCAAACAGAACTCGTGTACTATGTACATGCCGTGAGAAATCATTCAGTGAGAATTTAACATGCATCAGGACTCCCAGGGCCTGGATCCCAAGTTGTTCTCAGCTGAGGAAGCTGGAGGTCAGTGAGACACTCGACTGAAACACTTGTAAAGCCTGGAGGGAATGACTCAGGTGGCTACTCTGAGGCAGGTCAGGGTTCGCTACTCCTTCTCACCCACCTCCTGCACTTTCTGCAGAAGGGCCATGATATTGGTCCTCAGCTTCTGCAGTTTGTCCTCTGTTTCCCTCAGCTTCCTCTCTGAGTTCCGGAGGTTTTCCTCGCAGGCTTTGGCCCGGGCATCAGCACGTGTCTGATATGAATTGCACAGGTTCTGCAGACCCACCTCATACTGCTTAAAATATTCTTTCTGTAGTAGACAAAACACAACAGATGGCATGTTAAGAGAAAGCACCAAGCTCCACAAAAACATGAACACTTACAGGCTTGTAGAAGATCTAAACTCCTGGCACCTGTGATCAAATCCTCCCCACAGGGTTCTCCTGCAAGCCCTGCACACACTCATATTTACATCTGATTTGCCTATTGCAGCCAGCATGGAACACACATGGGTTTTCACATTCTTCCAATACTAGAACTGTCCCTAAAATTGCTTGAATTTAGATTAAGGATGCAGTGTGCTTTAAAAAGCCTGCACCCACAGGTATGCTGCAGGCAATGTCTGGCATCCCCTGTACACTGTGAGTATCCTTGGTACAGGTCACCCAGACAACACAGCCTCTCACTGCAAGGTAGGGACAGCTACACTCAACAAAAACCCCAGACACAACCAAGGTATCCTGTGAAAGGAGCAGGAGTGGAACTCCAGCAAATGCCAGCAGATGCCCCAGTTAACAGAAGGGGAAGAGACAATAGAAAGACTTCCAATACACACATTGTAAGTGTGGGAATACAAAACAGCACTGGCTTTAGGCATGTGGTCATCTGCAGGTGGCTTTTGTCATTTACAGGTGCCTCCTGGAAAGGTCTCTCTTGGTGGTTTGCTGGAGAAGAGAAAAGTCAAAGAGGCCAGTTCCCTTGCCCTGTTTTCCAGCCAGCACTGGACCTCCCAGAATCAGCCTGCTGGTGGAAGACACTGAGGGAAGCTCAGCCCCACCTGTCTTGTGCTCAAATGAACAGAGGCCAAAAGTCTAAAGGTGTGCAGCTGACTTGCTGACAGTCAACCTGCTCTCTTGGGGAAGTGGGAAGGGATTGGCTTCCATGTTCTCTCACATGGCCTATAAAGGGATTGAACCCACACTAATGTTGTGGGTTCAATCCTTGTATGGGCCATTTACCTAAGAGTTGGACTTGATGATCCTTATGGCTTCCTTCCAACTCAGAATATTCTGTGAATCTGGGGATAGTTATTTGTTATTATTTACCACTTTTAAGGTTGTCTCCACAACACAAGTTACAAGGCTGGGAGCAAAACAAACACATATGGCTACCTCCTGCTTTTACAAATCTCTAACCTGGCCTCTCTTTTTTAGAAGTTTTTAGAAGTTTAACAACAATGGGTAAGAATTTATGATAGTAGCAGCCAACAGCATTCCCACACAGATGCTTGGTAATTAGAAAAATCCTCAGACAACTGTTACAAGACTCAAGACATCTCAGAGCTCTCATTCTCTTCCTTGGCTATGTTAGTCTGCCAAGGATCCAAATTACCTTTTTAAGAAGTGCTCTCTTGCATCAACAGGATGCACATTTGCCACAAGAATGGAACATGTGTGGGGAAAACACACAAACTTACTCCTCTAGAAGTACTGAACTCACCAAGGGAAATGCCAACAACCCTTCTGAGCTCATGGAACTCAGTTCATTCTTGGAGACTGGAAAATTTGGAGGCAAGAAGTATCGCAAACAATTCCTGTGCAGAAAAACAAAACACAAAGCCAGAGCTGGTAGTTTAACAGACTGAAGCAATCAGACTGCAGAGCTCACAAGGGCTGCAGTGAACCCACCGAAGGATCTGGACTAGCAAGTCAACTGTTTCTTGGCTGCTGCTGGGACCAGTGGTGTCGGGCTCAATTCTGACGCAATCCGAGGTAGAAGGTTCAGCCATGGCCACCTCCTCTTCCTGCTGGGTGTCTGGAGCCTGGTACTCAGGAGAGGGAGGCTTCATAAGCCTTACATCCTCACTGCCTTTCTCTACCCTGAGAAAAAGTATTAAGGGAATGTCAGGAATCTTTTTCTATACTGGACATACCTGAAACATGGATAACAGTTTCATCAGAACCTGTACACAGGTGTCACTCAGACCTCTAGACACACAACAGCTGCCTCCAGGGCAGACATCAGAGTGACAGACTGATGGGAGTCTGTCATGATCATTCCTTATGAAGCCCTGAACAGTCCTGACCTCACACTTCCTGACATCACAGCAGCATATTTTCTTCAGCATCTATGGCAATAGAACAGACCCTTCCTCCCAAAAACAAAACAAGCCTCCAAAATCCAGTAGCTCAAGATAGTTACCAGCGATCCCTTGGTGTGGTGTCTGTAGGGACATAATCAAACTTCACCTTCCACCGGATTGTGTGCCTGCCCCTTTCCACAGCTGTGACACGGCCCGTGAACCATTCCTTGTTCACACGCACCTCCACGTGCAGCCCCTTATCTGTGAGGGGGAAGCAAAGGTGTTCGCAAACATTTGGCTGCTGGAAAGCACATTCTACAAGAGATCTAGAGATTCAGGCACCTCAGCAGGGAGCACACCTGAACCTGTGACAATGCCCTCAAACAGTACGGACACCATCAAATCACAATCAGCACACAGGTCAGCTCCAGCTGAGAAACATGAAGATGCATGGAAGTGAACTGGCAATTCCAGATGGAAGGTTTCTCCTGTACTCCAAGCTGTTTGACATGGGCTTTCCAGTTTCATGATGGCCTCTAGGACAATTTGCCACATGTCCCTAGTGGGTCATTTTCCAGACAGCTGCTTGGAAGCAGGCTGAAGAGATGCCCTGCTCTGGCAGATGGTGCAGTACCACCCTGGCTATCACCTTTCCCGGGGTCTCCCAGCCCCTCTTCTCTCACAGCAGTGTAGCAGATCTGGATAACACTCCTGAGCATTTTCCAGCTGGCATGGCTTCATGATCCACTCAGGAAGGGTGAACATGTCATCAGCTACACCCTGCAGCGCAGCCCCACCCCTGTCAATGTGATACAGCCATCGATTACAGACCTTCCCATGCCAAAATTGCCTCAGGTCTAATCAAAGGATTCCCAGCCAAAATGTTTCCTGCAAGTTAGTAATCTCGGGGCTTCAGATTCAAATTTACACTATTTCTTATTTTAAAATCTCATTAATGAAATCACACATTTAACTGGTGACATTTCTTTTATATATCAGATACTGGTGGCAGCCCAAGGGCTCATTTCTCACCTTTCTGTGCTTTCTTCAGTTCCAACAACTCTTCCTCTCCAGCACTGTCTGTCAGCTGGGAGCAGAGAGAGCTCACGTTAGTCACCTCCCATCAAGATTATAAATACCTAACAAATACCTTCTGCTGGGGAAACCAGGACACTCTCACCTCCACCACCACCTCATTGGAATCCTTCTCTTCTTTCACTGCCAAAAATTTTCCTCGTTTTGTCCTCTCCTTTTTGTGCTCCCTCTCCTCCTCAGACCCATCCTCTGGGATGTTCAATGCCCTCTTTCGAGTGCTAGAGGCCTGAAGGAAGCAAACAAGCTCTAGCTATTAATTCCATCCTGCTACCAACCAAAACCTTCTTTCAACCAGGTTTAAAAAAAAAAAAAAAAAAAAAAAGCAAAAAAGCCAATATCCAGTATTTAATTTGGTAGCTAACTAGCTTTTCCAGAAGGTTTTTGAGGTGCTACACCATCATGCAAACGCTTACCCCACCACTCCACATGCTTTTTTTTTTCTAGATAAACAATCTGGTCTAACAGGAAAAGATTAAGCAAGTCTTCTCGAGGGGTGTAAATGGCACTCTAACCCAAGAGTAAAGAAAAAGTTCTCTCATCCTGTTCAGGACCCACAATGCACATCCCACAAGACAGAGCAGATAGGCTTAGCAGGACATTGGGTGAGGAGCTGAGGGGTTTTATCCCGTTGATTCTTACCTGTGAATATCTGCCAGAGGCAGATTTCTTCACTGCTGGCACCTTGGCAGCTTTTGGATTGGGTGTCTCACGTGGGCTTTTGAGGCTCTGAAGGCCAGAGAGGGACTTCATGTTTGTACCTGGTTTGGCAGGAGTTTTCAAAGTGCTGTTAGATTTCCCAGCTGTCACAGTGTGATGGTGTGTCCTGGAAGTGCTGGCCTCCTCCTTGAAGAGCACACTGTCCAGCTTGGGAGAGCTGGTATTTGGATGATCAGAAGAGCTCTTTTTCAGCTGACTGCTGGACTTGGGAGGAGGTGAAGGTCCTGGTGGTCTGCTGGGAGCATTCTTGATTACATCAGGCAATGGAGGAGATCGCGGGCGCTGAGGTCGGGTGTGCTGAAACAAAGGACAGTACAGAGACACGAAGGGTGAAAGAGTGGGGAACCTTCAGAGTTCAGCATTCAGAGTGGCTATGGAAGCACAAAAGAGTAAAAGCCTACAGCAGGATCCCATTTACCTCCCTTGAAGGCCGTGTGGTCACTTCCAGAGGCAGTTTCTTTAAGTCAGCCTGATATCGAATCGGAGTGGTTTTCTATAAAAAAATAAGAAAGGTCATGTTACCAAGCTGCCAGGGGCTGCCTGAACCCATCCCAGCAGTTTTCCAGGCTAAAACCAACAATTATAAGGTGTGTCCTGTGTCCTTCAAGAGACATCCCTTCAGCTGTCATTCCCATTTTCCCAACAGAAAATTAAATGGAAGCTAAGATGGTCAATTTCTGTTATTAGAACAGCCCCAGCCCCATGACGGAACATAAGTGGTTTCAGACTCAGCAGCAGCCCTTTGCACAAGGAGGTCCATCACACCTGCTCTACTTAGCTAGAGATCTCCAGCCTCACCTGCAGAGCTTCCAGCTTTTCCTGCTGCTGGCGGATTTTCTCTGTCAGTTGTTTCTGCTTTTCCTCATGTGATTTCAAGTCTTTTTTTAAAGTTCCCAGTGGTACCTTCTGCTTCTGCTCTGCAGCCTCACATCTAGCATAGAGGGAATGCAAGGCAACCTCAGCAAGGACAGCAGAACCTGTGATGTCTCACAGGATTATCTCAACATCCCATCCCAAATGCAGCAGGAAAGCCACTTGCCTTTCTGCAGTAGCCACAATTTCAAAAGCAGTGGTTTTCACCTTGGGAAACAGGTATGAATTAAGGATCAAATGCACAGTTGTTAATAAAAAGGCATTTATGCTGGGAATCACCAATTCAGAGCCCAGGAACTGAGATAGCTGTGATAGCTTCTGTACTGCATCTGTACTCCAGGCTTTTTCAGCTGTTTTCCTTCCTTATGTCTTCATATCAGTTCCTCTTTCTACAGACTTCTTTCCCTTCAGAAAGGAAAGCCCAGTACCAGTAACCCATGACTAAGACATTACCACAAGCCTTTGCAGCCTCAGATGCCTTCTGCCTTGCCACTCAAGGCCATGCAGTTTCCCTGTCGCTGTTGAGCGGCTAGCTGAGGAATGACCCAAGGTCTCAGACAAGGAAAGAGAGAAGAGAGCTTTATTGTTTTGAATTCCATATATATAGAGTTTACAGAGGTGCCCCAGATTGGTCAGCCCGAGACTTCTCCCTAGGCCCAATTGGCCAAGCCCGAACTGACCCAATCCGGAGAAGTTGTTTGCAAAACATCCAAACTTTATCTTGTTTATGAAACATAGCAAAATGTTCCCACGGGAAGGACCTGTGCTAGCCACAGCTTCCTTTACAATACCCTGTAGCTATTTGCTTTTTCCATCCTGTTCAGCCTATGGCCTACAAAAGTGTTGGCTGGCCTGCAACCTACTCCCCCAGGTCCTCTCAGGTGCAGAATCCTGGAAGAGTCCTTGAGAGAGGAAGAAAACACAGGTAGGAAATACTCTCTCAAATGGACTGAGCCCAGGTTCATCTCCTGTCACCAAATGGAATGATGGAAAGACAGACCAGGATCAGCCCTGCTGGGGTAAAGTCATGCAGGAATGGTTTGAGCCAGGAAAGCAGCAGATGGCCCTTGTAAAACACAAGAGATCCAGTAGATCCCACACTGCACTGGAGCCAAGCTGATAACCTGCAGGTGTGAGTCTAATTAGCAAAGAGAAGATCCAGCTCTCACTGTAGATCACTCAAAGCTCCAAGAAGATGAGGACAGATGATTTTATCAGATCTCTGTATACCAGATACACACTGATCAGCTTTGTGAGTGAGAAGGAGCACAAGCAGTAGTTCCTCCATCAGCCTCTTCCCAGCTGAAGCACTGCTGGGTGTGTTCCACAGAGTGGTTACTTCCTTGGCTAAGCAAGTATGTGTCATCACTGCAAAATGACTGCCTGACACCAAACCTGCCATTCCCAAAGATAAAGTTGAATAAGTGGCACCATACACAGGTTTTCCAGCACAGAAATGTGTCTTCCAGCTCATGGCAAGGCTGGGAGCATTGCCAAGCTGTCTTGCAGCACAGTAAAGAATGAAAGCACCATAAGTTTTTGTAGTAGTTTGAAAATAAACCAGTGGAAGAATTAACCCCACACAAATGTATTACGACAGATTCCAAGTCAGAACTACAATTTAATAGGAAAAATTAAAAGGCAGTAACACACAAACACCAGGTTAAACTGACAGAGTCAGAAGGCAACCTGCCACCCTGTTGGCCAGGGTGGTGATAGCAGTCCAGTAAAATGGTGGCTGCAGTCCCCTTGGAGTGATGGATGTGGTCTGATTGAAGTGGTGATCGTGAAGAATGATGTGGTCTGTCTCTGGAGGTCCTGTGGTGACTCTCGAGCTCTTCTGCTCTGGGAATCCAGTGGAAGTAGTGTAGCAGTGTTCCAAGCCTCCGCTTACATACAGGTGGGAATGTTCGGTTCCTCCCCTCTGGGTGGGGTGTCTTACAATGGGATGATGCAATTTTATGAGTCACACTGGGAGACCCAGATGGCCCGTTAGCGGAGATAACCCCCCAGAGAGTGTTATCAGGGCTGAGTCATGCTGAAGAGGGAGACTACTGTCCCACCTGTTTTATAACAGGTGATTATGAAAATGGTAATAGAATACCTACTTTTTGGTTACACCTTCCATGTAACCTAAGACAGTTCTGTGACAGGAAAAATTCAGACCACTCATGGCATCCAAACCCAGATTGCATCACTGGAGGCAGCAGATCAGAACAAAGGAATTATCTTAGTAGTCAGAATGGCCTAAAACCAAGACTAGTGGTGCTCAAGGAGCTTTGAGACACACAATCATTCTTCAACTGGTGCTTCAGCCACCCATTCAAATGACATTTAGAATCCAACTGGATGTCAGGTAGGAGAACAGACAAGCGAGTCTGACACTATTTCACAGTGTGAAACAGGGACACTGCCTTCTCTGTAATGAATCAAGTGATGGTGGCTGGAGTGAGAAGCTCACAGTGGGACCACTGGTCACAGCGGCCCATGTGCCTGAGTGCCACCAGCTGCTGTGACTACAGGCAGCGTAAATGAACATGAGCTACAGCGAACATCAGGCCAGAGGAGCCAGCCAGGAGGTGACCTGGGAGTGGGGGGAGGGGATGTCTAAGGGTGACCCACAGGAGCTGATTACTGGATGGACAGTAATGCCCAGCTGATAGAGATGGGTATAGAGCTGTGGTTGTCCCTAGGCAGGAAGCACCTGGGAAGAGCAAGGATCACAATCCAATCAAGGCAGAGAGATGGCCAGTGTGAGACACTGGGAGGTTTGTAGTGTGTGTGTGTTATGTGTAACCACAGAAGGAGGTCTGTACACCCCACACCCTGGGACTGCAGGCCTCAAGGCCCATCTATTCCAGTGCAAGTAACCAGAGGCATGGGATCTGGAGGCCAGGTATGGACATGAGTATTTCCACCAGTGGTCCTTCATCCTGACCTGCCAAGAGGGAAAAGGATGAGGCTTCTGGTGCAGTCTGTGTGTGTGCCACACATGCCCACCTGTGCTATCTGTGGGGCTGGATGTGTGTACATACATGGTCTGTCAGTCTGTGTGTCTATATGCAACATCATCCCAGCCTCACTACTACTTCCACCTGAAGGGCTGGGGCTGTGGCAGCCCCTTCTTAAGTTCCAGGCTCAGTCCTACCCCAGCATTTCGTCCAGGAACATCCTCAGCACTGCCCACTGCTCAGAGCTCTACAGCAGGAGCTCTACATACACAAGGAAGTTTGTACAGGTATTCTTCCAGTGGGAGATACCAAAAGGAAGAAGCCAGAAAATCAGTACTTCCAAATAGCATCAATATTCTGTAAAATTTTCAGCCACAGATGTTAAAATTTTTATTCCAATCAAAAGTTACCACCTGGATTCATCCCCTTTGTCTTTAAGCCCTGACCCAAGGCACCTGAATTACAGTGGAGCAGCTTCCCTTCCTTACACAATACAGACAAGAACTGGCTTCCAGCAGTGTTGCTCTCCACAGAGAAGCAACCAAGAGCCACCATTTTCCTCACTCAAATAAATAACTAGATCCTACCTACATTTTATCACTGTAAAACACATCACTGGAAAGTGAATCATTGTGCTGCTCCCTCAAGCATGCAAAATGTCCCTCCTGGGCTCACCCCAACCTAGCGGAGTTGCTGCAGTTTGGTGTCTGACGGGTGGGAGCTGTAGGAACAATAAAGACAACAGCAAAGCTCCCCTGAACTCACATAACTCCCAGCCTGCACCACGACAGTTCTCCAATTGCCATCTATTCTGCCCATGGCAAATTTAATATAATCTAAACCTACAGCAGTATTTCCGGTGCCAGTGCAGAAAAACCACGAAGGATCTGAATTTCACCATATTGCTGGTTGAGGATAGAGGCAGCTCTGGAGTCCCTCTGGTTCCACCCCCTGCTCAGGCAGGCCCACCCAACACCAGGAACCTAGGACCATGTCCTGGAATATCTCCAAGGATGGAGACCGCACAACCTCCCTGAGCAACCTGGGCCAGGATTTGGTCACCCTTGCAGGGAAAAGTGTTTCTGATGTGCAGAGGGACCCTCCAGCATTCCAGTTTGTGCCGGTGGCATTTGGTCCTGCCACTGGGCACCATGGGAAGAGCCAGGCTCTGTCCTCTTTGCAGCCTGATTTTAGGTGTTTGTATATGTTGATGAGAACCTCCCGCTGAGCCTGCTCAGCTCTGGGATGGACAGCATGCAGTGCTGGGATTGTTCCTCCCCAGGAACAGGACTTTGCATTCTCCTGGTTGAACTTCATGAGATTTCTGCCAGCACATTTCTGCAACCTGCAGGTCCCTCTGGATGGATCTGTGACTGCGTGGTTTGTCAGCTGCTCCTCCCAGTTTGGTGTCACTTGCCACTTGCTGAGGATGTCCTCTGCAATTTGCATATCCCAAATGCCCACCCAGCATTCAGCTCCCCATACACATGCCATTGCTGCCTTTTCACAGAATGCGAGCACAACTTAAAGGTACAGAATCTCTCCAACTGTTTTCAAAGAACAGTCGACCAGAGAAAAGTTTCAAATGTGCAGATAAGGCACACTGCAGAAAAGTCTTAATATCAACTGATTCTTACCTGTCTTGTTCAGGATCAGGGTTCATGGAGCACACCCAGCTATCAGGATAGTTCTTCTCCACTGAGCTCAGCTGGAATGGGAGAGTCCGCCACTTCAGACAGACATCTGTCAGACAGACACTTTGCAAGTCAGAAATACACAGCCTGAGACACATAATTTTTTCCCATAGCCCATTTAACACCCAAGGACCACACCAAAGTGTATCCAACAAAAACAGTAAGACTAGTGGCCAAAAGAAAAGTGAGGCAGTCACACAATATATTGAGTCAATTCTTTCTTCATACTCGCAAAACGCTTGAATGAAACCCTCAAAGACATCCCTAACAAGAATGCAATGAAGCATGGCAACAACCAATACCGGAGGACCTCACACTCACTCCTGCTGCAACAACGGCACATACAAACTGAACAGCCAGTCCTGACATCACAGTTCAGCCCAGCAGTCAGGCTGTCTCTTAATGATACCAAAATAACACGAATCAGAGACCTATCCACTAGAAAAAAAAATTATAATAATCTTTTAAATTTCTGATGAACCAGGAACACAAATTTGTCTTCCAGAGTATTGCTGGCCTACCAGGAGACCAACAGCTTCACAAAATCAAGTTCTGCCAGGAAAATCCAAACATCCTTAAATCAGGCTCTGGAAGGGTATCAGCAAGGGAAGACAAGAAGGAGAGTAAAGCCCCTCCTCTTTTGGAGGAACCTTAAAAAGACTGAGAAAACCATCAAGGCAGAAGAACCTAACAAATAATTCCACAAGAATGGCCTTACATTCCTTGTTACAACCTCATCTTAAAGTCCTGGGGAGAAAATAAGGGAGTTTGGTGTCCCTCTACTGGGAGACAAAGTGATGTTGTTGAGCTTCCCGTTACCCTAACAAGGACTTAGCCAGAGCTGTTTAGAGGTGCACAGATCAGCAGGCCAGTGCATCAGGGTACCAATTACTTGGCCACTTCCCGTTGCCTGGGAGGATGTTTCAGATCCTATTCTGGTGCTGGGATGGGTGGCTTTGGTGAGTGCCAGTTCATATGACATTTCTAAGCCCGCTCTCAACACTGCTACTGGCCATACCTGCCCTGCTCTGTCAGGGCGCCTGAAGATCAGTTAGTGAACTATGCAGGGAAGGAGCCTTATGCCAGGATGTCACAGAATACCACTGAGTGCAGACAAAGGCAACCTGCAGAGAAGACAGGTCCTTGGAAGGGATAATGATAGCTCATCCCAAATCTCCTATGCCTTTAGCTGTCCCCAGCTGCAGCCAGGAGTGTCCCCCCTTCCCCAGGGAGAAGCAACTGGATCAGACGCACCGCACTGAATCGTGGTGGGGATCTCCATGGCTCTCCTGCGCTTGTAGCGCAGTTCACTAGATGGAGGCTGGTTCCAGTTTGCTGACAAATAACCAAATTCATCCCAGAACTTGATGATACCTCTCTGGGCTGGAAAACAAACCACAGCCTGCTCAATATGGAGTCATTAAGACAAAATCACCATCTGCACTCTTGACTGCCCTCCAGCCACCCAGGTTTCTTCTTCCAGACCCTGGTAATCGTGAAGCTTCATTACCTATTGCAACATCCTTCCAATACTGAGCCAAATGCTCTCCCATGGCCTTCAGCAAGTGTCGATACTCCTTCGCATCAGCAAAGTCTTGTTTATTATGGGTTGGCTCCAGAACCAAATAGGGCACATCAACTACGCCTACCACTCCTCCACATGCCCTGGAAGAGGGACACACAGTCACAAACATTAAACTGACAGGTTTGCAATCTGAACCATCATGCAAAATGTAATATGGGCTCAAATATTTCTATTTGTTGTCAAGACCTGTTTTCCCCGTCTCTAGAATGAAGCACTGTTACTAGCAGCACTTGTCAGCACCAAATGCCAAGCACCTCATACTGCTGCAGGGCTGACTAAAATTCGTGTAGAGAACTCTCTGTCAAGAAACCAGGGAAATATTAGGCAGTATTAAGTATAATTTATTTGTCAGAATGTAAACTGAAGGCCGACAAAATGAGCAAGCCTCGGGCTCATGAAGAATGATTAATGCAGAACACGGTCATCGCACAACCTAAGTCAGATGTAGAAAAGTGCCAGGAAAAAGATTGCAGAAAAATCTGCAGGACTCACATGCCACCCTCCAGCTGTGGGCCCACCTTCTCGTACATCTTGATCAGCCGACTGCAGTTATAAATGAACATGCCATCCAGCTCGCGCTGCTCAATGTTCACCCCAAAGATAAAATTCAGCTCCTTGGGTTCCTTCAGTGCCCTGCAGGGAATGAATCAGAGCCTCAAGAAATGCTGAAAATAAAGTGAATTGTTTGCTGACATTAGAGAGAGGGTATGGAAATCCAGCACTCTTGAGTATTAAATTAATCCTGTAATCTGCTACTTGTGAAAAATAGAAAACATTTGTTGTAAGGGCATTACAACTGAATATGAACAAAATACAAGAACTTTGCAAAACAGATACTAATTTAGGCTGGGTAATTTAATTATTCATTTGAATATGTTCTCTCCTTCAGAACAGATTCTGGTTTTTAATTCAGATGTTTTTATTCAGTGAACTAGTCTTATTCTGGAGTGCCATTGCCTCCAGACCGGTCCTTTCACATGCTATTTTGGTTTGTGTGGCTAGCACAGGTTTTTCCCGTGGGAACATTTTGCTATATTTCATAAACAAGATAAAGTTTGGATGTTTTGCAAACAACTTCTCCGGATTGGGTCAGTTCGGGCTTGGCCAATTGAGCCTAGGGGGAGGTCTCGGGCTGACCAATCTGGGGCACCTCTGTAAACTCTATATATATGGAATTCAAAACAATAAAGCTCTCTTCTCCTCTCTTTCCTTGTCTGAGAACTTGGTCATTCCTCAGCTAGCCGCTCAACAGCGACAGGTTTGTATTTGCCAGATATAGGTCCCTATCTAGATGAAGCATGGAAATTTATATTTTAATACAAAACTACAGTCTTGATATTCAGAAAGTTGATATTCTAGAAAGTTCTCCTAATTCCCCAATTCCAAGGCTGCTCCTTAAATTGGAAAGCCAGAGGATGCAACACACAGCCCAAGCAGAGCTTTTTTTCTCTGGAATGTCAGTATATCAATTTGCATGATTTCTCCCTTATCTATGGAGCAGACGACTCCATCGATACTCCAAACATACTTGGTGGCCTCAAGTATGTTTGTGAGCCCATAGGGATTTCCAAGTCTGAATCTTTGGTTACTAGGAATTCTATCTCCACCAAGGCCAAAAGCCTCGATATTTTGATCTCTGTGCTATAAATCAAACAAAATCCCTGTGTCACACAAACAGAAGTACTGCTCTTCAACATACTGAATTAATCAGATTCCACAGCTTCCCTGAAATCCATGCTGAGGATTTTTCATAAGAAGGATCCTCAGCTTACAGCTGAGGGTATCCTCAAATACGAGGTCCAAACCTGTAACTACTGCAAGGCAGAACCTATACCATAGTCCTGCCCACCCCTCTCAGTTTTGACCTCCTTTATATTCCCCACCTGCCCCCATCAAGTCCTTGCACTTATATGTTTTATCTTAATGAGGCATTTGACTTCTGCTTAAATGGTTAGTTGAAGATAGTGGAAATATTTTAAATGTAAAAGATAGTCAAAATGTTCTTTGACTGTCTACTAATATCAGATATTAGGAGGACCTGAGCCATGTATGCATGAGCCCTACACAATGATCACCTGCAGATATGAGTCCTAAGTCTGTCTTAACGATGAAACATTGCAAAATAAATCCCAAAAATAGATTAAATTCATATTCATATTTTAAGGCCATCCTCCCCCAAAACAGATGCAATGGTGCTCTGTGACGCACCTTCCTTTAAAACAGCTGACTGTAGTATATTCCTAGGAAAACATCTGGAATAGCAGCTTTCAGTAATTTTAAATCTAAACCTTCGCCAAGAGAGGTTTTGAACACTGCCAACTGCTGGGCTGGAATGTGACCCTTTGGTCTCAGCTCATCAAGGTAGACAACTGTGATTCAAGAGCATGAGCAAGTGTGGCAAAACACCCATCTCAGGGATCCATTTTCTTTTTCTAACTTCAGGAAAAGAATGTAGAGCCTTACACTTCAAGTAATAGCATGTACTCACTCACCACAAAACAAGAAGGGCAGCTCCTCATTTTTATCAGAGAGGACAGGAAGTAAAACTATGGAAACTTCCATCCAAACTATGGAAAATGAAGTGATAGGTCAAAAGCCAGAGATTTCATTACTAGGAATTTAGTACCTGTCCTATTGTCTGGATTCAGATCCCATCTGATCCTAAACACAGCCTTTGGAAACCAGAAGGTGCTTCTTTCACTGATGAGTGAAAGAAGCAGCAGAAAACTGTCCTAGGACAGCCTCTGTAACTCAAGAATTTTCCAAAAGACTACAGGAATTGATTAGTACAGAAGTTATCCTATTATACACATTTTTCAGGATTTTTTTCTGTTTTCTGTATGAAGTACAATGTTGTGGAAAAGCATGATCCTCTGAACTGCTTCTGATCACCAGTTATGAATGCAGGGACACAGGGAAAGCCACATACCTGTCCAGAGCTTTTTTTGCTAGTCAGCTTATTAACAGGAAAAAGTATTTTGCCCATGGGCAGGAAGGGCAGAAGACTATTCACAAAATTTTTTGTTACACACTAATGTCACCAAACCCAAGAATTAAAGGACAAGCTGTACATGGATGTGTTGGTTTGAAAACAAACCAGTGGGAGATCACAAGTCAAGATTAAAAATAAGTGAAATAATACAAGGAAAAGCACTGACAAAGTCAGATACAACCTAACACCCTGTTAGGGTGGTAGTAGCAGTCCAACTGAAGTAGTCCAGTTGAAGCGGTGATCCTGTGAAGGTCTAGTCTCCAGCTGAAGATCCAGTGGTAGCTCTTGTCCTCTGGGAACCCAGTAGACAGGGCTAGCTCAGGCAGTTCCAAGGCCAGGTTATATCCAGGTGGGAACACCTGGCTCCTCCCTCCTGGGCAAAGCATCCCACAATGGGATGAGATAAGTCCATGAATCACACGGTGGGTCCCTGATAGCCCATTGCCTGTCATCCGGGGTGGGTCGTTAGCAGCTGATAACAGCTAACGGATGGCCCATTGCCTGTCATCTGGAGTGGGTCATTAGCAGGTGATAGCAGCTAACGGCCCACAGCTGGTGGTAATAGAATACTTAAATACATCTATATTGCAACCTAGGACAATGGAAAAGTACATGGAAGTTGAAGAAAACAGCTTCTCTCACAAGCTTCTGTATACTTCAGATCCTAGCTCTGGCACTTTTAAATTAAAGCCAAATTTATTTATTTATTTTTAGCATCTTAAGATGCATTAGATCTATCTCTGGCAACAAGTCTGGGATAGTTCTGACTTAGGCAGCCATATAAATGAGCATGCACACAGAAAGGTGGGAATGGAAACATGCTGTATCCAAATCCCCAACTTCCTCAGAATCAGCATTTGTTTTAAGAGCATTTGTTTCTGGTTATCACCTCATCGGAGAAATGCAAAACAAACACTTATGAAGAGTGAAACATTCCCGTGAGTACAGCAAAAGCCAAAGTTTGCAACCAGAGCTAAGCTGGAAAATGCCTTGGAATTTCACAGCACTGACTACACCAAAACTCAGCCCATTTTTAGAAAGCATCCCTAAAATTCTTAAAGCTGTTTCACTGTAATTTGCAAACGTTTGTTCATCAGCCTGAACTTTATTTTATTTTAGGTGAAAAAGCAAAAGAGTGAAAGAAGCTGATGTGAAAACGAGGTAAACATCTACAGCAAACAACCCAATGTAGAGACCCACCTGTCTTTCAGCAGGTAAGAGGGGACTAGCAGAGGTAACCTGAGCAGAGGATAGTGACCCAGCTGCTCAGTTTAACAGCCAAGACACAGAAGATGCCCATGGATACTTAAGCTTTGTGCTGAATGAAACACAAATGCAAAGCAGGAGAGACATATGAGCACTTGGAGCAAACAGCCTAGGAACTCCAGAGTTTGGAAGTCCCTGCACTCACCGCTGCTTTGCATCCTTAATCCTTTTCTTGACATCAGCCTCCCGCCGCAGGGTGATGGCTGAGTTCTGGACCTGACGCAGTGTCACCTGCAAACATGCATTGCACAGTCAAGCTGGGAAATTCATAAAATTCACTCAATTTATGATTTTCTCCTCTTTCAGGAAGAACTGAGAAATGTTCTAAATGTAAAGAATTCACAGGGTGGACTCACAGGTAGAGGGCGACAAACAGTGTGACTCCACGTGTAGGGCAGCATTTATGCTAGGCTGTTCAAACAGCTACACAGTTGTTTGGAGGAAAATGTCTAAATGTAATAAAGGACCAAAGAAACTGAAACCAGTGGCAATGGGGCACAAGGAAACATCCAGGGCACTTGGATACTCTTGCTTCCATCACATATCGATAGAAAGCCCAGTGATTTTAAATTTGTGTTACTTGCTGACCCTCCTGGTGTCCCTGCCAGCCCTCCTCCCACCCCCTGTCACCAGAGATCAGCCCTGCCCCACTCAAAGCCATAGTCCCACTGGAAGGAAGCAAAGAGCCCCTCTCCAAAAACCCCTGCCCAAATGCCTTGGAGTTGGCTGCACAGGCAGCAGGGAACAGCCAAAAAGCTCATAGTTCTAGTCCTGTTCCCCAGGCCACTTCCACAGAGGCTGTCCGCAAACAGCACCTGGAGTCTGAAGGTCATCGTCTCACCCAGGATATATTTGGGGTGTAGGCAGGGGAATGCCAGCACACTTCCCATTTGGGCTGGACACCATATGAAGATGGTGAAACACATGCAGTGGTGATGAGACCATGGAGATGCCCAAATGCTGCTGGAAGTTCACTGCTGAGTGGAGCCACCACCTGCTTAACCAGCACATGGGGTGCTGCCATGGGATACTGCCCAATCAGCATCACTCCACTGTCAGTGCTCCGAACTGGTGCCCAAAACACGACATGCTGCCAAAAGCACAAAGCTCACCCTGGATTCCCGCGTGAGATCCCCTCCAAGGCGCAGCTCGAGGGCACGGGCTTTGCTCTCTGCCTCACGAGCCTTCTCTTCCGCTGAAACATACAGGGACAAAGATGATGTCAGCCATTTGGTACAGACAGACATCATCAGGCATTCACCCAAGGAGAGTGATTCCAGAGAGCCTTTGCTGCACTGATGTGTACCAGGGTACGAAGAGAACACAAAAAGGTACAAAAATCAAACCTTACATGAGAGTGCCCCACCGACACGGCATCTTAAACATTCTCAGAGGTCACAGTCCACACTGGCACAATAGCAGAGATAAACTGCAAAAGCATGTTTGAAGGAATGATCTGTGCAGAAGTCAACAAGGAACTGGAAAGTGTAAGGATGCCAGTGGCCCTGCCTGCTCTACCTGGTAATGGGATTCAGAGAAAGGTTCTCACAAAACCAGGACTAAGTTCAAGCTTGAAAAGGAGTTCCAAAGAGGTTATTTTCTTGCAGAAATTAAGGGAAAGGACTACTCTCAGAAACACTCTTATCTCTGATAATTGCTAAATTTTGCCTGGAAAAAAGACAAATCTTTGCTACACATTAAATAGGACCCAGCATTCTGAAAACCCACCCTGCATGAGATCCTTGCATGCAAGAAACTTATCACGTAAAAGAAACTCCCCTTTTTGCCTCTCTCCTAGACAAACAGGAATGCTGACAATAGGCACACACCACCCTTGTTTTACTTAAGATTCATTCAATAAACCTACTTTTCCACAAGAATGGACTGAGAGCAGCCCTGAGCAGAAGGACTTGGGGGTGCTGATGGGTGAGAGCTGGCAGTACCCTAGCTGTTAACACAAGCCCCTAGAAACTACCCATGCCCTGGAATGATCCCATAGTGTAGGCAACAAGGGAGGGGGGGATTCTGCCCCTCTGCCCCACTCAGGTGATACCCCACCTGCAAAGCTGCCTCCAGCCCTGGGGCCCAGCACAGGAAGGACATGGAGCTGCTGCTGGAGCCAGTCCAGAGGAGGCTGGAGCACCTCTGCTCTGGAGACAGGCTGGGAGAGCTGGGAGTGTTCAGGCTGGTGAAGGCTCCAGGGAGACCTTAGACAAAATGAGCTTTAAGGTACCTTCCAATCCAAGTCATCCTGTGATTCTGTGATTTGGAAATACAACAGGTGCATGCTGAGGGATGGTGTAGCTCACACCATGGCGAACAAGACCTGGACCCCCACAGCTGGGGGTGCAGCAGCCTGGTTAGAGCACACCCAAAATCCATCTCACTCCCTGCTCTCCTCACAGGTAGATAAACTGTGGCTGTGAGACATCCAAAACAAGGAAACACACCAATGGAGAAGCGACCTTGCTCAAGATTTACATAGGACAAGGTAAGCAAGAAGATGACAGGCTAGCAATTGGCTCCTAGGGATTACCATCATCTCTCCAAAAAGAAACACTCAGTTATCAGCCAGAAGGAAACCAGAGTCTGTAGCCAGTCAGTTCACTTAGACCACTACAACAGAAATCCCTTTTCATTTCTACGCAGTGTCCCATTGGAGTTTTGTTCACTTCATTCTCATAGCAGCATGCTCTGTGGTTCACATATGCTGACCAAGGACAGTGCTGTGTGACTGGCCATCATCAAGAGACAGCCTGGCTAAATTAAGCCAATGGGAGGCTGGAAGCTGCTTAAAGCACTTGGTCCACTTCAATAAGAGCTTGTAGGGAAGTTGCTGGTGGGCTAAATATATGTGTGGCTAGTGGAAAGAACACAGTGGTAACCCAGAAGGGCACAGGTCAAACCTGCTCCACTAACGCAGTGACAACCGAGACAGCTGACAGGGACTGATTCAGTTACAGGGCTGAGGAACCGAGGGGTAAAGATGCATGTCCTATGCAGGACAGCGAGCACACAGTAGCTGGAACCGGCATACACATACGCCCCCAGAGTGTCTGGGCACCCACGGCACTGCCAAGCACGTCATTGAACACACCAAAATACTCTGAAATAATAGCTAGAGCAGCACAGAGCTGTTAGCTTCCAGTACTGGGCATCTGCATGATTCCTCACCTCTGCTTTCCAAACTCTGGAAGCAGATTTCCAGAAGCCAGGCAACGGCAGTGCTGAGGTGCCTCAGTGCATTGCTCAGTCTTGATTCAGAAGAACACAGAAAGCAGCTGATGGTCTTTCAGAGCCACTTTGCCCAGGAATGGCACCTTTTTCCTAGGTCCACCCACTCACTTAGGGATCTGGATACTACAGCTTATCACATAAGGCAGGAAGTTAGCTCCTGGGGAATGAAAAGTGGCTTTTCCTCATCTTAAATATTTGTATGTCTTCACTCCTGAGCTATGGCTCTTTTTAGATATGCCAAAGCCATGTCACCAAAAGTCACTGCTGCTCATGCATCTTCCCCCTCCAGATATTTTTGCTTATTCTGTTTTGATTCCACAAGCTCATAAGCTACTTTAAGGGACTTGGCAATATCTCAGTCTGACTGATTCCAATGCATTCCTTGCAGGCAGGCATCTCTGGCATTCTGAAACTGCTGTTTGCTCAGCTGAGACCCACCATTTCTCACAATGCACTCTTGTGTTTGAGAGAGCAAACTGCACATCATTCCTGGGTGAGGATCCCTCTGGAGAGCTGGAGGCCATGAGAAATAAAAGGTTTCTACCAGCAGGAGGACAAGAAAGCTTGGTGCTGCAGATGAAATCTATTTTCCTACAAGCAAATGCCGCTGAGATGTATGCCGCTGAGGATAATGCCCTGAGCATGTTTGAGTCCTGGAAGCTCCATCTTGCAGTGACCCAATCTTACAGTAAGTTGGAGGTCAGCTGGGAGTTTCTCCCACAGTGTCCTAAGCCCTTTGCTCAGCGCCCTCTTTGCCCCAGAGGTACCAGGCCACTTCAGTGATCCCTGTACTCCCTGAGGCACTGGGTTGGTTTGGTGATCCCTGCACTCTGGAGGCACTGGGCTGGTTCACAGAATCACAGAATCAATTAGGTTGGAAAAGACCTCTGAGATCATGGAGTCCAACCTGTGACCAACACCACCATGTCAACCAGACCATGGCACTAAGTGCCACATCCAGTCCTTCCTTAAACACCTCCAGGGATGGTGACTCCACCACCTCCCTGAGCAGTCCATTCCAGTATCTAATGACCCCTTATGTAGAAGAAATTAATCCTAATGTCCAACTTAAACCTCTCCTGGCACAGCTTCAGACTATGTCTTCTCATCCTGTGACTACTTGCGTGGGAGCAGAGACCTACCCACACCTGGCTACAGCTTGGTTTCAGGTAGCTTTATCTGAGCTTCCCTCTCTCTAAGCTAAACAACCCCAACTCTCTCAGCCTCTCCTCATAGGACATGTACTCTAGAACCTTCACCAGCTCCATTACCCTTCTCTGGACTCACTTGTAACACCTCAATGTCCTTCTTGAAATAAGGGGCCCAGAACTGGGCACAGTACTTGAGGCGTGGCCTCAACAATGCTGAGTACTAGGTGGGGGGCAGGGGGGAAGAACTACTTCCCTGGTCCTACTGGCCACACTATTTCTAGCACAGGCCAGGATGCCATTGGCCTTTTTGGCCACCTGGACACACTGCAGGTTCAGCAATCCCTGCACACTTAGAAGGACCAGGCTGGTTTGGTGATGGAAATGTGTGACATTTTGTGCCAATGGGACCTGTTCTCAGCCCTGGAATGCCAATGGGCAACATTTTTCAGTGCAAGACACTAAAACTCCAATTTTAAGTGTCATGCAAGCCTCAAAAACTGCTTCAGGGAAGAAGCCTCTCTAAATCCTGCTCTTTGCATCTTCTTGAAAAGCAGTGTGTGCTTTTCAAGTGTGTGCTCAAGACCTGCCCCAGCTATAGGACTCAATCTAAAAATCAATTCACCATTGAGGCACACAGTAAAATCTGCTTAAGCTTCATCTTATCAAGTCTATCTTGCCAGGCTGTACTTCCTAAAGGAGGAACAGGGAACACAGCAATTCACACCATTTCACTCTGCTGCTTTGCTTTGGGGCAGGGTCACAGTCACACTGCCCTCTGTGATGCAGCATAGGCTGAATGTAGCACCATCCCTTGGGCATCTGACCTGCAGCCACACACAGATGCGCCTAAAGCAGCTCTGACACAGGGACACAGGACACATGCCTCCAAGTGATTTATGGAGTTGATTTATGAAACCTACCAGAAGATACAGATACATATAGATCACTTACAACTTCCAAGATTCTTCCTTCACTAGAGCATCAAGTGTTAGGGAGGGACACTGCTTTGTGTGTTAAATTTCTGGAGATTTAATGCAGTTATAATCCAGTTTAATGCTGTATTTATATGCTTGTGTGATTCTATACACAGAATATCCAGTAATGACAAACTGAGTTTTCCCTGAGGGTTACAGGACTTAACAGGAAAGGAAGACTAGATGGGCAAAAGGTATGCCTGAAAGGTTTAAAACCAAACAAAACAGGGCTCCCTTGTATAACCAGACCAATCCCTTTACATTAAGTGACAGAATAAAAATCTCCTTTTTTGCTGCCTTAACAAGAAAGGCACAGAACGAGAACGCAACCAAAACTCATGACATGTTAAAGGTGAGAGAAGAACTGCAGGTGACAGGGCTCAGCCAGACTTCTGCTGGAGTAAGGGCAAACGGCTGGGACTCCAAGGGTTATCCTGTACATCTGCTACTCAGATGAAATGGTCTCTGGGTAGGTCTGTATCATCTATAGCTGCTGCAATAATTCAGTTCCTTAGCAATCCCAATGATCCCAGAGGCAAGCAATCCCAAGCCACACCCAGCAAGTGCTCAGTCCTCCCTTTAGCAACGGCTGAATGAGGCCATATGCATACCCTGAGGACTCACCTATCCTTGCCATGTGCTCTGCTTTCTTCACCTCTTGCTCTGCACGGGTCTTGAAACGGTTTGAAGTGTATTTGTACATCCTGTGATGATCAAAATTTATTAATCAGCAAACTCAGAAGTAAGGTCAAACCAAGATTTCATCACTGCGAGAGAAAACAAAGTCCCCACATGCTACTCTACTCCCCCCAACAGATTCAATAAATGGAGGGTTTACATATCATGAACTGGACATTTTTGGATCAAGCTAGACAAAATCCTTTGAAGTTAGAGATGTTTTAGTAGTAGCTGCAACCACAATATCCTCTCTTTTTCTGCATTAACCAGTGGGGGCGAAATATATCCGTATTCTTGGAGAAAATCCCAAGACTTTGAGAAATACTTTCTTCAGAAGTGGAAAGGAGGAGTGAATATATATGGAAAGCTTCTCAAAACCTTCACACTATACCTAAATAACCTTTCCTGTGAACAGCTGTCCACAAATGCAGTCTGACAGGTCTGTCTCACACAGGGCTAGCTTAAAGCAGGGCAACAATTTGACCAGAACTTCAAGTTTCAGGACACTCCTGTGTGCTCCACATCTGACTCAAAACCTTGTAAATTGTGCTGGAGATGTAGCAGCTTGTTTCACCTTCCCTGTATCCTAATATGCCAAATACAGATCCAAATTCAGTGACTGCTGCAGAGTGAGATGGGCGTGTGTAAGGCAGAAGCTTGTGAGTGTGTATCACCTCCAAGCACATCATGAGGAAAGATGACACCTAGGACAAGCAGAGCCTGCAGGAACTCAGATCACCTTAAGACACAAGGTTTTGGGTATATCAGGAGGAAAATCCCATCCCAAATGGATGGGATAAACTTTTCCAGCATTTAGCTACAGCAAAAGCCACTAGAAATGCTGTTTTTACAGAGAGGCAAAACCACATAGGGATGTAATACTTCACTGACTAAATGATTGGAATCACACTTAGATCCTAATGAGAGACGAAATGCCCCCCAAATGGCACATAAACTATCAGGGTTTATGAGAAACAGCCTTGTACAGACGAAAAGTTTCATTTAGGTTTGTTTCTGTGGGTGAGCACACACGGATGTTGGTACTGACATGAAAAACAGTCTCGCCAACAGGAATCTCTTGCATGTGGTGTGGCTATTTCTACCTGCACAGCCCATATGGCTAAACAAGTTCCAACAGGTACTGAGGAAGGGAAAGGATAGAAGCAATCCTTCAGGAGACACAGGCTATTCTCAGGGGAAGCTGGGAATGTGGTAACACACCTGCAAATGCTGGTTAAGGATCTGCACAAAACTAGCCCACCCCTGCCACTAGGATGTTACCAGCTTCAGAAAGGTGGGGAGAAGCCTCTCCCATAGAAACATGGGTGGATGACAAAGAGAAAACAAGTGTCCTGCTCAGGAAATGCACTGTTATTCCTGAAAAACAGCGCAGGGGCTGCAAAACCTTTCTTTAGTAAAGGCACTTACATACCCTAAATCCACAGTGTATTTCCATTCATTGTTAACTAACGCCAACAGTGGAACCTGCAGACAAGCCACTGTACATACTTTTCCTTCACAGATGAAGGCAACCTGACTGACAGCAAAAGGGAGCCCTCTCTAAAGGAAAAGAGCCCTTCAGATGCCCCACAAAAGCACACCAGCTACTCAGGCTGTAAGGCAGAAGCACCTCCACTGCCTGTTCCCCATCCCTTTGCTCCACCAGGAAGGTTCAACATTTACCTGGCCCAGGCTACTGGGCCAGAAATACAGCCATGCTAAAGAGCTGAGAATAGCTGCTGCATCAGCTGACCCCAAAGGAGCACCATAATGGAGGTACCCTTCCCTGTGCACTCACACACAAAGCAGTCCCTGTACAAGTGCAAGAGATTAACCCACAGAGCACTCAAAGCCTGGTAGTTTAATGGGAATGGTGAGCTCTGCCTCCAGCTCTAAAGGGAAAACCAGGGCATAAAGCACCCCTTTTCAGTAGGTTCAGGGAGAAAAAAAATAAAAAAACCCCCACATCTATGGCTGTAAAAGCAGAGTAACTCCACTTCAGAATGGACTGATTTACTTGTTTTTCATTGGGAAAAGCCACCCAGAGCAGATTTGAGCTCTCATCAGGAAAAAGACTGGGTCTCCTCAACCTGCCCCCCTCACACAAGGGCAGTGTGGCATCTACCCCAAGAGCTGTGCTGGCTCTCAGAACCCACAGTGAAGGCTTTGATGGCTTGTCCTGATGGCCATGCAGCTTCTGGAGCCCAAATCCAGCATCAGGAAGTCCAGCCAGAAGGTAGCAGTCTGGACACTCTCTAGAGAGGCCCAGTAAGGCCACAATAATGGCCACAAGTCTGAGAAGATTTACGCTGTGCTCTACAGGAAGGCCTGGCACAGTCTTTACTGCTCTGTTGCAGGGATGGGGATTTTAAATGTAATTGTCTTTACAGTATTGGGGAATTTGTACTGATCTATCACCACAGGCAGATCTATAGTAGTCTGCCCAGATGTGACGCAAGCAGTTCTGTGAGATACACCTGCCACCAGCACTAATCCATCAGCTTGGGGCACCTCAGACTACTGACCACTTGAAAAAGAAGACACTGAGGTAGATGAACATCTGGGGTGATCTGGGACACCTAATATTATCATGACACTGACAGCATCACCCACAGCAATAGCATCCTGTCTATGAGTCACAAGAAGCTTGTCTCTGATGAGATAAAAACCTGTGCCCTCCTCAGGTTTCTCTCCCTAGTACTTTTGCTGGACTGCAGCACAACAGGAAGCAGCACAAGGTGCTCACATTTAGGTAAAACACAGTCAAAGATCCAAGGAATCCAGAGGTTCTATACCTAGTAGATCAGGATTTACAGTGGCAAGTTCCCTGCCTTCCACAGGAAAATGGCAGGCCTGGCTAGCATGAGGACCAGTGGGTGCAATGTTCTTTTATTTTAGTCAGGCTTCTGACACCATTTCACACAGTCTCACATAAGGAGCTGAGGAAGTACAAGTTAAAAACCAGCCAGGTTCTTCAGGCACCATCAGCGGTGTGATACCAGCCTGGGGTTGCTAACAGAGCCTGGTAGGCTAAGAGTGAGCCCAAAATGCTACACTAAAAAATCCACAAATACTCTACAAAATTATTACTATTTTTTTAAAACAAATTATGCCAGGGTATCTAAAATGCAGACTGTGTATTCCCAGAGAGACGCTGCCTCAAGCAGACTGAAATACAGGTTTCCCTTTCCCCTCCTATCCCAGTAACCCTTTCCAGTCTCTGTTCAGCCAACTGACAGCACACCCCAGCTCACTGTCACATTTTTTATTTAAGGAAATTTAAAAGGAATATAGGGAATCTCAATCTCTATTCAAATCTAGATTAGCTATATATAAAAGCAACTGTTTCAAAGTGCTTGGTTTAGGTTCTTTTTGGAAGTAATTTTAACACCCACCATATGTATTTCCTTCTTCTGCTCAAAAAAAAATACAGTTACCCAACAGTTCCATGTGAATATGGTATTTCATACAACCAGGATCTAATTTCTTGTTTGCTCTGAAGGGGAGCCGAATTGCACCAATGACTCACGCAATTTTCAAAGGCATTAGAGTTTTTACTACATATCTCTTTTCCCATGATGTCAAAATCACAAGCCATTCTCTTATGGTCTGTTTCTGTGGCTTTAACATGGAATTATGCAGGATACAGCTGGAGCGCAAAACACTTAATCTTTTCTCTAACTCCAAATGGTCCCACACATCTGCAAATTTTGGGTCCAACATTTACCTTGGCTTGTAGAGGCAGCATGAGAGTCGTTTGGTTTGTACTTTGTGCCCGTTGATGAAGATCCTCATCCTGGGATCAATATAAAGCACGGCAGCATAGGCACGGAAGGAGCGGCGCTCCGGCTTGCTGCAAGAGAGCCATCTACTTCAGAAGATGCCTAAGGGATACCCTCAGCAAAACAGACAGGTGAAAGAAAAGGTCTTTCTATTTTAATTACCATGAAGCTACATTAAACAAGGCTTTTCTTTAATTTTTTTTTCTACCTATGTCTTCTCCAGACTCTTTGTTGAGCTGTACATCCTAACTACTGCTCTGTAGGACACTGATAATGCAGCCTGAAGAGGGAGTTTTAATACATCCGGATAATAATGGTCAAAGCTATAAACTGGACTATATAACACCGGAAGTGAGCCCACCTGCCAGAGCTTTTTTACCCTTTGGTAAATCAGCAGTACCCTGCCACAGAAACCTGCACTACTCACACACAGGCATGATACCACAACGTCAGAAGGAAGAGGCGGTGATCAGTGGCAATCACGCCTGCCTTACAAACAAGCATTAAAGACGCTGAGATCCCTTGAAGGGCTTCAAGGAGTTTGCTCAATATCATCACTCTAATACATAGACAGAATTGCTCTACAGGGTCTGAAACTTCCTGTACCACCTGGTCTGATACCACCCCAGTGAAAATTCAAGCAGTTCAGGGAAGAAGATCTCATCAAGAAGGTAAAGCTTGCTAGGTGTGCCCATGGAGCTCTGGGATTTAATCAAGCATATGGCTCATTTCAGCTCAGTTTTTCCTTTTCAGGCTACAGGTGATCAACTCAGCAAACACTCAGCTCTTTCTGAACAGAGCCCTCTGCTCCTCCAGCTGCTCCCTGAGCACATCCTTCTTGCCCCTCTGTGGGGAGGAGTGCACCCTGCTCCCAGACAGATGTGATGATATGCCCCACCATCCTCCCACAGAGGCTGACCTGTTCATCACCTCATGTTTTGTGATTTAATCACAAAACTCAGCAGCAGTTTGGGAGCAGCACTGATTCACAACCAGCTCTCATTCTGATGAAAACATCTTTGATAGGTGTAGAAAATTAAACATATAGCTTAGGGCTCCTTTTTTCATGGTGCCTAAAGGACACTGAGTCTGCTGCTTTGGCTAAACTGAGACTAGCCAGTGAAGGCATTCACCCCAAACATGGCCACAACACCCATGGGCTGGCACACACATGAACTCCAAGCAGCTAAAGAACAAACTACAGATCTTCTTCTCTAATTCACTACAGAAAGAGAAGTTTAAAAAAAAAACCATGCACACAGATTATAGCCAAACTCTACACCAAATCTGATCAGGACCTCTTGCACCAGTCACACTTACGTTCCCTCTGGGGGTGTTTCTGCCATCTGAATATCCTGAGGGTCAGAAGTCACATCCAGCTCTGGCTCTCCATTATCCATTAGTTTGAGGTTAAAGACGATCACTAGGGTGCCTGAGCAAGTAATAAGGTGACCAGGTGAATCCCAGCCAAACCCCAAATACCTCACCTGTGACCAGCACCATCCACATGTACCTTTCTCACCACGTATCTTATTGAACTGGTCCATCACTTCCCGTTCTGATTTGAAAGGGGAATACTTGTAAATGAGTTCCGTCTCAATAGCAAATTTCTCCATGTTGTCCGTCACGGGTTCACGGCTCCGTGTGTTCCATGTGGGCAGGGGAACAATGACCTGCAAATCCCATTGTATTGAGAGTGACTCTGGCTCTCCTACTACAGTCAGCCCCTCCTGTGGGTCACAGTCCAGTGACTTACCCCTCCTGACAGTCCCCTAAGTCATTATTAGAGTCCTTTCCAGCTTTTGAGTAGTTTGCATGTCTGCCAAATGCTCAAAGACTCTCTTTGCCAGCCTCTGAGGTGCCTTCTTACAACACCAGTCTCAGACTCAACCATTCCCAAGTCACTTGTACAGTACTGGCTACTCACACATTCAGTGGCTTTTCTCACCCTCCCATGTGGCAACTTTCATAATACTAAAAAAAACACTCTGGCTTAATTTCTCTCTTGAACTCAGATATTCTTCACTCATATTTATCCTGATCTCACTCTTTATTGTTTTTATAGGATGCTAGCAAGGTGGTTTCTGTCATTTAGAGCAAAACCACAGAACTAACTAACTAAATAAATAGATAAACTGCAGCTGCACATCAAGGACACAAATCCCATCCCAGAACTGTGTCCAAGACAAAAACGTAGCCAGAGCTGCTGTGGGAATTAGAATTACTTCACTATTCCCAATCTGTTTCAGTCATGGGCTGGCTGACAGCATGCACTGCCCCTCCCCAGCTTCTCTGCACAGGTCCCTTCAACCCTCCCTCATGATGAAATATGCTTTCTGAGATACCACCCCAGTGCAAATTTAAAACTTTTCATTATCAAACCTTGCCTGGAACAACAATGCCTCAGTTATAGTTAAAATACACAAGTTTTTCACAGGTAGAACTACACTGACTTTTTACTAAAAATCAAAATTATCTGAAAGAAGAGACACATCTGCAGTTAATGAATGAGCTGTGGGTAGCAACTTCAAATACCTTTAATTCTCTACACAAAATCAAATCAGAGCAGGAAAATTAAATACATCTCAAACTCAAATTTTGTGGGAAAAGGAAAATGCAAGACATCTGAGCATGTCCTGAACTTAGCATAAGCACACGTTTAGGTGACTAAAGCAAGCCCCTCAAACTTACTTTACTTTAGAGAGACTTCTCAAGTAGGATTAAAACCAAAATGAAAAAAAATTTGTTGACTTTGCAGAAGCCCTACAATACAAGCATATTGCCAAAGGAAAACCATACACTGATCCCATCAGAGTAGCACCCAGCCCTGACACAGACTCTTCTGTGAGAGCTGGGCAAGTTCAGATGGAGGCAGCATTCACTATTTTAGTTCATTACAACAAGCACATGCAAACCTCATCAATGCCTTCTTCCTCGTGGAATGTCCGTGACAAGAGAAGGCAAGTCATGGTGTTATCTTTCTTCGTGAACAGGATAAAATCCTTCCCAATCCGCATGGAACCCCTGTAGACAGAGGTCAGACAGAGTGTTACACCTGATGTACCACACCGTTCAGAACGCAGACCACATTACTGAGCTTTCTTCCCATTGTGTTCAGTTATGAGATGCCAAAATGAGGTTAGGCAGAAGGGCTGAAATGGCAACTACCATTTCTCTCTAAAGGTATATCAATCTGGGCATTTTCACAATGTTTCAAAACACTTAACACCTGTCACAATTAAAAGGAGCAGAAATGCAGCACAGTGTTCCAGACTCATACTATGTAGAAAGTTTAAACAAAAATTAAAAAAAAAAATCAAAAAGACAACTGGAGTGAAATGTGACCGTAACCTTCAAATCTGTGAGCAGAAATGTCAGTGAGAAAGTGCATGCACTCCTCATTTTACTGTACCTGGAATGAACTGCAGCAGTCTGGAGACAGACAAGTAATTCCCCAACCTAACTAAAGCCTCACTCACACTTCAGCTAAGGCACTTAGCAGCTTGTTGTCACAAAAAGGGACAGTCCCCGCTTCCTCCCAAAAAAAAAAAAATCCACTCTCCTATCCCAAACAGTGTCTTTGCATCTTCTCTATCTTCTCTACCAAGTTATCCTGTTACCAAACTCATCCAAAGCACCTTAACAGATAACAGATTAACATTGCATCGAAAGAAGTATTAGTGTTATGTCAGCACATTTTTCTTCAGACTGGTTTAAAGCCATACCACAGAAATACCACAACTACCTTCTGCATGCTGGGGCTTCAGGTAGCCTTTCTCAGCTGGAACACAGTACACCTCTTGCTCATGGTTAGGAAAGGACAGAGATCTGTCCTGGAAGCACACAGTCAGGATCTGGGAGCTGTCCTGCACTGCAGTTGAACCAACAGTGTCTCAAAATCCCCTAAACCTGGATTTTTTTTTCCCCCCAGATTATAGAATCCCACTAATTTCTGAGTAGGATGCATATAATCAAGCCACATTGGCAAGCACAAAGCAGAACATTCAGAGTAAGCCACAAAGCCCTGTAACTTTCCCAAAGACACGGCAAACTTCTTCCTCTTTCCAAGCAAATCCACTCCAACTGGTAAGATTCCCTTCCCACTTGTGCTCCTCTGCACTTAATCCCACTCCTCCTCTCATTCCTTCCATCATTCTCCTTCTTCCTGAATTTGTTTGGTTTAAGAACAAAAAGAAAAGGTTTAAGTCCATCTCCCTAGCACCAGACAACTTTCCTATTGAGAAGATGCAGCACTATCTTGCTCTAATTTTACTACCTGTCACAGGGAGATCACCATTTTGTTCCCAGCTCTTCCATTGTTTTCCCTAAGCTCTGACCCATACCCTCTGCCTTACGCAAACATAGTGCCAAACCACTGGCATCAGCTGTAAAGGGCCTTCTTGGGCCCTGGAAAACCACAGCAGATGTTGATAGAGCTCCTATCCTAAAATCAGGGGATCTTTAGAGTTCATATGCTTTTTTTTTTTCGGGGAAAAAAGCTAGACACCTCTGAGCAAAAAGTACATGATCACCTGGCCAATGACCTCCCCAACCTCAGGAGGCTGGCTCTTGTTATACCTACGATTTCAAGCCGTTCCCATACTGCCCGATTTGTGTGGACTCAGGTGATCGCTTGGCTGATTTACCAAACTGGATAACACTGGCAGCTTCATCTGCAACAAGAGACAGGGAACAAAAAAGGCTTATTGCAACGTACAAACATACACACACCTTTTAGATAAAGAAGGAAGATAACTCCTTCACCACTGGAAATAGACCAGAAAAGAGGCCAGAAGCCCAAGATGAAGGTCCATCCTGAAGCTGTACCACAGAGCCCTGTGAGATACATGCTGCTTTGAGGGCACTGGTATTGCCAGAAGCCTTGTACAAGTGCCATGATGCTGACAAAAAGAGTTTTAAGTTTCGGTCTAGTTCACTGTCCCATCTGAACTGCATGAAGATTTTTCTTTCTGTGAAAAAAAATTCCACAAAACTGGTCTATTGTGTCCACTACAGTTGTCAATTCTTATAAACTAAGACTTGGGATGCAGTGGCTCTGTTTGCACCCCATGTCCCACTGACACCCCACACTTGAGAGCACTGGCACTATAGCATAAATCAGCACTATAACAAAGGTCGGGAATCCAGAATAAACACTACTATTTTCTTCATAGTGCTGAACTGAACACTCTGGTTAAGTAAAGCAAGCTAGTAAGACACAAGCTAACTCTGGCAGCAGATTGCTTGAGCCCTGGCAGCAGGACAGCTGGGGGGAAAGGCAACACAAGCAGGTCCTGCAACAATTAGCAGAGGATTTCACTGGCACGGGACAAAATGACAGGACACAATGGCTTTACAGCTAAGAGGGTCTGTCATTTTTATTTCCAGCCTTTCCATTGTTCAAGGGATAAAGCCTTTTAACATCATCCCTAGGACAGAATGATTCCTTTCCCTTCTCCCAAAAGATAGTAATAATTTCATCAAAGAGTTTACTGGGAGAAATTAAGTTTAATTCCAGACACAAGGAACACAAAGTGTCCTACCATGAGGGCTAAAAAAAAATGCATACACAAGCTGTAAGGGAGCACAAGACATCACTCACCCCACCAGGCAGCTACTGGGAGGCTGAGCCCATGGACAAGCTAGATTTCAGCACGCAGGAGACTCACACAGGCCTACTAGCATAGATCAGTAAAATATTCAGTACTAACACCATTGATCTGACATGAGATCACTGAGCTGGTGTCAGAATGCCATTTTCAGATACTCAGATTTAAAGACACAAATACAGGAGAAGACCTGTACAAACACCTCACTGCCTCAACTGCAGCTGTTCATAATGGAGCTCCACAGCAATTCCAGAAACAGCTTTGGACTGGATAAGGGTACCTCTGCCTTCACTTCAGCCTACTGCAGTATTTTCTAGCCAAAGAAAGAAAACACTGGAATGTCTTGTATCTGAGATTTGGGTAAGGATGTCGATGATGATGATGATGATGATGATGATGATGATATTGTTTTTATTACTGTAACTACTATTACTGTATTATATTTAAAGCCTGGTTAGGAAAGCAGATAGGGGATATTCTAAAAAGAGGACTATTTGAACCTTTTTGCTCTACAAACATTTTTCAGTAACTATTTTTAAGAAATCCCTTCAGAAAGCCTAAAAATGGTTGACAGTAATTATCCAAAGCATTTCATCTCACAGGAAAGGTGACCACTCAATGGTTTATCACTCAATGCCGGATGTCTGAAACCACCCTATTATGACTCTTCTTTCAGGGCAGAGGGATGAAGTTGGTGCTGAGCTGAGGGGAATGTGAGGGAGCACTTCTGCTCCAGGCTGTTTTTGGGAGAGATTTAATACTTATATCCTCCCAAGAATCAAGATACAAAGTAATTCTTTTCCAGCTCTTTTAAGGCTCTGGAGGGTGTTTCACTTAAGGCTATTTTAGTCACATTATTTTTGTTTTGTTGTGTCTCAGAGTTACTGGATTTAAAAAAGCCAAACTCCCCAGCAAGGAAAAGGGGGGAAGGAGATCTATGCAAAACAAACGAGAAAAAATAAGCTGAAGAAATTCACTCAAGATGGCAGGTCAATCTTCAAAGCCCAAGAAATCAAGGGTACATATAAAAAGATTCTTCATAAGGAACACTGGATGCCTGGGATGAAGGAACTGGTAGATGGAGCTGTTTAGTTCCTGAGTGTTCCTGAAGTCAGACCTGGCTTCACTCATTGAGCAGAGTCCTCCTGTATCTCCAGGTTTTTCAGCTGAGGATGCACTAAAGAAGGTCCCAATCCAAGCAGAGAAAATGATACTTCCTGTCTTCTCCACAAATTCATCTGCTACATTCACATTAGGCGGAGTACTTGCAGTGGACTCAACAGCATCCTCAAAAGATATCCCAGAGCTAAAGAATTTTAACTCACTGCCTGGGGGAAATAAGCCTAAAGCAAACCTGAGCTTTCCCTCGGATAGGGGAACAAGGGAGAAGCTGTAAGGTCCTTTGTCACTGTAACAAACACAGGACACCAAGCCCACATGGGGCATGGACTGGGAACAGCCAGTGATTGACAAATCACTTCAATATACGTTCCCGCAATTTATTTAAAAAATATGTTAACTTTAGAGGAAATATCAAAGTTTAGGATTAAGATTTAACATTAAACAGGTTAAAGACACATTTTCTCCTGAGAATTGTGTAGACCACTCCCCTGAAAATGGCTCCCAAGAGTCACGGTGCATACACAAAAGTGTCTGTATACACTCTAAAGTAGGAGTTGGAGTTCCAGTTAAATAGTGTTCCTCACCACTGTGAGCCTTGGATAAACAGTATTTTTAAAATACAAGACCTAATAAAGCAACCAAAACACTAGTAATTAATTGCTTGCATTAAACCAAAAGCAGTTTAGAGCTTCCAAACTTTAAAAATACAGTTGAAAAAAGCAAGAACTTATATATTTGCTTCAATCTCTCAAAAAGCAGCAGAATGAGTCCTCTTGAAAAGTATTACAAGGCAGATGAGGCAGGTGACTGGGCTAAGTCTGCAGAGACTTACCAAGGCAAGTCACACCTGACTCATTTGGTCACCTTCTACAAGGCAGCACTTTTTGTCCATATGGAGAGAGCAGTGGGTGTTTGGCTGGATTTCAGTGAAGTGTTGGGACACAGTTTCCCACACCCTAGGCCTGGACAAACTGGAGAGACACAGACCAGGCAGGTGATATACAAAACAAGTAGGGAACTGACACACGGATCATGCTCATAAGTGATCATCAATGGTTTTCACTCTGGCTGGCAGCCTGTCACAAGCGGAGACCCTGGGGATTGATGCTGTGCCCCACATTGCTCAACATCTCCATACAGGATCTGGATAATGGGTGCTTTTACACCCTCACCAGCTTTGTTGATGGGGATGAACTGGGCACGTAAGGAGTGCTTCCTTAGACACATGGACAGGCTGGAATAGTGGGCAAACAAGACGTGTCTGAAGTTCAAAGGACGCGTACAGTCCTGCCCTGGGATTGAGTAACCCGAGAGTCCAGCACAGACTGGCATCTGCAGGGTGGGCAGAGTAGCCTTGCTGGAAGAGTCCTAGTGGACAACAAGCTGAGTATGACCCAGCAGTGTCCTAAAGCAGCAACAGAGGCAAACAGGATCCTGGACTGTATCCACAGGGACATTGCCAAAGAGATGAAGATATGATTATCCCACTCAACTCCGTGTTTGTCGGGCCCCACCTGCAGTAGTGTGTGTAGTTCTGTCTCCTCAATTCAGTAAAGATGCAGACAGAGTGGACAGGGTGCAAAGGAGATGATCAGAGGGTTGCAGAATCTGCCCTGTGAGGATAACTAGATCTCCTTCCTCAAGAAGAGAGGGCCCAGGGGGTATCTCATCATAGTGTTACAGTACTTGAAGGGTAGCTGAAAAGAGGATGAAGGCTCTCCCTTCCCTAGGAGCCACATGAAAAAGACGCAATAGATACAAGTTGCATGGGGAGAGGTTTCTTCTTAAAATAAGAAAATTTTTAGAGATCAATCAAACAATCAATCACTGGAACAATCTCCCCAAGTATGTGGTGGAGTCCCCATCACTGGAGAGATGGGGTGCTAAATCATCTCTTCCCTTTTCCATGAGTGAAAGGCTGGAACAAATGATCTTTGAGGTACTTTCCAACCGGAGCAGTTCTGTGATGAAAGTGCCAGGTAGAAACTTATTTTCTTCAATTGCTTAAGAATAAAACTACAGGTCACTTCCTAAACCAGTTGTTACACTTTTTCAACCTACAAGTTGATTCATTGAATCATTCAACTTGTATTTTGATTCATTAAATTCATGCAGCACTTTCAGAGCCAGGCAATACGTAACATTTCAAGCTCGAGTATTCCCAGTAGTGATTTTACTGATAGTATGAGAAATCTGATGTGCTGCATGAGATCTATTGTTTGGTTTTCTAATGGACTCCTATCTAGTTCCTTATGAAAATGGCAGACTTTTGGGCCAGTACTATTATTCTCTGCGTTGGAGGCAGAGAGTGTTTACTGAGTAATAATATACTTTCTAATATTGGAAATCAAAAAAAGGTTCTTCACCAAAAGGGTGGTCGGGAACTGGAACAGGCTCCCCAGGGCAGTGGTCATGGTCCCAAGCCTGACAGAGCTCCAGGAGCATTCGGACAACGCTCTCAGGCACAGGGTGGGATTTTGGGGTGTCCTGTGCAGGGCAAGGAGCCAGACTCCATGATCCTTGTGGGTCCCTTCCAACTCAGGCTATTCTATAATTCTGATACCTTTCTGCAGGACATAATGGCTCTTTTGAAAAGAGCTGTTCTGTGGCATCACTGAACCCTCAGAACTTTTGATAACTGATGACTCTATAGTGTGGGATGTTAGCAGCTTGAGTGTGTGTTTTGATCTTCAGACCACACAACCCAGAGTGATCATTAAGAGCCCCAATGCAGCGAGTCCTGAATGCAACTGCAGCAGGAATCACTTGACAAACACACCTAATTTTTAGAAATGAGGAGTTGTCATTTGGCTTACTAATCAGGAGCCATCAGACAGAGCACTCAAATCTGACCTACTGCCTCATTATATCCTTCTGTTTTCAGAGCCTGCCAGACAAATCTAGAATTGTCCAAGACAGAACAAGACCAAAGAGAACAGCAACAACACAGAGCAACATGGAGAATGTGTCACTGGAACAGTTAACTTGAGCCCTTCAGCTCTTCCCTCTGTTTAGAAGTGTCCAGACGCACCTGGGTTTATTCACTCATCATCCTCAGATGGTGCCTCATCCAGCCTTCCAAGCTGTCTTTTCAGTTGACTTGGGACGATCCCATGCTAGCATGGGCTCCAACAGCACTACAGCAAGTCATGGAGTTGCTCTTTTTAACATGTATTTATGTACATGCTTTATGTACAAGCTTTATGTACAATAAAAATAATTCTTAAAGTTACAATGCAGAAAAATAAAACACTCTCAAGATCCATGATTTCTGTTGAGGCAAGGTCTGTATGAAGGGAGAAAAATCAAATAAAAGGTTTTCTGCTGACATCTCACAAAGTCAGACCGGAAATCTTCAGGATGTCTTTAAAACTGGTAGATCTTGCATTATGAGAAATTAAATCTGAGATTTCACTGCAAGGGTGGAACCAGAGAGCCCCATGCAGGGAGTTTGAATGACTCTCCTTAGCTGCTTCTGCCCATGCTGACAGGCAAATGGTGCTGCACATGGAAACTCCACCTGGCTGCCCTTGGTCAAGCATCAAAACAGTCAAAGCACACAAATTACATGGTATTTGCTGTATACAATGCATAACGCTACAAAATACCACTGCAACGCATAGTATCTGCCCATCTTCTTTACTGAGCATCTCAGGCTATAAAGATAAAATTCTTCAACACTTAGCTGAAAGATTAGTCAAAAGAAGCCACTGAATAGCTGTCCTGCATAATCCAACTGTTATTGTATTCCATCTCCATCTGTGCCCAAAATTCTTAGTCTCTTTAAGACCCAGCAACATGGCAAGAACCAGAACCGCAGGGCTGGGGGTGGGGGCAGGCGAGTGCCAGGCTTTTTTTAGTTGAGGCACGCAGGCAGAGCTTTCTGTCCCGTCATAGCTTTTGCTCAAGGCAGAGGTTCTGCTTCGGTTTTTTTCCCCCTCTCTTTCTGTCTGACCTCCAGAGGGGGTTGTTTCAGGTAGTTTTTCTGTTTGCAACAGTAGCAACTATGAAAGCTGCATCTCACAAAGAAAAACTGTTTCAGAGTGAGTTTTGCAAGACCTGTCTGCAGCAGGGGTGCGGTGCTGACGAGTAAAGAGGCCCCGGTCCATGCAGTCGCACAGCCGCCAGCAGCACCTGACCAACGCAAGAAGGCACAGAGTCTGGGACACCTTAGCTGCCTGCATTGCCATCCTCAGCCAAGAGGAAGGCAAAGTCCTTCCACAGGTTCTAGCCCTTGACCGAGTACTAGCCACCAGAGCATGCCAGCTGCATACGCCAATGAAGCTGTTGCGGCCAGAGAGATAAAGGGGAGAACTGTTGCCATTTTCCTTTTGTCTCCCCACACGCAGTTGCCTTTGGCAAGAATCATCTTGAGGAAAGGGTCACTGCCGTTTTGAGTTTCCTCATTCCCAGGGAGTCTGTAAGATTTAGCAATTTTGTATCTAGCATTTATTTACTGTAATTTTGTGCCTGTTGCTGTTTTGCTTGTTAGCAAACTGTTTTTTCACTTACATTTACTCATTCATCTCCCGTGGAAAGGGATTGATTAAATCTAAGGGGACGTAACTAATTTCAGAGTATTCCCTCTTGTCTTAAACCAAGACAATTGCCAATACTTAAATCCCATTTTGTCACAAAAACAGCAATACAGAAGCAAAAACAATATAAAAGCTGCCATGAAATTCTGTGGCATTAGAAGAGACATCTGGCACCTTCCAGAGAAACACAAGTTTTCAAGCCAGGCAGAGAAGGTTGTATTTCCTCTCCTTGATCCTAAGGATTGTGAGAAGGCCACACTTCAATGTCAGAGCTATTTTTATGGATGAGGCTTTATTGCTTCCTTCAGCTCCCCTGGTGGCAGAAAAGTACTCCTGGGAGACCTGCTTAGATTCTTAATTGTACACCAAAAAATATTCAGAAGGTACCTAGAGTTCAAACCAAATTCCTTTATGGAGGTCACAAACCTCTGTATCAAAGCATGAATAAATGGAATGAAATGCTTTATATCTGTACTGGTTTGGGCTGGGATAGAGTACAATCTCTCCATACTAACTTGCATGGGGCTGTGTTTTAGAAAAGTGTTGCTAACACAGGGATGTTTCCATTAGTGCTGAGCACAGCTTACACAGCATCAAGGCTTTTTCTGGTTCTCACACTGCCCCACCAGCAAGCAGGCTGGGTTGCACAAGGAATTAGGAGGAGACAAGCCTGGGATGGCTGACCCAAACTGACCCAAGATATTCCAGACAATATCATAAAATCCCAGAATGGTTTTGATTAGAAGGGACCTTAAAGACCATCTTGGTCCACCTCCTGCCATGGGCAGGGAAACTTTCCACTAGACCAGGTTGCTCCAAGCCTCATGCAACTCGGTATAGTACTCACCAGATAAAGCTGGGTAGTAGGAGCAAGAGGGGCACATCTTTTGCCTTCCCAAGTCACTGTTTCTTGTGATGGAGGCCTGCTCTCCTAGGGATGACTGAACACTTGCCTGCCCATGGGAAGTGGGGAATGAACTCCTTGGTTTGCTGTGCTTGTGTGCACAGCTTTTTGCTCTCCCTATTAAACTGTATTTATCTCAACCCATGAAGTTTCCTCATTTTTTACCCTTCTGATTCTCTCCACCATCCTAGTGGAGGAGAAGTAAGCAGCTGTGTGGGGCTGAGCTGCCAGCTGGGGTTAAACTATGACAATATCAAAAGAGGAAGCTGAAGTACTGAGGAATCAGTGCAAAAACTTTAGTCGTTACTTATTTACCCGTTTCCCTTGTCTTCTCTAAATTCACCTCCCAATTTCACCCAACTTTTCTGGCCCATAGAGAGCTCCTCACAGGATGATTTAACAGTCCTCAAGATTCAAAGAAGGTGGGTTGACAGTGCTGTTCATTGATGGTAAAGCAAAGCAGAAAAGCTTTTAGCTTTCTCCTGCTACATACAACACCAATTTACATCAATATTCACAAGGCAGAAACGCATTTGTTATATTCTTCTCACATTATTAAGATTTTATATTGTCCAGTATTGATCTCAGCCACAATGTCAATGATGAAACCAGCAAAGTGTTTTTGAAGCTGAGCCTCTAATTTCTGCCATGGCATACTTTCTGCTTACAGCCAAGACACACAGACCACCTGGCAGTCAGATGGGGAAAAGGCTTATGCCATCAAATCTTGTGCTTGTTCCCCTTCTGGATCCACTATTCTCCTTTCAACCCCAAGGCAACTTCAGTGTTCTGAGAAACTTCAGGCCAGGCTGTCAGACACTGAAATAGCTCATGCCTCAAACATTGATACAAAGTTTTGCTCATTACAACAAAAACTGTATAAAGAAGCTACAATCAAAGAAGCCTCGCTGAAGATACCTGACTGGGACTTTGGACTGAAAGTCAAACTGCTGAGATTAGATACAGGGAAACTTATTGTTCAGTCATTTCAGGCTGAGGGAAGGGTATGCATCCACCAGCTGCACTGAGAATCATCCCTGGCTGAGTTTGGGGTGGGGGGAGAATGCAGCTCACAGAAGCCAGGTTTACACGGACTTCCCCCCCAGCCGAGGTGGTGGGGGGAAGGAGGTTTCGGTGCATGGTGTAACCTCTGGTCAGAGGCAATGAACACCCATCCTCCTTTGCACAAACTGGCCCAGCTGTGGAACACCCAGCCCCACAGGCCACATCCACAGACTTCCACGTGAGAAGCAGCTGAGGGGGAGTCACAATCCATCAAAGACACCCCAGAGTCCTAGGCCTTGCACCACAAGACTGCATGTGATGCAACAGATCCAGAGTCTGCTGCTAGAGAGTGACCCCTCCCCTGGGGGGACATGCCTGGACATTGCCACCTGGCCTGAGTGCATATTAACCAATGGGATTCTATGCTTTTCGGGGGGGGACCATCACCACCGAGAAGACCAGCTGGAGAGGATCAATGCAACGTCGTTGCGGATCCACGGATGGTGGTATTTTCTTTATTCTGTCCCTGTCACCCTCTTCTATACCCCCCATCTCTTTTCCAACTTCTCTTTTCGCTCTTTTCTTCTCTCTCTCTATCATATTTACTATCAAATAAAAGCCATACTATTGACTGGCATATGGTCTCATTTGCACCTTAATTCAGGCAGAGGTATTTCCAAAGAACCCTAATAATTGGATACTAACGTTTTATTGGCATAGTCGGCAGGATAGCATTCTCTGACTCTAAGTGCGTTTCACAATAGTATTGTCTCCTCTTATGAAATTATTTCATATGCTTCCTTTTGTACTATATCTTACAAAATAAACACTACATCTTTTAAAAGGCTGTGAGAGTTGTTAAGACTCCTTCCATAGGAATTCTTAACCACTTATACCAACTTTCTTTGAGGGGTTGTACATATTCTAGTTTCTTCTGCATGCTTAGAAATTTGACGGCAGTTTTCTCTGAGGGGGTTGTGGAGATTGAGCTCTCCCCTGTGGGGGCCTGAACTCTTGGGAATTCTGATGCAGCTTTCTCTGAAGAAGTTGTGGAAGTTGTAGTAAACTGATATGAGGGTTTTAGTTCCCTTTCGTTTGTTTTGTTCTAAAAATCCAAAATTGGCAGGTTTCAGTCCTGAAGTCCATTCTGCAATTCCTGTCTTGTGGGAAGGCCCTCCCGTCTGTGGTTTGTGGCAGAGGCCTTTCCCTAGTTCTGCTTGGTGTTTTGTGCGGAGCTGTAAAGCTCCTGTTTCGTGGTGCTTGTGCGGAGCCGAAAGGCTACTGTTTGGAGGTGACCCACACCCCTATTTTGTGCTTTTTGTGTGTATTTTGTTGTGAAAAACCAAAATTGACAGGTTTCAGTCCTGAAGTCAATTCTGCAACTGCTGTCTTTTGGGGAAAACCCATGACCCAACTCTATAATGTAGCAAAACACTTTTATTTTGACTAGATTCATTTTCTGCAATGGAAGAGATAAATAGTTTGATATGTAATACGGTGTGAAAGAGCCAGCAGAGAGGCAGGAACATGTATACAGGCACAGAATATGCCCTTTTCAAAAGAACCAAGCTGCTAATTCAACTTAAACCATAACATGAAACCTCAGCTTGAAAATGCAAGTATAACTTCCTGTCACTTACTTGAATCCATTCCTGTTCCATCATCCAAAAAACATAGCATGAATCCACCTCGTAGGTCCTCCCGTCGCTCTACAAGAGAAGAGTTATTCACTGCTCCCACAAGCAGAAGTTAAAAGTTCCATAAAATGGAATTGGTGTTAACAACAAAATTAACACAACAAATGGGACTTGTACACCTGCAATATGCCTAAGATGTAACAAAGAGCACCAGATTTCTGTTACAAAATGGCTGAGAACTTCTTCACTTTACACTATATCTAAGTATGCGCTACAAAATTGTACTGTAAGTGTAGTTTTTAAGCATCCAGTACAGACAGTGACTCACTTCACCTGACAGCTGAATGTGGCTAGCACAGGTCTTTCCCATGAGAATTTTCTCCTGTGTTTTATAAACAAAGATAAAGTTTGGATGTTATTAAAACAGTGTCTCGAGATTTGGACAGTTCAGGCCTGGCCAATCACGCCTAGGGGGAGGTTTCTGACTGACCAATCTGGGTGACCTCTGAAAAGTCTATATAAGTTGGAATCAAAATAATAAAGCTCTCTTTTCTATGCCACGCTGAGAATCTGGGTCTTTTCTCTGCTAGTGGCTCAACAGCGACAGCTGAAGGCTGACTTAATTGCTTCCCCAAGGTATTTGTAAAGGTACTCCTTTTTGAAAGACAACAGGCACTATGGCACAGAAGGAATGGTAGAATAGAATTATTCAGGTTGAAAAAGACCCTTAAGATCATCAAGTCCAACCACAAACCTAACAGAGCTGAGTTCACTAAACCATGTCCCTAAACACCAGATCTACACATCTTTTAAACAGGGGTAGATAATGACTCCCCCACTGCTCTGGGCAGCCTGTTCCAGTGTCTGACCACACTTTCAGTGAAGAAATTTTCCCTAATATCCAATCTAAACTTCTCCTGGCACAATTTGAAGCTGTTTTCTCTTGTTTCTGTCACTTGCTACCCAGAAGAAGAGCCCACCCCACACCTGGCTGCACCCTCTTGTCAGGGAGTTGTAGGAACAAGAAGCCCTAAGCCTCCTTTTCTCCAGGCTGAGCCCCACAGCTCCCTCAGACACTTCTCATCCGACTGGTGCTTCAGCCCCTTTCTCAGCTCCCTTGACTTCTCTGGACACACTCCAGCCCCTCAGTGTCTTTCTCGTCTGGAGGGGCCCAGATCTGACCCCAGGACTGGGCATAAGCACCCTCATTCTGTCAAGGACAACACACATCTGCAGCCTAAATCCAAGTTAACTACTGACTTAATTGCTGACATGCAAGGAAGCGGCAGGAGTGACTTACCAGTGTAAATATCTATTCTCGTGGCATCTGCATCTCTAGAAAAAAATAAATACACAATTGTTATTCAAATGTTAAACAGAAATGAAGCTAAAAATCCAGGCACATATACAACCATTTCCAAAATAACCGGCTGCACAGATCAAAGTTCACAGAGGCCCCACAGTCATCACTGACAGAAAACATCCTACTTTTTGTCTACTTGAACCTAAACTCGAGCATAAGACATTGCTGGCACACAAACAGATCTGGTGACAGGAGTATCACTGGCATGCTAACAAACATCATTCTGGGGCTGGGAATCAAATGAGAACACACTTCTGAGCTCCCTCCTGAAGGAAAGAAACAACACCTACAGTTTTTCTGTCAAACTACCTACAAAAGGTTTAGTAACTCCAAAGCTCCATCTCAATACATTTAACAATTGTTACAGGAAACTGTTATTACAAGATCACTGAAGTGAAGCCCTTCACACACTGCATCCTCCTGTGCATTTGAAAGTACAGCATGTACAGCACTACTGCCCTCTTCTCAAATCAACCTTGGTTTACTGACTAGAGGAGTGGAGCTGTAGTGCTGTAACAAAACCCCACTTGACAAATGTCACAGCCACGTTGCTTTAATTTTGTACCTCCAGCCCAGCCACCTTCTTCCCAGAAGACAACTTCCCTGCCACGCAAGGGGAACTAAGAGGTGAAGGGAAAACCACCCCAAAGACGCTTTTTATTACCTTGTAGCAACAGTGAACACAGCACCAGCTGGCATAAACACACAGAGCTGATTGCCTGAACAGAAGTCTTACTGCTCAAAACCACCCCAGTTTCAGCTCCTTACATCCCAAACTGCACATTGTGACAAATCACATTTGAGAGAAAACAATCCCAAAATACTTCCATAATGCTTCGCAACAGTACTTCCTTCAGCTCAAGAGAAAAGCACACAAGGCTTGGGAGGCTACTATAGCATGGATTTGCCACACACACGAGAGACAGACCGCCCAACACCTGTAATTTCCAAAGACCATGTCTCCTCAAGTGTTGAAATTCCTTTAGCTGTTCTTGCTCTATTTTTCAGCATCCCACTTCTGATTTTATTTTCATTGTCATGTTTGATACTATGATCATTTAGATATCATAAGAGTCACAGGTCCTGTAATATTTATTTTACCAATTTCTTTACATAAAAAGGCAGACTGTTTTTTTCTTTAAATCTATCTTGTGTCTTCTATCAATTTCCTTTCCAATATGAGTTGTTTCAGGATTCAATAAAACCTGTCTTTCCAGGAATAATTTTTTTAGGGGTTTGATGTGGCAGTGTAAGAGGAGCAAGTGAAATATTCATACTAAATTGCAGCAATGTCTTCTACTTTGTATTTCTTGCAAAGTCTACTAGAAGTGGCAATTGCTTAAGATCAGCTAATACATAAGTGAATTAAATCTTAACCAAAGTTACCTTGGGAATTAGGCAGTTGCAGGTACATACCTGGCGTTATCTACAAGTTCAGCAAGGGCACCAAACAAGAACTCATGAGTAGTTCTGCAATGAAACACAGAAGTCAGAAAGGTTACACCAATACTTAAAAACGAGACCTCTAAATAAATGAGAATCTCAGCTACATTTTAAACAAATCAAGTCATTATGGTCCGGCTGGCAGCAGACTAGGAATGAGTGATTCAGTGTTTGCCAGAGGCAGGCATGTAGCAGCCACCCTGCCCCAAACTGCAGCTCACTATGGTCTAAAACGTATTGCAGGTACACTGACAAGATAGAGAACATGATGATCCAATAAACCAGCCTATGACCCAGTCAACAGTTCATGGAAGGTCTTATTCACCAGACTGACGGGTCTTTTTACGGCAACTAAACACTGCCTATATGTAAATATGGCCAGATGAGGATTAGCATAGAATCACAGAACAGTTTAAGTTGTAAAGGACCTTAAAGTTCATCTTGTTCCAACCCTCCTGCCATGGGTACAGACACCTTGGTCCAATTCCTGTTCAACCTGGCCTTGAACACTTCCAGGGATGGGGTAGCCACAGCTGCTCTGGGCAACAAGACATGGACAATATCATGAACAAGGTGAGTATCCCCCATGCACACAGTCTCACTGCAGAAGTTATTTGAGACAGAAAAAAGCTTCCTGATCCTGGCTAAATTCCAGTAGGTGCAACTGCTGCTAATCCAGAGAAAGAGTCTTCTGACACTATTGTACCATGCCACATTCCCAACTTAATGCTAAAATCATGAACCCAGCTACCACTTCAGTACAATCTCAGGAGACATGCTCAGTTTCCAGCCTCTTAAGTGCCATCTCTTATAAGCAGCTCCCATTTGGAGACCATTAGTTATATGCCTCAACATTGAAAGAAAATAGATAATGAGAAAAACTTAAGAAGTTAACAAAAATCATTACAATACATTGTCTGTCAACATAAATGCCCTATCTCCACTTCATGCCCAAGCTGGCAACTTAACTTGAAAATCTAACAATTATTTCAAATGGAGATGAGCCATATATCCACCACAATGTTAACAGCAAAGACCTGCAGAAACAGTTCCTGGGATTTCTTGCTCCTCTAGGATGTTTAATAAAGAGGACAAGACCTCAGAAAGTGGTTTCATCAACATATTCCAGTTTGCACAAAACCCTCACATACAACCTGCTCTCACCACTACACACAAAGGCCAACAGGTGACCAATATTTACTAATATTTTCAGCCTTCCAAGAACAGACACACAGGCACTTCCCAGACATAAAATGTGTAGCTGTCCACACTGCTAATAACCACAAAATAAGCTTTCATATCCATCTTCAGGGTCATCACACTAAATCAACCCATCTCCAGTCAGCAGAAAACACATCAGCCTTCAAAGTTATCGCTAAAACCACGGGAACAGAGATTTCCCTATCTCCGCTCTCCCACAGAGACAAGACCAAAGGGAACAGTGTTTGGAAGACTACGTACTCAATCAGAAAGCTTCCATGGAAACACAATCTTGGTGTTCTTTCCTTTGAGCAGGATTTCCTGTTGTTCTGGTTTCAGCAGGGATAGAGTTAGTTTTCTTCTCAGTAGGTGTTAAGTGTTGTGTTTTGAATTTAGTGTGAGAACAGTGTCCATAACACACTGATGCCTGGTGTCAAGCCATGCATACCCTAAATCAAGGACTTTTCAGTGCTCTAGGCTCCACTGGTCAGCTATACAAGAAGCTGGAGGGGAGCATGGTCAGGGTAGCTGACACAAATCAGCCAGAGGAATATTCCATACCACAGAATGTCCTGCTCACTCTATAAACTGGGGAAGCTGGCCAGGAGGAGCCAATTGCTGCTGGGGGACAGGCTGGGCACGAGTCAGCAGGTGCTGAGCAATTGTATGGGGCATCACTTGACTTTTGGGGTTTATTCCTCTCTCTTTTTCCTATTATTATCATCGTATCTTTCTGAACATCGTATCTTCAATTTCTGAACTGTTCTTATCCCAGCCCATAGGGTTTACCCTTGTCTGATTCACCTCCCCATCCCACTGGGAATGTGAGCAGATATGTAGGATGATTACAGATTTCAAGAGCTCTCTTGAGCTTACAAGCATCTATTTATCACTAAAACTGAATATCCACCATGAAAGTCTTCTATTCAGTTTATAAATTTCAACACACTTGTCAATATCTAACTAAAGTCACATGAAGCGCTTTGGCCTGGTTCAATCAACTAATCTTAACCTCCATGGTCTTGCCTTATAGTCAAAAGTGCCAGAAATACTTCACATCCATCATGATCAACTAGTGACAATTTCTCACACCTCCCCAAAAAAGTTTGGGATTATTCTACTTGCAAGACAACTTTTAAAAAGTGAGAAAAGCTGTTGGCAAAATGAAGTCTATCAGAGCTTGCAAGTAACCTGCAAACACCTGAGTGTATTTTAGACAGGCATCAGAGGTATCAACAACCTTTATCAGAGCATTCAAAATACCACTATTACTGCAGTTCAATGGGTGAAACAACTTATAGAAGGGAGGAAAGTACTGTCAAAATCCATAGTCTCAGCAGTAGCTCATCTTGGTAGACACAGACTGGCCTGGGCCATCCCAAAATGTGCAACTTCCATTTGAGCCAGCTCCATGCAGAATTGCAGGCTTGACACGGACTAGAACAGGGGAGTCCAACGCTGGCAATTTATTGAAACATAGGTTACAAAAGGTCAAGTTAGACAACTCTAAAACACGACCAACTTCAAACACCTCTACAATCATTTGGAGTAATATCCAAGGGAAGAAAAGCTCGTTTTGTGAGCAGTTCCTACAGGAACCTCCTGTTTGAACCTAGTTGGACTCCAAACCCTGCAGACAAGTATCTAATTACTAATGAGAGATGCAAGACTTTACTTCTGTTCTGCATGAGGTCACATCTGGGAAAATGTTTTATTTTGGCACGTGAGCCAGGAACAACAGCCATTCTCTAAGTACTGCACTCTGTTTCAAGCCAAAATGGAAAAAAAGCACAGGAAGAGGGAGTTTGGGGGTGGGGAGATATTGTTGGTTTTTACATTCGTTTGCCAGCTATGGTGCTAATGAGCGACACAGAGACCCCAGGCAGGTGCAAAGGAGGACTGTTTATTGAAAAAACCCCGGTCTTTTTAAGCAGTTAAGTGGTTATCACCTTACACAGTCTTAAGGCACAACAAGCCCAAGTCAACCAACCACCAAACACCACAAGGTGGACACGTGAATGTCACACAGCAGTCTCTCAGGTTCTCATGTCCCTCTATTCCAGCTGAATCATTCTCCCATAGTTCCCTTCTACTTAGCCTAAGTGACAAGCCAGAGCCATGTTACAAGGCCTTTTCCTCTACAAAGCTTTACCTATCAGTAACAGTTGGTCTGTTACTACTGTTTTTCCTCAAGTCCACCATTTAGTCATCTTCAAGTCTCTTTGAGGGCCCTTCTTCCATTCCAACTGTATTCACGAGAACAATTCTAGTTACAGAAAACCACTCAAGTTCCATCACAAGCTAAAGCCTACCTACTGCTAGAACACAATTTCAGGTCCTCAACTTTTAATAAACTCCTTCAATTTTTTATTATAAATATTCAAAATATGCAAACTCAAATTGGCTGGTCTCAGGTATATTTTTGGCATCATCTCAATGAATAACTTTGAAAGTATCTTAATGTAACAGAATTTAATTCTTAAGCAAGACCAATGTGAAGGTAAGCAGGTGACTCTGGAAGTCATAAAACAAGGCATATGTCATTTTCATGTGCTTATGCACACTGATTTTCACTCTAGGATCTAAAAGAGCTTTAACACAGAATCATACGGGTTGGAAAAGACCTTTAAAAGTCATCTAGTCCAACCTCCAGCCATGGGCAGGGACACCTTCCACTACACCAGGTTGCTCCAAGCCCCCAGCCAACCTTACACACTTCAAGGGATGAGGCAGCCCCAGCTTCTCTGGGCAACCAGAGAAAGAGATATAAGGAAGAACGTCTTCCTTGTATCTAGTCTGCATCTACACTCTCAGTTTAAAGCCATTACCCTCTGTCCTATTACTACAGAACTTACTAAAAAGTCTGTCTCCACACACCTACTCATCAAGCAAAGCACTTGAAAAAGCATGGTGGTTTTTTTTTTTTTTTTTTTTTTAGAAAACAATGCCAACTGAATTGATTTATGTAGATGCTGGAAGATCAACTCAACATGCCATCAGACATGTGAGAATTAAGCTGCTCTTGGAAAGATCTGCTGCAGGTCCTCAAGCTCAGGGACCTGATCAACTGTCTCCTGTAAAGCACTTCAGACTGAGTGCTCTGAGTTAGACATATGGAAAGTTTTCCTAAAGGTCTTATGAAGGAAGGAAAAAAAAGACATGGTTTTCTTCTGCAACCTAACAGCCAGATGGCTGGTCTTTCACTGCAATTTAAAGAATTTCCACCTTCTTGACTATGAGAACACCTTTAGCACTGAACTAGAATTTATCTGAGATAGGATGGTCCTCCTCGGCAAGAGAGAGCAGTCCAAAAGACCAGTGTCCTCCATCAAAAGCCATCTTTTGATTTGGGGATTGGTTCTATTTTTTTTTTCACTTATTTTTTTACTGGAGGAGCAGGAGGGGTAGTTTGTCATGCATTAGCTTGGGACTTTCTTTGTTTTTAAAATTGCTTCCATTACTCCCATTGCTATTCTTAGGGAAGAATTTGACTTATGCACTGATTCCCACAACCTCAAAAGGCTCTTTCTTCATGATGGACAAGAAGCCCTGGCTTTGGCTTATCCAAGCATTAGTTTCCAGCTCCTCCCAACAATTTGGTAATACAGGTATCACCGTAGACATGCAGCACACCACAAGCAGACCAGCAGCGTAAGCACACTGGCAATATGAAGTAGCTTGCATATACTTGAGGGCAGCAGCAACAACTCAGTCTTTTCTACAGCACAGGCTTTATCTTCTTATGAAGATGAACAGAGTTCTGGAGCTCTGCAGGCAAACACAGTCTGCTGACAGAGCACTGCCATCATCTGCATGGTCTTCTAATCCATAAAAAAGATTGTCTTCTGGAGCTGGACATGAGAATTTCACAAATCAACAACAGCACCAAAATATAACTCAGTATTGTTCGTCTTCAGGCACCAGACTGTTCACTCCACATGCAACTGCTACCAGCCAAGCTAGAGAGCAGACCCAAAGCTGACATGGAGCCATTACTAGGTTTATTTCCCTGTTCAAAACCCATTACATTCCTGATTCAGAAAACAAATGGATTGTAATGCTCTTGGCATATGTAAGATTAGTCATAACTGCTCTTGCAGATGTATCTCATTACCAACAGAACCAGACAAATCTACTTTGAAACCAAGTTGCCCATGTTTCTGTGTCATCTTTAGACTGCTGCAGACCACCATGATCCTTCACATGTTGGAAAGGGAAACAAAAAGATAAACCTGCACTTTATTTGTTCTTCTGTTGATTGGTAAGAGTAAGCCAACTCTTCCACAGAACATCGGCAGACAATCTTAAGCCAGTGACCAGCTGATCAAAACGAAGGAATGCCAGGAGGTTCCACACTATTCTTCCAGTTCAGGCAGAACAAGCTCTTTCATTTCCTCTGTACATTACAAGGTTTACGGACTGGCTTAGGAGCAGCAGGCACATCTTGATAGGTGCCTGACCCCGTTAAGCACTGCTTTCTGATGGTGCTTCTCATTTTCTAGACTTGCGCTCAGAAGAAACTCATTTCAAATATCGGCTTTACTTCTTCTCAAGAAGTGTTGTTTCGAGGGGTTCACTGGCGACATGCAAAAATCTGACTGGAAGAAGAGTATCATATTCCTGTTGAAAAAAAACCTGCAAAACACTGTCACACACAAAGCCAGATGCTGCAGAGGTATGGCAGCCTGCTTGGCAGCACATGCACTGCTCTGCAGAGGTACTTAAGAGGCCTCCCTGTTCCTCCCGGGGCACCGGCTCTCCGTGACCCGCGGACCCGCCCGCGGTACAACAGCCGGTCCCGGTGGGACCACGAAGCGCCCGGGCCGGGGGCAGAGAGGCCGCTCAGCCCCACCGGCCCGCGTGGCTTCGGCTAGGTCCACCGCACTGAGCCGGGGCCCTGAGCAGGCCGGGAGCCGCGGGCCCGCCCCACCGCAGCCGGTACTCACGAGTTGGTATGCAGGTACTCGAAGGTAAGCTGGGCCCGGTTCAGGCTGCTGTAATTGCTCAGAGACATGGCGGCAGTGGCCGCCATCGGGCTCGAGCCCGCGCCGCATGCACAGGCGGCCGCGCGCGCCTCGAGGTCTCCCCGCCCCCTACCGGTCAGGGCCCCACGCCAAGTGGGCGGCCGGCACTGCACTGCGTTATGCCGCGTCCCGCCGCGCCGCTCCCTCGCGGTGCGGTGCGGTGCGGTGCGGTGCGGTGCGGTGCGGTGCGGTGCGGTGCGGTGCGGTGCGGTGCGGTGCGGTGCGGTGCGGTGCGGTGCGGTGCGCACTTTGTCTCCGCCGCGCTGCGATCGCACCCGACGCGGCAACGGCCCCCGCAGAGGCGGAGCCACGCGGCTGCTGCCCATTGGCCTAGAAGAGGCACGTGACATAAGTGCCCTGGCGCGGCCAATGCGGGCTCTGCGCCGCCACGTGACGGGCGCGCGCGCGCGGCCGGGAGGGAGCGGTGGAGGTGGGTGAGTGCGGCGCGCGCGGCCGTTCCGGGACCCATTGCGGGACCCTCTTTCGCCCCCAGGCTCCGCCCTGGAGGCAGCCGAGCCCCTTAGCGCCGCGACTTCCTTAGGGCGGGCGAGCAGGTGTGTGGTGGGGCTAGGATGTGCAGTGAGGCCGCCTGGCAGCGGGAGCCCCGTCCAGCCCTGGGCGAATCTGCTGGAGTGGGGGAGGCCCGATAGCCCCGGGGCCGGCGGCGTGGGTGGGGGATAGCAGCTGGCGTTGACCGCCGGGTGCTAGGTTGGAGCGGGCGAGACCCGCCGGTCCCGGACGTCGGGAGCAGCTCTGGGACGCCGCCGAATGGAAGGATCCCGCCGCTGAACTTACGGAGGCTCCGTGCAGATTTCGGCTGGTGCCGGTCCTGCGGCGCTCGTGAAGACTGGGAACTTACCGAAGAGAAGCTCCTGAACGTGCCCGTACTTACAAAAAAGTATTAGTATAAAGGGTATATAAAATCATAAATATTCTTGCTTCAATCCTGTGCCTTTGTTTCATCTTGAAATGCGAAGGGTCCTGCACACACCGCCCCCTCCCCTTCCCGAAATGTAGCCTGAGCACGGGAACCCTGAAGGCCAGGAGTACTTTGCTGAGCACCTGAGTTGTCCAGTGGAAAAACATCCCCAATTGTCCTTTTGAAATGGGCACTGAAACAGCATAGCTGTGTCTCCTGTGTCTTGGATAATAGGAATCTGAACTAAATATCCAAAATCTGAAGGAAGTCAGTATGTGCAGAAACTGGTGTGGCGTATTTCTTCTTGAAGAATGTCCAGCAAGAATGAAGCATGTAAGATTGCAGATTTAAAAAGGATAATCATCATTCGGTACTTCATTTATAGGGCATCATGGGGAAAAGGTAAAGGTTTCATTGAAAAAAAGAAGCACTTTAATTTTGTCTTGTAATTTTCCAACAGTAAAATCTAATTCATCAGAAAAGAAAAAAGAAAAAAAAAAGGCTATGGAAGTTGAGATTATTCCGCCTGGGGAAGAGAAGCATCCAGGGTGACTTTACTGCAGCCTTTCAGTACCTGAAGGGTCTCTGAGGGAGCTGGAGAGGGACATTGGACAAGGGGGAATGGCTTCCCACTGCCAGAGGGCAGGGTTAGATTGGATACTGAGAAGAATTTCTTCCTTGTGAGGGTGAGGAGGCCCTGGCACAGGTTGACCGGAGAAGCTGTGGCAGCCCCATCCCTCGAAGTGTTCAAGGCCAGTTTGGATGGGGCTTTTGAAACAACCTGGTGTAGTGGAAGGTGTCCCTGCCCATGGCAGGGTGTGACAAGATGAGATTTAAGATCTTTTCCAACTCTAACCATACTATGATTTTGTGATTCTATGGTATCCAAGATATGTGGTGAAAAGTTAAGTTTAAATCTGTTACTCATGATTGGTAAATGGCTAAAACCTGAGTTTCATATTTGAGTTGTTTGACTCCCATCCCCAGTGGTGTGTGAGCCTGAGCTAACAAGTCTGCAGCTTTGGCCTGAGAACTTCACTTCCTACAACAGCATTTAGCTCTGTTTACCCTCAGTTTAGCTTGTTCAGGCCAGCAAATTATATCATTCCTCCTGGCAGGGATTTCTCTGTGTGTTCTTGTGAAGGCATCAAAAAATTACTATGCATGTGTGTGCGGTGGCCCTTTTAGGCCTTACTTCTGAAAAGCTGCCCACAGCAGGCCATCAAACTGCATGAAAGAATTAGGAAAATTATTGTCGAGAGCTGCATTTTGGTGTCATTAGGTTTATGACAATCAATGAGTCTATTAAAGTTTGTAGCATTATCTGTTGGGCTCAGCTTTTTTTTTTTTTTGGTCACATTGTCATCAATATCGGCAGCAGATGTTCAAAAGCAATATAAATCCCATCAGTGTAAGGGCAAAGAAATTACCCAGATATGTGTTGTGAGGAACATGAACCTGAATTTACACATCATACCAGCCTTATCCTCTTTGGTACTCTGAGCATCTCTGTGCCTACCAGGAACTTTGTCTCATCATCTTACCTTCAGGGAGGGACCAGTATTTTTTTCCTGTTGTTGGAGAGATTGACGACATCATCCGAATACTGCAGAACTGTGGACAGAGCAGTTGAACACCTGCCTGCTGCTCCTATGGGATCTGACCTGTTCTGAGGATGGGCTGGGTGGATGCCAGTCCTGTCCATCTGGCCCTGGTAGAAGATCAGTACATGGCTGTTCCATTTCATTTGGCCAGCCCAGGCAGGAAATTGCTCATTGGCATCTCGCCATTTGGTGGTGTTCAATTCCACATATTTTTCATTTTCTTTGACGAAAGTGAAGTGAGAATTTAATTCTTACATTTTCCATATCTGTTCTGCAGTAGGTTTCAGACATGTTTCAGACTTCTGCTCTTGGTTCTCTCTTGCCCAAATATTGGAAGATTTATACCTTCATTTGCTGGCTCTCTGAGCTGCCAGACATTGACCCAAGGTGTAATGAAATTAATTCACCTTTTTCAAGCTGCATTTGGATTACATCACAGCTCTGCCTTGGCCATGGCAGGGCTATGCTTTGATGGGAACCTCTCTGTCCATGGATGGAGACGTAATAGGCTTGTTTGGCCTGACCACTGCTGCAAACTGCTGAATTTCTCAGTACTTCAGAGATGGAAGTCTACCCACTGGAAATTCACATTTATCCTATTTTGAGGCAGCTGTTTTTTCCTTGGAAACTCTCTCCCCAAACTTTATTTATATAGTTCTAGGTCTTTCAGTTATACTGGTTATGACAGGTAACGTACCTTTTTTTTTCTTCTGCTACCAGCACCATTTCCCTGAGTTTCTTTTCAGTCACACGATCTCTGCATCTTACGGGCAAAACAAGTCTGGCTGCTCAGGTGTCACAGGCAGTATCCCCTCATTTTTGAAGTCTCTCAGTGCAGTAGAAGGCAGCAGTTTGCTCTGGTGCACATAACTTTTCCAATAAATAACATGTGGGTTGGTGGTTTGTCCAGCCTGTATGTGTGGAGCTTGGGGCAAACTGTACTGTTCTTCTTTAACCCTAAGCCTGAGTTTCTTACTCTGAAATAATCCCCAAGTCCCCTTGTAAAACTAGTCTTTCAATTCCACACTGATCAAAATCTATGTTTCTAGACTGTGGTGTGCGTTCCCATGCAGTCCCGTGTGGTGTTTGCTGGGTCTTTACCCTGGCATAGCATTTTGTTAAGCCTCTTTCCATCAGAGTCCAGGCCAAAGCCTGAGCTCATTGAACAGTTTATGTATGTGGCCATTGTTCTGCAAGTTGAAGGTAACCGCTTCTACACCTCTATGTGCCTTGAGTCAACAATTACTCTTTTTCTCCCCTGTTATTCAAGAAACTAGACTTCCAAGCGTGGACTTAATGCATAAGTCATCATAGTGGTAAGTACTAGATTCTGCACCAGACAAGTGCCATGAGTGCAGCAAAGTGTCTTTTCCACATGCCTTGAGGTCTCCCAAGTTAACTGTTTGTGGCTTTATTCTGTGTTTATGTACATGAAGAAATGTAAACCTTTGCATTGTAGAAATGAGGTTTTCAGTGTCAGAGTGAAATAAGCAGGCAGTGAAAAATAAATCTGAGACATCACCAGTAATCCTCAGGGGTTTACTGGTCCTTCCTTTATGCTTCATTTTTCTGGAAGGAAAAAATGGCATTGCCTTTGGATGCAAGGTCCTCTGTCTACATCATGACAGAAGCTGCTGAAATTCTAGGTCAGTGCTGTTCTACTGGGCGTTCACCTTGTTACTTCTAAGGTTGGGTGTAGTTGCAAGCCCCAGTAACCGAATTGGCATGGATCTCTTCTGTTGCCCTGAGTTTGTGGAAAGAATTTCAAAGCAGCTTCCTTTAATGGGCTTGAAATCATGTTGCCTTGCAGCTTTTTGGTTCATTCTTTTCATGTCATGCTATATGCTGCCTCTGATATGTGATGAGTTCTCATTGTCTCCTCGTACAGAATGGGAACTTCTGCTGTGAAATATGCTGCTGCCTCCAAACCATGTGGGGTGTTGTTTAAACAGAGAATGCTGGTCTCACTCATAGAGAAGAGCTGCGTCAATAGGCATCAAAGCGTTCTCTCTCTTCTTGGGCATGAGTTGCATCTCCATGGCGATTCAATACAATGCAAGAACACAACCCTGATGTCAAGAATTTAGAAGGATTTTCTTTCTGGCTTCTCCTAGTAGGGAGTTATTCCCTGTATGACCTGAGGCAGCCCTATTGCTTGTGTTCATAGCCTCTCCATCATTTGCATCAAACAGTAGAGCAATTTGCTGACTAAATACAAGTGTCATGAAGTTAGACCTCTTTTCATGAAGTGTCTTTTTCTCCTATGTTGGGAAGCCTAAATCCTGCAGTTCTTCTCTGGAACAGTTATTTTATGAACAGTCTGTGTGTCAGTCTTTACAAGACATGCAGAGCAAGATGTTCAAAGATGAGTGCCTAAACATGTGGAAGATACTAGTGGGTACTAGGTACAATTCAGAGACCTTTTCTCTGGTGCCAAGTGTCAGCCTTTCAATGCTTTGTCTTCAGGGAAAGTCACATCATGGATTTAAATTTCTTACTTCAGTCTAAGTACCATTCTCAACAGGACACTGTCAGAAATTACTTTGTAAATAAGTTTGCAGAAGAGTGGAAAGGGTAAGATCAGGTGAAAACAGGGAGACTTCCTAGAGTGAATTTTCAGTGGAATGATGAACAGGGAGAGGATCCTCTACTGCCAGTCAGGCTCCTGCTGTCCTGAGCCTAGGTTTGATTAATGAATTAACAACATGAAAAAACCATCACAGCTGTTACAGCATTATGTCACCACCTCAGGCCTACTGCAGAAAACACTCCGTGCGTTGGCAGGAAAGACAGGCAGAAGGGCCTAAGAGAAGATGGTAGAAAAGGAGCAGTGGTGGTGTCTTACAAGAATTTTCCTCATGAACTTGAAAGAGTTATGGACAGCATGAACTCATGGTCAGAAATTGATAGTTTGGTCTAAGTTGGATGGTTTTCCACAGGGGGAGGATGCTGAAAAGGACCCAAGCCTGGAGGCCTTCTCCTCTGAACTGTATCTGCATGATATTTCTAGTGGCTTCAACCAACATAAGAAGGTGTGCAGGCTTCTTAACAAGGTGACTAACTAGTACAATTAATTTTTTTAATGAATAAATAGTTTTCCTTATCTCATTATTTGAAATAGGTAGACTGCGTTACTTGGGGGTTTGGTCCAATTCAGAGTGTCTGTTTAACCCAGCCTGGTGGATGTGTCCCTGACATGGGCAGTTCAGGTAATTTCAGTCTGGCAACTTGAAAGCAGCCGAAAAAATGTAGTGGAAAGCTTATGGAAATCTCTTGGTTGCGTCATGGAAGCAGCATCCAAGTAGATTGTGCTGTGATACCAATGAAGAGATGAACAGCTGTATCACCACATCTGATGCTTGGGGAGTGCTAGGGAGAGAGCACGGCTTTGCCAGTCCTTCCCATCAAACCATCTCTCAGTGGTGACCAGATAACTGCTCCTCTAGCATGTGCTGGGAATGCCACCATGGGTCAAATGTCTTTTGTCATCTCTGAAGGCATTCATCTCCCCTAGCTTTAGCTCTAGACAGGTGCAAGGTGCACCAGGACCCTGGACTGCCCTTCTGCCTTACAGGAAGCTGACATCAACATGAAGGTCTGACTGCCATGGTAGGAGAGAATGCGAACTTCACAGATGTGTAATATCTTCCCAGGAATGCCATGGTTTGCAGGAAGCTGGTCAGTCTGGCAGTCAAGAGATGGTGTGAGGAGCAAAAGTACTGTAGCAAAAAGCTGTTAGGACTCTGTCAGTACACAGCTCCAGAGACTGTCCCTAGCCTGAGCTTGGACTATCAGAAAGGTGGGAAGTTCTTGGGAGGCCAAAAAAGAAGATTCTATGAGGCAGTGTCATTTTTTCAGCAACATCACCCCGAAATTATTTCTTCTTGTCACTCAGATCTTCCATCCAAACATAATTATTTTCATTAAGAGAAACAAACTCGAGAAATGTTCTATCAGCAGTTGGATCGTCTCATGAGAGTTTGACCAGTCCTCATCAATCCAATGTAATCCCATCAGTCTGGATGATGTGTGGAGATGTCATCGTGCTTGTTCCATACATCCTGAGCCCCACTTTTTTGTCCTGCACCGGTGATCTGCACAATATTTTTAAAAGACAAAGGACTTTGTTCTGTAAAAGTGGCTTTGCCTGTGTGCCTCTCCCAAACTGTTTCTCTATCCCCACCCCACCTAACGTAAGGAAGAGGAGAATATCCATAGGCTCACAAGGAGTGTGGTGGTGGCTTGTTTCCTGCTGACGTGTGGGATAGTGGGTGTGTGAAAGCCAATGAAGAGAGACTCCAGCCTGTGTTGAAAGTCAGTTTTGGTGTTGCATCAGGTGGCAGTGGCTGAAATGTAGGAAAATACTGGCATTAATGACAGTAGTGCAAAATTGCAAGGAGGTGTCTCGCTCTGGGCTGAGGTTAAATGGAGGGGTGACTGCCAGGCCAAAGAGGGCCAGCCCTGTCCAGGGGCTGAACAAAAAGCAAGAAACAGCCAGACAAAGGGGTGAGAGATAGTGTCAGCAGTACTGCCTGGCTGGGATCACTCACCAAGGAGGCAAACACTGAACAAGGGTGCAAAATCAGCAAAAATTGAGCCTGAGAGAGAGAGAACGGGGCTATGTTCCTATGGCAGGGGAAAATGGGGGCAAAATAGAAAGCAAAGCATATGGTCGGGGCTGTCCAGGGCCAGGGTGGGCATCAGCTCTGGAGCACAACACCAAATCTGTTAGAGCTGTGTGGGTGGGTTTGCCTTGCTTCTGCAGCCAGAAGCAGTGTCACCAAAACTGCGGGAAAAACAAAAACCCTCCAACAACATTTTTAATGTTAGAGAGTCAAGGCATTACTTTATTATCTGGCCAGGATGTTGTTCTGGCCAGGATGTACCACAGAAATCATCTCATCCACACATAGCCCGGGTGTGCCGAGAGAATCATTCCATGATACATACCTTTTACCCGATTCCTCAGATATTTTATACAGTAAAAACACATAGAAAAGTATTGGATCAGTGTTCATTGTGTTAAGTTGAGCAAACCCCAGTATTCAGTTTCCGATTGGATTCGAATCTTCTTGCCTCTGCTGTTAATAAGATTTTTAATTTTTCAATTTTACTATCAGTTCTTTCTGGACCAGATATTTCCACCCCTGCTGGAGGTGGCATCTGGGGTTTTTAGCCACTGATGTCCTGCTGATGTTCTGGTGATAGCTCTTTATCTTTGGGTTACTCCCAGTCTGTTGATATGCTGAGTCCACCAGACCTCCTCTGGTAGAACAATGCCCTGGAAAGAAGCCTAAAATTCCTTTTCCCGAGGTAAAGACAAACAAAACCTTTGACTAAAGTTATACAAAATTTTTAAACTGGTATATTTTCCAACACCAGCATCACTGAACAAGTGCCCTGATAGGGCAGCAGTGAGTGTGACTTAAATTAACAGCTCAGTTCATCAGAATCTCAGAAAAGGCCATCTAAGGAATCTCATTTGTGTCCACATCCCTCTGCAGTCCTCCACACGGGACAGAAAGACAGAGGAAGGTCACAAACTGCCCTCCCACCTCCCAGGAAGAGCTGTTTGCAGGCCCTTCCCCAAGCTGCTGCTGGCTGGGCCTTTGAAGTCAAGACAGCACATCTCATACACCAGCACACCCAGCCGTTTGGTTCAAACTGGGAGGTGACCCTTGCCAGGAGGGCTCTACCATTTCCAGGCAGCAGGGACACGTGCCACCAGATCTGTCAGTGCAACATGCTGCCACCAGAAATCATCCCAACTCCAAACACTAAATGGAGAAGCTGCCTGAAAAACGAGGGAACACTTTTGCACCAAGAATGACTCAAGGCTTTGGTATATAGTGTTCTCAAATATTTATTTCAGGGTTCTTATAAATGTTCTATTTGAAGAAAAATGTTGTAATTGGCCAATATTCCACAGAATCTAAATATTTTGACTAAGACAGTACTTCCTTCCCCCACCTCACAGGGATCTAATTCTTTGCTGATTGTTTGGCTCAGGCTCTGGCCATGATGAGGGCTTCCCTCCACTCTGCCTTCTGTTTACATGTAGCTACGGTCTTAATGCAGCTGCTGTCATAACAAGGGGGAGAAAAGAATTTATCCTTAGTTAATCCTGAGAAAAGCTTTCCATCTGACAGACTTATCCACTGAGAACGAGGAGTGTGAAAGAACACACATGGGAAAAGGATGGGACAACTGGGGGGCAGAAGCCAAGCCTCCCTGCCCTCCTGCATCAGCTGTGCAGGGAAGAGGGCACTTGCCAGGAATGGGAAGCCCTTGAAAGAGAGGCCATGTGATCTCAGAGCTCGTAGGATCCCTGGAGCTCACAGCATGGTACAGAGCAGGCAGTGTGCCCTGACTGGAACTTGTCCCTGTCAGCTCCTCCATAAGGTTCTCCAAAGCCTGTTCTTGTTGAGGGGCTTGCCTTCCCTCTGGATGGCAAAGGTGTTTCCAGTTTCATAGCACTGAAAGGGTTTTCGGCACACCACATGGTCCCTGCTGTGGAGAAACGTCCTGCCCTGCACCCAGGGCTTTGTGATGTTCACAGCTGTCTGCTGGATTCATGGTCTGGAGATGTACCAGGCAGAGAGGCATGTGAGCCTGCACTGAGGGATGCACCTTGGCAGGACTGCCATCAGAGCACAAGTGGCTGGCCACGCTCTCCCCTTTCCCAAGTTCGTGGCAGAGCTGAGGTCAGGCTGCTGGGCTGTAGCTGTTGGCATGAGTAGGCACCAGCTTCCAGGTGCGCAGACCTCGTGCCAACTTCCTTTTGGGATGCCAATAACTGAAAGGAGCTGGGTCTCTCTTGGATAAGCACTTCCCTGAAACAAGGAGAAAGATGTGGGGACTGGAAGCCAAAGGATTCAAGGGTAGAAGTAACAGCATGCAGCGTGTTGGTGCAAGTTCTGCCCAGCACAGGCAAGCACATTCAGCTGGGAGCCCACCGCCCCAGCCTGATGTAAAGCTGTAGCTGATGAGTTTTGGACTGGCTGGAGGCCCCTGCTGCCAATGAGCCTGAGCCACCTGGCTAGGCACAGCATGTGTTTGTTAAGGGAACCTGGAGCAATGGTGGCTATTACACATGGTAGTTGGTGGGACTAGCTGCCTGCTCTTTTTGCTTTCGGCAGGAAGTTTGGCAGCTGTAGTGTGTGTTCTGTGATGTTTCCTCAGTGACCAGTCTGAAAGTACCTGCTGTGTTTCTGTGGGGTGGTTTGAGAAGTCTGCTTGCGATCATCTTAAGAATTGTGAGGAACTTTTGTAACATCAGATGGAGACTGATCCATTTTATGGTCTTGGTGGATGTTGATGATATGCCTCATTGTTCTGCTGGTTCACTTTACCATGTGTACCTGGGGCCAGGAAACGTCTTAACAGGTACTGGGAGAAGAGATGGAGCCTTGTAACAACAACCTGCTGATAAGCAGGATGCTAAAGGCGTGTGAGTGTTAGAAACAACATAAATGCTGTGAGGTGATCAGGAGAAGCTTTGCTTTGTGACAGCTGGTTTTTATGTCCTGTATCACAGCTGCTGGAGTGGCGACAGGAATGGGACACCATTTGGGTGGCAGGCAGAGCAGCATCTTGAGGGATGAGACTGAGCATGAGGGGCGTCCAAATGTGGACACAACTTGCGAGGAATGGCAGAATTTTTGTGAAAGGTTATTTTAAGATTTCTCTGTGTGCTATTATACCACTGAGGAGAGAGAAGGAATATCATGGAAGGATATAGCTGGATTGGGAGGCAGCTGTTGGAATATCGTGGAAGGCAATGGCTGGATTGGGATGCCACTGTCAGCTGTAAATGGGTCAAAAGGAGCAAAGTGTTGGTTTGCTTTGTGACCTCCATACATGCTGGAGCTGCAGGTGACCCTAGTTCAGTGACTGAAGCTGGGACTTAAGAGATTGATATCTAGGAAAGGGAAGGGTGGGAAAGCACATCACAGGGAGCCAGCAGAGCATTAGGGGATGCTGGTGGGAGCTTTTGCTGCAGGATAAGTACCTGTTCATACTGACTTTGCAGTGGATAAATTAACCTTCCACCTCCAAAGTTGATTGGAGACCACATGAAATGCTGAATGGAGTACTAGCAATCTCAGTTGGTCAACGCATGGTGCTAGTAACGCCAAGGCTGTGGGTTTGATCCCCTTATGGGCCATTCACTTAAGTGTCGGACTCAATGATCCTTCTGAGTCCCTTCCATCTCAGGCTATTCTGTAATTCTGTGAAAAGCCCTGTGAGTCTTATGGTGTGTGGACAGGGCATTTTAATGCAACAGCTCAGCCTCAGTATATTAGGCATAGCAGCAAGGTTTAGGAGTCCAGTGCAAGAGTTGGCAGAGTCACAGCTGGGCAGGGAAGACTCATGACCATATGGCGGTTCAGTTTTTTCTTACATAAGTCATCTAGACAAGAAGACAAGAAGAAGCAATGCCCTGGCATGAGAGTATTGCTCACTACACAGATGGTCTCCAGTCTACATATCTAAGCTTGTGCAAAGCAAGGAGGGAACAGAAAAAGGATGTTGGTAGTGCAGCCAGCTATGCTTTAGAGGAAAATCTATGAACAGCTATAAAAAAATGGAAAAGAACAGTAACTAGTGAGATTTATTACAGCTAGGAAAACATCTGATGTTTTGCACACAGAAGGTGCTGCATTGCCAAGAAATATCTCCTCATGGTAAGCACACAAGACTCGGGTAGTGCAAGAAGACACAGCATGGAGCTGCGGACAAGGGGAACAGTGGTCCTGGGGAGGAGCAGCCCTGAAAAGCATACTCAGGAATATTTTTCTGAGTCTTCTTAATTCTTTGTGACTGTCCCAGTGGAAAATCAAGTGACTATTAGGAGAAAATACATTCAGAAAACTGTCTGGTCTTGAAATAGTTCACGTTGTAAATGAGACAGAAGGGCTCCTGCCTGAGACAGGTGCAGAGGAAAACAGAGCTGTCACCAGAGAGCAGCAGATGAAGGCTCATCCTCTTGATCCATAAGGACATGGTAGTCCTGAAGCATGGGGCAGCCATCACCGACCGCAGGCAGCTGAAAGCCCTGGCACACAGCCAGGTCTTCCATTAGTTGGCAGGACATGACCCACTGGGAGCGGTGCACCCAACTGTCTTTTGTCAACATGTGATGCGGCTCATTAGCAAATACCAGGTCTGGTCATGTACAAGTGCTCCATAACATTACAGCTTCCATGTTTCTTGGAGTCATGTGACCTGCATTATGATGCAGTTTCCACCTTGCTGGTGACCACAAGAGAGCAATTTCTGAGTGCTGAGGCAGATTTATCCCCACCTCCTCAGTCCTGGAGGAGAAATTGTGCCTGCAGCAAGGGCTGCCTGCAGCCAGCCTGTGAGCGTGGGCCATGCTGAACCCTGCACTTGGGGCTGTGTCTCCCTCCACGCACACAGTGTCGCAGCTCCGGGACAAGCAGTCTGTTTGCCTTGGCACAAGGCTGCAGAGAGGACCTGGGCAGCCCGGGGGCTTTGGTCACTTCTACCTAGGTCTGTTTGGCTTTGCTTGTGGCACAGTAGTGCCACTTTGGTCTCTCTAGTCCCAGTGACTTGGGGGGCCTTCCCCAAACCCATCCCTGCAAGAAGAGTCATCTTACTGTTGACATCCAGCTTGTGAATGAAGCCATCTTTTTAGGGCAGTCTGGAAAATGATTTCTTGATTGTCCCCCAGCATCCTGGTGGTCAAAACCCCTAACTCCTATCTGACAGGCAGGATTCTTGGAGATGCAGGTGGCTGCTTTAGTTTTCTGGGAAAGCCCTGGAAGGGTTGGCATGTTTCACAGAATAGTTTGGGCTGGAAGGGGCCTCAAAGGTCCTTTTGTCCCCCTGCCATGGGTAGGGACACCTTCCACTATCCCAGGTTGCTCCAAGCCCTGTCCAACCTGGCACTGAACACTTCCAGAGATGGGGCAGCCACAGCTTCTCTGGGCAGTATGTGCCAGTGCTTTGCAATCTTCAGAGGGAAGAATTTCTTCCTAACATCTTATCTAAATCTCTCCTCTGTCAGTTTAAGACCATTTCCTCTTATTCTATCACTGTCTGCCCCCTAAGTACTGGAAGGCTGCAATGAGGTCTCCCCAGAGTTTTCTCCAGGCTGAGCAGTATTTGGAGTTGTCTAGAGCCTGAGTTTTAAGGGTAACCGACCAGAAGTGGCATCTTTCCTGATGCCACTTTCTTGTTCTTTTTCCAAATCCTTCCTTCCTTGGCCACAGCAGATCTCAACATTTTGATTTATGGCCTTTTGAGGTGTCTCCAAAAGGGCAAAAAGAGTTGTGTTCATTCAGTGTGACAAAGAAATTGGAAAGGCAGGAGGGGGGAGTGCTGTCAGGTCACCTCTCAGGAATGTCCTGTCTGTGAAAATACTGAAGCAGCCTCCCTCAGTGTAACACATAGCCAGAGCTTTGTGTGAGCTCCCAGAGCTGCAGCTGAGCTGGAGCCTCCCTCTGCTCTGAAAGCACCAAGATATTTCTCTCCAGCTCCAGGTGGGGCTTCTGAGGTGACCAGGAGCTGTGGTCCCCCCCGGAACCCTATCTCTCACCACTGCTCAAGGTGCAGAGAAAAGCAGGATGAGACCTGACCCCCGTGGGTCAGCACGGAGGGAGGGATACAACCCTTTGGAGGAAGGAGAGTCAGACAAGGGATATTTGGAGGTCTGGGCAGGCTGGAGGGGAAACTCTGCAGCCTGCCAGTGCCAGCTGAGCAGGGGCACAGCTCCATGCGAAGTTCAGATGCCACAGAGTGCCTCTGCAGGCACTGGCAGCAGCGGCTGTGCAGCAGGACAGGGACTGTGTGCTCAGCCTAGGTACATGTGTTGCCATGCACAGATCCATCTGGAAATGCCAGCATACAACAGGGAAGGGAGGTACCCACTCTTCTTTGTCAGCTGGCAGACCTGGGATCGCTGGAGATGCTGACACCAAGGTCCTGACAGTTTTCAAGCTCTCTAGTCCCCTAGGCCCACTGCCAGGGAGCAGGCTGCCGCCTGGGGAGTCATGTCCTGAGCAGATGCTAGCTCCATGGCAGTCTCTGCCTCCAGCCTCCCTCTGCTCCTGGCAGACATGGTGCCCTGCTTGTGGCTGCAGTCCTGCACTGTGGGGTGCTGTGCAGTGCCCTGGGCTGCTGGGCTCCCGCAGTGCTGGGTACTGAGTGTTTCCTTCTCCCCTCCTTCCTGGGGACACAGGCACGGTGGATTCCTGGTCAAGAGATGCCCAGGTAGGAGCAGGCTGTGTCAGAGGCACTGCAGCAGAAGCAGATCCAGGCTCCCATGGTGGATGTGGTGTTGCAGGATAGACCCACTGACTCCTGTGGCAGGACAGGGAATGGGACAGACTGCTTGCTTCCCAGGATCCTCGGGGGATTCTGCACAGGAAGGGGGTCAAAGGTGAATGGAGGGAAATGGAAATACTTCCCTGACGTTTAAGTCCTCCTAGCCAAGGCTATGGTGCAGCAGGAGCTCAGTGCCCCAGTGCTGCAGCCCCCACAGCAGGAGTTGAGCTGGACCAGGGTGGGCATGGGCAGGAAGGGTGCTAACCCGGCACCTCAAGTGTGGATCTACCCTCTGGAGAGGCTCCGCACAGGTGCATGCCCTGAGCAGGCTGAGCCCCCGGGTGTGCTGCCCTCACCAGGGCAATGCTGCCCTTGCCAGCATGGCTTCTGTGCCAGCATGGCTTCTGTACCAGCATGAGCGACAGACCAGAGCCTGCAGACAGATGGACAGACCTGCCTGTTCTCTTCCTCTATGCAGATAAAGAGGCACAACAGAGATCCAGCCCTCAAGATCTGCACCTGGGGCAAATTGCTTCTAGCTCATAGGGAAGCTGTGTGTTTTCCGCGTGCTAGTCCCCATGCAAGCCAGCCAAGTAGGACAACTGGAGCCCTCAGTGTACGTGGCAGAACTAATCCTCCTGGGACAATGTAGCACCCCAAAAGTGGGACTTTCATCGTCACTTGGTTTCTTCCTATCCCAGATGAAGCAGCACACCCATGTCAAGTAGGAGGCTGCCCAGTGCCCCTGCCAGCAGCCAGATGTGAGGGATCCATCACACCTGATCCTGCCTGGCTCCCAGCAGGATGTGAGTCATGCCTAAGAAATGGGGACATGTTTGGGCATGAGTGCCCTGTCCTAAGCAAGTGGCACCGGTTCTGTGCAGGCAGGTGGTCCCTGTGGCAGGTTGGGCTGCAGCAGAGCTGCCCTACTGCTGCCCTCCTGCTGCACTGTGAGTCCCAGGACACCTTCCCGTGCATCACCCTGGCCACTCTGTGCAGCCCAGCCTCCATCCACACCCAAGGGCAGCCCTTAATCCATCCCTTGTCCTGCCCCATCTCTGGGGTGTGTCCATGCCCAGGTTCTGCCATCTCTCTGAGAGGGCACAGCACTATATCCACCCCAGGTCCTGCTGCTCTGGCTGCTCTTTATGCCAGCCTCTGAACTAGAGAAGCTGCATAGTGCCCAGGGGCCTACTGTCCAGGAGAATCTTGGCACATCATCACACTCAAGGCTGCAATCCTCAGAAGCGAGAGGAGGAGGAGGCAGGGAGAGGCCAACTTCCCCTGCAGCCCCGGGCAGCTGGAGGAGCTTCTCTCCTGCCCAGAGGAGCTGGGTGCCACCAGTGTACTCTGCCATGGGGGGGTCCTGGCAAGTGGGTCTGAGAGCTCCAAAACTCAACCACCATGATGTCACTGTTGATAATAGCATGGTTCTCCATGGGACCTGCCCTGGTGTCAGCATACAGAGGAGTGGCAATATCAGGCTTCACATGTGCGTGCCATGGGTAAACAGCACAGTGCAGTGAAGCCAAGAGCTGCACTTCTTCTCCTTCCCTTCTTCTTCCTCCTCCTCCCTGAGCTCATCCTGCTGCTTTGGTCAGCCAGGAGTGGGTGCCTGGCCCAAACATCCACCTGGGGTGACAGGTCCCCCCCTCCCTGGCTTCCTCGGGGAGTGAGGCCAGCCATATCAAGCCAATTTGTGATTTTGGGAGCAGGCACAAAGTGTTGGGTGTGTGGCCAGTGGGATGGACACAGGTCTGTGGGTGTCAGAGGTTCCCAGGAGAGGAAGCATGAAGCCAGGACAGCTTCAGGAGGAAGAAGAGAGGGGTCCCAGGACCCTCTGCCCGCTGCATCCTGTGCAGCCCTGCACTGCCAGTGGGTCTGTGCTGCCAGGACAGCAGGGTAATGCTGGCCTCACACTGTGCTTCTGTGCCCAGAGGAAGGGCCGTGCCCCAAAGGAAATTGAATTCTCCTTGCCTGGCACTACAGTCACATCCTTACCTTTGTCTGCATTATCTCACCCCTGAGTCAGGCAGGTGTCCAGACCAGTTTCCGACACCTGCTTGCACAATAAAATTCCATTACTGGTATTTAACATTATGTTTAGCATCCCCAGAGGGAACCCAAAGGATTCTTGCCCCTCCTCCCTTTGCTGCACTTGTCTCCTGGCTGGGGGAGCCCCCATGACCTATGCACCCACCCAGGCCTCTGCCCACTGGTGCAGGTTCATCCCATCTACTGGGCGATATGCCCACCTTTGTCAGCATAGAACACACAACAGCACGGTGTGATTGCTGCAAGTCAGTGAGATCACTCCCTCACCTGCCCTGCACCAATGCACTCCCTCACCTGCCACCCTCAGCCCTCCCAGAGCCAGGCCTGGAGCTGGAGCCTGGGGCTTTACAAGGGGCTTGTAAATCTCTCCTTGCTCCACTTCTTGGAGTAAGGAGGTCTGCTTGGAGTCTCTGCTTGGCTGGCTGCAAGCCCACCTTACCCGCAGGGAGCCCTGCGTATGCTCCGTGGGTGGTGATCCTGGGGATGTGGCAGGGAGTCAGTGAATATGTGACAGGGTCACGATCTGGAGGGATGGAGCCAGGAGTGGTGCAGACCTGTGGGAGCAGAGGCAGGATAAGTGGCACTGCATATGCTGAGAGCTGCGCACCCAAGTCTACTCTATCCACACAGCTCAGCATGCTTCTGCTTTTAGGTCCTTCGTGTGGGAAGGCCACCATCCACACTGCGAGCCACACACATGTCGCTGTTGAGCGGCTAGCTGAGGACTGACACAAGTTCTCAGACAAGGAAAGAGAGGAGAAGAGGAACTTTATTGTTTTGAATTCCATATATATAGAGTCTACAGAAGTGCCCCAGATTGGTCAGCCCGAGACCTCCCCCTAGGCCCAATTGGCCAAGCCCGAACTGACTCAATCCGGACAAACTGTTTGCAAAACATCCAAACTTTATCTTGTTTATGAAATATAGCAAAATGTTCCCACGGGAAGAACCTGTGCTAGCCACACACACCAGTATCCATTGCCCTGCCCAGTGCTGCTGCTGGCAGAGGGGCTAGGGAACAAACCTGATGTAACTTCAGCAGCTGAAGGTTGGCAGCAGGGTCCCCCCATACCCCAAGGACAGATGAGCTGGTGCCAGCTGTGCTGCCTGAAGGCCAGGAGCTGGGTATGTGCCAGTGCCAGTGCCTGCTCCCTTGTGACAGCAGAGCTGCAACTGATGCAGACCCCTGAGTGCGCTGGTGCCTGCTCCCCAAGGGGCTGTGTGACAGCAGAGATGCAGGGCAGGGCTGACCCCAGACCCCTGTGTGGCAGCTCTGCAGCAGGGATCATCCAGCAAGTGATGTTGCTGCTGAGACTGGCAGAGGGTGATGTTATGTTAGAGGGCACAATGCTTGTAGGGGTTGGCTTTAGCGTAATTGCTTGGGCAGGGGCTGTCGTGCTCCAGTGGAGCCCAATGCTGCTCAGAGCTGGAGAGTGGAGAGCTGCTGAGGAGCCTAGGGCTCTGGGATGCCACTACAGCTGGAGACGTACCCTGCCAAACAGGCCTGAAGTGTGACATCTGAACCAGCAACACTCCCAGTATGGAAACTGCTGGACCTTCTAGACACCTCCACTACACCCCATCTTTTTGGCCTACAGTGGTAGGTCCTTCCCTGTGTCAGATGCTGTAGTCCTGCTCCATCCCATCCATCTTCCCAGATTGCTGAGAACTCTCAGAGTAGCAGTGAACTTAATCTCAGTGACCTGCTCTGGAGAAGCCCCTTGGTCTCTGGGCTGCCGGTCAAGGCAGGGAGCAGCACCTCTCCCCCTCTCCTAGGAGCTGGAAGCAGATGGCTGCTGCCTGCTTTGCAGAGCCCACAGCACTTCTGCGTTACATCAGGTACTTAGTCCTCTCCAGGGAATACTTCTGGCCTTTGCCCAGAAATAAGACTGAGCCCCAACAAGTCTGTCCTCTGCCAAGCAGGGCTGCACTTCAGCTGCAGGTAGGAAGCTCGGAGTCTCCAGGGGAGCCTCCCAACAGCAAGACACCAGCGCTTGGCTGTCCTGGCACTAACTTGTGGGACCTAGGACAAGATGGAAAGATAAGGGCACCACAAACATCTTCTAAGTTGGAGCGAGCAGTGGGACCATGCTGGGGAGACAACATATCCCCAGGGAGCCCTCGCAGGTAGAGGGCTTTTGGGGGTGCCCTGGGCATTAATCCTGCCGCGGTGTCAGGACGCAGCTCAAACAGCCCCCCAGCGCATGCAGGGGCATCCCATGGTGTGATCCCCCGGGCACGGTGGGGAAGGCCTCTGGGCAGGAGGTGCTAGTGGCTCTCTGCCCCGCATCCCACAAACCGGGGGCGCAGCAGCTCCTGTGGGCGGGGAGTCTCCGCGCCCGGGCTGGGCTCGGGGACACTCTTCGGGCAACGATACACCCTGGGGTGCCACCCAAGCCGGGCCAGGCCCGAGTTCCGCTACACCGGCACCGGCGTGTGGACCGGGACGGGAGTGAGTCCGGAACCCCAGGGCACGGCACGGCACGGCGGCTCTTCTCGGTGCACGGGGCCGGGACCCCAGATCCGACGGGACGGGGCGGGGCGGGGCGGGGCTGGGCAGGGCCGGGCTGGCGGGAAGCGGCGGGGCTGCGGCACTGCCGGGAGAACGGACGGGAGTGGAGCGGAGCCGGGGCGGGGCGAGCGGGAGTGCAGCCGAACAGAGCGCGGGGCCGCACCGCCCCGGCCGCCCTTTGTTGTCTCGGCCGCCACCAAGCCTCGGCCGCAGCAGTGCGGGCCCGACGGGCAGGATGTCCCAGGAGAGCCTCCTCGGGATGGACGAGGGAGCGCTGCGGAAGCTGGTGAGTCCCGCAGTGACTCCGGGGCTCGGGGTACAGTGCGCGCCCGCGGCGGCTCCGAGGACGGATCGTGCCTGGAGATGCCTCGGCTCCTTGAATCCTCGGGGCCGGAGCCGGCTGTCCCAAGCGCGAGCAGAGCGGGACCGGGCGGGCCTCGGGTCTGTCGCTTGGCATGGGGATTCCGGAGTCATGTCTGGGAGCGGTTGTAGCGCTGGAGACCCAGCGCCGGTTCCGGACGGCAGCACCTGGAAGGGCCCGTGCTGGCCGGGGTCCGGCTCTGGGCCGGGGTGAGCTCCAGCACGAGCTCCGGCTCTGCTCCGGTGACTTCGGAGGCTCTGGCCCGGCCGCGCTTGGCCCTTTGCTCGCAACCGCGCCCGGCCGTACCGCCTGTCTCGGTTCCATCTTCTCGACCGGCGGATCCCGAGAAATCGTTCTCCGATGCCGGCACAGTTCCTTGCTCCCCGCTCTCCCGTTGCGGGCTCCCGCGCTGCCGGGGGCTGGCGCTCTGCCAGGCGCACTTCTCGGGCTCTGCCCGCATGGCTTTGCATCCCATGCCCTCCTGCGCGGCGGCTTCCTGGAGCACCGGCCGGTCACTGCCCCAGGAGTGAGAGCCGCAGTCGGGTGCTGCCGGGGCCGGTGGGCTCTGGAGGACGAGGGCCTCCTTGTCCCGAAGACGGGACTCAGGGTACTCAGCCGGGGCTGTTGTCCCGAGAAGCCTCTCGGCTTTGGGCAACCCCAAGAGCCCCCGGCCCGGGGCTGGGGCTGTGCAGGCTGCCCCGGGGGTCAGCCAAGGTGGCCCGGGCCAGCGCTAGGTTATGGTCACTGCAGGAAGCTGAGTGAGCCGGGAAGGCAGGTCTGCGGGAACAGGAAAGAGTCGGGATGCCGGCGGGAAGCAGGGACTGTGCCGTGGGTCGGCATAGGGGCTGCCCCCGGCGGAGCTTCCTGTCCTGCCACCCTCAGCCAGCTCTGAGTGATGACACGCAGACCTGCCCGTGATTCGAGCTGAGGAGCCTACTTGCTTCTCGTGGGATGATGTTAGGGCCAATGGACCACCCATGCAGAGGTTTGGGACGGTCGGGCTGTCTCCCCATCGTGCCAGTGCTTCAGCTCTGCCATGTCCCAGCCGAGGTCTCCAATCTGAGATGGAGCCCCAGGAGCAGTGGTGGGTTCCTGGTCTCTGGCCAGCCCAGGGAGGTGGGTCTCATCCTGCAGCAAGCGCTGCTTCTGTGGTGGCTTTTTCTTTGACCTGCTGGGGCTTTGCCTCCTCAGAGCACTGTGCTTGTGACCCAGATCTCCCTGTGCTGTATGGCATAGGCTGGGGAAAGTCTCCTCTGAGCTGACGTGAAGCAAGGAAGGAATTATTTTTCTTCTGGTTAGGTTTTTGGCTCCACTCAGTTGGAAGAGGATTAGTCCATATAAGGGAAAACTGCCTCTCCCACCGCTTCCTCCCTTTTACTCTGCTTTCCCCAGCCCTCCACTCTGCCTTGCTTCTACTCATTTCTCCCAGCAAAATGACACTTAGGCAGCAGCATCTGATGTCTCCAGGGAAACTGGAAAAAGGAGGCTGGAGGACTTGAGGAGGTCCTGCAGCCTCCTCACCCGTGTGCTGGCTAGGCTGGGGGCTGGCCAGGAGCTTCTGCCCTGCAACTCCTGGCATAGGCATCCATATGGTTCTCTCCCCAGCTGCCTCTCCCCACTGGTATCCCAGTCCAGGGAGGCCAGTTGGAATGAACGAATGGTGCAGCATAACGTTGACCAGTGGCTTGAAGGAGCCGGAGGAGGGAGCTGTGGGTGATGGGGTGGGTGCTGATGCAGGGTGGCCCTTAGATAGATGTCCAGAAGCAGGGACAGTTTGAGCACTCATGGCCGGCTGTGGTCTGCTGGCCTTGGGCTGGGAATGTTTCCCTCTCCCAGCCCCTCCAAATCTTAGTCTGGTTAATTAGGGAGATTGTAAATACCTTTGGAGACAGAGGCAGGGCAGGCTTGAGCTAGGAAAGTCACTGTCATGAGGTCCCCTTCTTCTTATACCCAGTAACCTCTGGCAAATATTCGATGGCCCTGAGAAGTGCTGCATCCCTGCCATTTCCCTGTCATCCATTGTCCTTCCTGCTTTCCTCTGCCTAGGGGACAGCCATGCTCCCTATGGCTCTTTCCAAAGATGACAGTGAAGCTTGGGGCTGTAGGAGGTGCTCAATGTGCTAGGCTCATCCGATGTCCCAGAGTGGTTTCCCTGTGGCCAGGCTCCAGCCTCCAAAGTGCTGTGTGCTCAGACACTCCAAAGAGCTGGATGGATGCAGGGCTAATTGCAGCCCTCCCAGAGGAGCTGCCCGTTGTGCCAGGATTCTGAGCGCTGCTGTATTGGGCACCAGTGGGAAAGCAGCCTATGGATGCTGTGCCAGTGCCCTTTCACAAAGGCACTCCGTGTGCTGAGGAGGGTGTTTGCTTGGAACCATTAATTTGCTGGCAGCTGGGCAGGGCCCATGGGGCCTCGGCATGTGCCGATCCCTGAGCCTGTCTGTGCTGGCAGGGCTGGGCCCCTTAGTCCCTTCCCAGCTGTTGTGGTTTCCAGCATGCTTTCCCCTGCCACTGGCCACAGAACTTCCAAAGCCACTAATTTGCCTCATCCCAGCTCCCTGCTGACGTGGGCTTGGAATAAGGCATTTTCCCCTGCCCTGCCATTTGTCCTGTGGGGAGAAGCCTTCCAGGGCTTGGGTGCAGGTCAGGTTCCAGCTGGAGCCTCCTCGGTAGGGAAGACCCCAGAGCTGGCAGGTGGGTGCCACACAGCACACACAGGTGCCAGCATATTCCCTGCACCAGAGTGTGCAGGGCTGGTGTCCCATTGCGCCCCCCTTTCCTGTGCACTCACCACTTCTACAGGTGCTGTGCACATGCACCTTCTCTCCCCCCACCTTCCCCATTGCCCTGACCCAGCTGCAGGGCCAAGCCACTCATTGCCAGCAGCTTATTTATGGAAGGCCCAGGACCTTGGCCACCCAGTATACAGTTGAGGACTGTTGTCCTGTCCTCAAAGCCTTTGGATAGCTGCAGGGAGAGCTGTCCTTACCACAAAGCTCTGCCACCAGGCCCTCATTTTGAGCTGAACTAGATTCCACCACTTCCCAGCCCATTGATGCTACCCTGTGTGCAGGGAGCCTGGCTTTCTGGCTGGCTAGGGTGGCTGCCATTGCTGCTGGACCATGCCTTTGTCCTGACTTTATTGTCCACACTGCAGTGGCATCCATCTGGGGTAGATGGGAAATGAGAGGCCCATGAGGATAGAGGTGCTGATTTTCTCTCCAACAGTCCCACCACTCTGGCAGCACCGTGGCCCCTGCTCTTCCCAGCCAGTTCCCTGGCCTTGTGGTGGCAGAGGTGCCTGCTCTAGATAAAAGCCCAGAGCGAGCTGCAGGCCTCAGTTCTAGTCAGGATTCTGGAAGGGACGGTACTGCCTGCTGGCATGGTGGGGGCTTTTGGGGTGGGAGAGGAAGGGCACCCTGGCTCCAGGCAGCTCCCCCAGACAGTGTGTCTTTTCAGAGTTGGTCTGCTGGTAGTAGGGGCTGATAGTCCCAGCTGCCAGCGTCTTCCCAGCTGGGGAAGGATGATGCTTCCAGCTGGACTTTGTGGCTGGCAAGGGTTGGAGGACCACAGTTTTAGCTGCCACTGGAGTGGCACATGGGATCTCTGTGCTTGCTGGCTTAACTAAGATGGGAATACTGTCCCATATCCCCAAACTCCAAGCAGAGAGGGCAAAGGGCAATAGCTTCTCAGGGTCTCTGCAGAGGGGTCTGCATCCAGGTGGTGGTTTGGGGCCTCCCAGTGTGGCTTAGTTCTGGTCCAATCAAGGGACCGACCCTGGATCCCTGCTGCAGCAGAAGCCAGAGAGCCTGGGTGGGTGGCCTGTCAGTGGCCCATGGGACAGGAAGGAAGAGGACTGATGCTCTTGTCCTGTGGCACACCCATGGCTTTTTCCAGTGTGATGTGGCTTGATGCTGACAGCAGCTGCTGTGGGTCATGGGGTTTATTTTTAACGAGCTCCATGGGAAATCACCTTCTGGGTTCCCAGTGCCAGGACAGTCTTGATGTCACACAGCAGGACAAGTGGGAGGATAGTGGGGCCTGGCTGGCCTTTCACGGCAGATCTGGCTGCCTTCTGTCCCTTCAGCATCAGGGGATGTGTTCATGGGCCCCTGGAAAAACTGGAGCTGCTAACAGGGCTGGGCTGTGACCTGATCTGGAAGAGGGGGAGCAATTCTGAGTGCCCATGCCAGGTGTTGGCCTTGGATGGGCTGAGGAGCACCTGGAATGCCTGTCAGATGTTCATGGGGGGCATTTGTGGGGGAGTTGTGGCTGTGCTTGTCACACATAAAGGGTTGGACTTTGAGTTAGGACAGATCCCACTCATGGATTTCACTCCAAGAGCCGCCTGCCATCCCCTAGCAGTGGATGAGGGTGAGGAGGGCTACAGGGTGGCCAAGATGACCCCTTGGTGGGATGCTGGGACCCTTTCAACCAGCTCCTCCTGGGGCACATGAGATGGGAGGAGAATGTCCCTTTGCTGCTGGAGGGACCGACATGGGTGGGAGAGCTCATTCCAGAGCTGGTGGGAGTGGGAGGGGCAGAGCTGCAGGGCACCAATCCTTGGAGGCTGCAGGACCACTGGTGGGCATTCATTTCACACACTAGTCTCTTTGACCTTCACATGCCTGGAGATCTCAGTGCCACCATGGCAGCCCCTCCTCTCCTTGGCTGGTCCCAGCATCCTGCCCCAGGGGGCTGTGCCCACTTCCTGCAGGGTCTGGCAGTGCCGGGCAGCATGCACTGGGCATGTGGGTGCCACAGACAGACAGCCCCTTTGTCCAGAGTGTGGGCAGCTCATGGCAGCGTGGCAGAGGGTGGCACCAGGGCTGAGACGGGGGTTCAGTGGCCAGAGCCAGTGCTGAGCCCTGCCCTGTGCACCCAGCTGGAGGCCACACTGGACCTGGCTGAGCGGCGCCGCATCCGCTCAGCCATCCGGGAGCTGCAGCGGCAGGAGTTGGAGCGGGACGAGGAAACTCTGGCATCCAAGCGTTTCCGCCCAGAGCGCAGCAGCCACCGACAGGACAACAAGGAGAATTGGCCACAGTGAGTCCTATGGGGAGTTGGGTCATTCTCTGCCTCTGCACCAGGAGATGGGGGTACTGCGGTGCCTGGCCCCACTGTAGCTGGGACAGATTTAGGTGAACATGAGGGTGGGAGCAGCCTGGCACTGAGCAGCATGGCACATGATGGTGCCTGTTGCCTGGATCTGCCAGCTGCCCACAAGGGGCCTTTGTTCCCAAGTGCCCATGACAGCTCCCAGCTGTCCACTGCTCTCACCCTGCTCAGGTCCCAGCACCTGGAGGAGGAGCAGCAGGCAGCCCTGGCCACCTTGTCTGAGCAGCTCGAAGCCATCACGACCGTGGAGGAACTGACAAAACTGGTGAGTGATCATGTGCCAGGGCAGACTGTTTGCTGGGATGGACCTTGTGCCAGGACTGACCCTGCTTCTTTCCTGGGTCCTTTCTTATTGCAGCTGCGGGCAGCGGGTGAGTATGAGGAGCGCAAGCTGATCCGAGCTGCCATCCGTAAGCTGCGGGCTGAGGAGATTGAAGGTGAGGCACCATTCTCATGTTCTTGGGTGGATGCCCTGCAGAGTCCAGGAAGCTCCTTCCTGAACACCATCTTTGCTCCCATCCAGCCGCAACCCTGGCTGGGAATGTGCAGAGCAGCCAGAGGGACAACAGCAAGCCTCCCACTGTGCCTGAGGAAGGGAAAATTGTCCAGAGGGACAATGCTGAAACACCAGCCCTTACTGGGAGTGAAGAGACCCGTGGTGAGGGCAGCACCAAGCCCCCAGGCACAGACAGGAGCAGGGAGAGCAGCCATCAGGACGATGCAGAGCCGGCACTGGCTGGGCCAGAGGAGAGTGGGTACGGGGAGGCTGCAGAGCAGCCTCCTGCCCAGGAGCCCAAAGGCTCAGCGGTGAGTATGTAGGGCACTGCAGGGTGTGGGACTGATCAAGACTTCACCCTTTCCTGTGCCAGCCTGTCTGGAGCACAGAGCCCAGAGCAAGCTGTGCATGCCTGCCCGAAGGGACTGAGGCAGGTGGGGCTGAGGTCTTTGGGGACAGGGGAAAGTTGGCTGGGCTGTGCCAGCATGGCTCCAAGCAGTGGTGAGCTGGGGCTGAGGCCTCAGGTTAGGGTGCCTCTGGGCTTCTCCCAAGGATACAACCTGGTGGGCATCTGGAAGCCCCTCGGTGCATGTGGTGCACCTCTCCCTGCTCCAGTTCTTGGGGATGGGGCTCTTTAGGGGCAACAACTGCTCATCTCTCCTGCAGCAGTTCCCTTGCGTGGGTAGAAGCCTTGATTCTCTGTCATCCTTCTTGTGATGGCTGCTCCTACCAGCCTTTGAGGGGCTAGGGCTCATTCTGGAGTGAAGCTGTGGGCTTTCTGGGTGGGAGAAGGATGAGCTGGTGGGCAGAGCTGGAAGGAATGAGCACAAGTTGGGGTTTTCAGAGTGCAGCAGGGGTGACCCTGCAGAGACTGTGTAGTGGTAGGAGATCTCTGCACCTAACCCTGCAGGGCTGCCCTTTGAGAGTGGGAAGAGGAGAAGTAATAGGTGTAACTGCAGCTGGGTGAGAAGGCGTGGGGTTCCCCCATCTACCTCTGTCCAGCCCTGCTTCTTCCTCCTCCTGCCCCAGGGCCGTAACAGGAAGCTGCAGAAGTGATGTGGCCCTGTGCCACCTTCCAGCACTGTCTGCCTCCCCATCCGGATGTGTTGGCATGCTTCCCCTGAGCCCTGGCTGGGCTGGGACATCACTGAGCAACTGGCAGGGCTGTCCTGCTCGGTCCAGCTGATTACTCCAAATCTAAGGCCATTTCAGGCCAACTGGGTTTGGGGCCTGGTTCGCCTGTACCCCCTCAGGATACAGGCCACTCTTCATCTCCACCTATCCAGGTGCCATGGTACTTCTAGAAGCACTGGCACAGCCAGGACTGGCACCGTGTTCCCTAGCTGACACCAGGACACCCTAGCCCTGCTCAGACTTTTGTCAGAGATACACCTGTCACCTCTGTGTGGTCCTGTGTCCAGAATATTTAATCATTTGCCAAGCAGAGCTGCAGGTGCCATGCACAGGGACAGCTTGATGTAAAACTAGGTGTTCCCTGCATCATGGAGCCCTGGAGTGCCTCGGCTGGGGGCATGGGGCAAGTTTGGGGTCCCCCTTCACTAGACACTGTCTCCCTCCCTGCCCACAGGATGCAACAAGGTGTGGGGACACTTGTCCCCCTGTGAACCTCCTGCCAAGACCCCTGTGCAGGGACTGGCTTGTCCATTCCCAGCAGCATGCAGGCAGGGACCTGGATAGCATGGGAAGAGACCACAGCCTGTGCGTCCCTGGCTGGAACAGGACAGGGTGGCCCCATCAGAGATTGGAATGGCGCTGGTTCTTCTCTTCCCAGGCCCAAAAGCAAGAGGATGTGGTGGAGCAGGAGCATATCCCAGCCAGGATGCAGAGGCTGTGCAGCCAGCAGGTGGGAGACCCCCAGAAACCCAATGTTCAGGGTAAGTACCCACAAATATCCACAGCAAAGTCCCATGTAGGGACCAGAGCTGTGCCTGGACAGCTGCAGGATGATGGAGGGCATATGGCATCTCACAAATGGTGGGCAAGGCAGCCAGGTGCCTGGAAGGGCTGCAGGAGTAGGGATGCATTGCAGGCAGCTGCAGGCTTCCCAAACAGAGCCTCTTCTCTCACCCACAGCTGTGGTTTCAGGGACCCTTGTGCTCCTGGAGCTGCAGCCGGCCCCAGAGCCTGACCCAGAGCCTGAGGATGGTGGTGAGGACCTTCAGCAGGGGCAGCCCCAGGCAGTCTGGAAGGAAGGGAACTTGAGCAGCCCTGCCAGCACCCCAGAGCCCAGTGTGGGGCAAAGCCTCAGAGAGGAGCAACCTGTCCCAGGCCAGCCCAGTGCTGGCAGTCAGGTACAGAACTGGTGGCGGCTGCTGCTGCTGCCCTCCTTGCCCAGGGGATGGCAGTCTGTGGGCGAAGGTAACTTGATGGGGGTACTGCATGCAACCCCCAGCTGAGTGCTCTGCCCTTCTCCTCCCACAGCTTCATGATGGAGTGCACTGCCAGGTGCTGGGGCCAGGTGGGAGACATGTGAGGCCACCAGTGGGTAAGTGTAGCCCTGAGAGGGGTGGCATGAGAGCCATGGCCCCCTTCCAGCTGGGTAGTGCCACCCCAGGGCCCCCCCATTCTTCTGTCCTGCAGCATGTACATCCCAGGCAGCCCTGGGGACATGACTCCAGCCCACACATGCTGGGCCAGGAATGTGAGTGCAGGACACAGCCAGGCCAAAGGCCACCCCTAGCTGGGGGCCAACTGCTGCCCAGCCAAGCGGTGGCAATGCCCACCCCAGCCAGGGAGCTGGGTGCCAGGCGGGCTGTTTACCGGGGCTCCTACTCTGGCCGGGTGGCTGCAGGGCCATGAAAGGGAATCGGTGCCGGCAGCAAACCCTGGCCTTTTGCATTCTTTGTCCCAATAAGGCTGGGAGCTGTGCACGGCTGGCCCTGACCACCCCCGCCCTGGGCCCAGCACCCTGCAGGGCCTCCCCACAGCTCCGAGGGATTCCAGTGGCCAGCAGCTGCCCTCTTCCTACTGCTGGGAAAACCAATCCCCATGGCTGTGCCAGAAGGAAATGGGGAAAAGCCAAAAGGCAGCGCTCTGCTTCCAGGGCCAGGGGTGCTTCCCTTGCAGGTGGAGATTGCTGTCCCTCTGAGGAGCCCCTAGAGGCTGCTGGTTCCTGGGAAGGAAGAAGCCCTGGGAAGATGCTGGGGGTGGTGGGTTGCAGCATGGCACAGCCCCAGGGTAGAGGGAAGTGTGCAGGAGCCGACCCCCCTTGCCTCACGTGGGGCCCAAACCTGGGTTCTGAGGAGAAGCTGAGCCCCCTTCCCTCCATGGGCATCAATTACTCCAGCCCCAGTATGGAAGCCCTGCCTGTACCCTTGGAAACTGAGGCACTTGGTGCCCTCAAAGTACTTCCAGAGGCCTGGGCACCAGTTGTGCCTGGGCCTGGTGAGGACAGGGGTGATTCCAACCTTTCAACAGAGACCCCAAGTACCCCCCCTGCACAGCTGGGCACAGAGCCCACCGTCCTGTGCGGTGTGGTTTTGCATCGCAGGGCAGAGTCTGGGGTGCAGGGCAGCCTATGAGTGCTGGTGGATTTTGGCACTAACCTTTGGGGAGTGTAGAATGATGGGGGTGGCGGCAACACCTGTGCCATGCTCACCCTCTGCTCCCTTTGTCTCATTCCTTCCCTGGCCTGTCTCTTCCCAAGCATCAGTGCCCACCCAGGACGTAATGGGGACCCCAGCTCGCCTGAATACTTACCGGCGGGAGCTGGCACTCTCCTCCCTTTGCCTGGCTGGCTCTGCAGGTAAGATCCTAGTGTTGGCTGCCTCCATTCTCTTCTTCCTGGTGGTGGGAGGTCCCTGGTGGAGCCTGGGCAGGTGTGGAGCTCTGCACTGCCAGGACGCTGCAGGATGCTGCTGGCTGCCCACCTGCTCTTTTGCTTCCTGCCCAGGATCACTCCCTCTCTCCCTCCCTCCCTCCCTCCCATCCCTGTGCACAAACACCCGGCAGCAGTGGGGGGAGGGAGCAGAGGCTTTGAGGGGCTGCAGCCACCCTGAGAAGTGCTGGGTGTGTGATGGGATCTCTGGGGGGCAGCAATGCATCCCCTGGGCACCGTGGGGGGCTGCATGCATGGTCAGGCACTCCGGGGGCATTGTGGATCGTGTGGGCAATCCAGGGGGGCTGCATGCACAGCGTGGCATCCGGGGGGTGAGGGCAGCGTGCATCGCAGGGGGCACCCCAGGATGGGGGGGCAGCGTGTATCTCAGGGGGCACCGCAGAGGGCTGCATGCATGGTGCAGGGCCAAGCCCCAGCGGGGACACTCGCGGGCGGCTGCAGTCCGGTGACCCTGCACCCATCCCCGCAGCGCCGCGCCCCGCCGGACCCCCACCTTCCCCCGCCGCCGGCTCGGTGCGGGAACGCGCGCAGCGGTTCGGGCCGGCGGGGGCGGGCGGTGCGGGGGGCGGGCCGGGGCCGGGGCCGCCCAATGGCAGCGGGGGCCCCGCACGGCCCCGCCGGCGCCCGCTCAAAACGCGCGGGGCAGCGGCGGCGGCGGTGCAGAGCAGCACCCGGCCCCGCGCCCCGCCGGCTCCCGCTTCGACGCCATGAAGACCTTCTTCACCATCGAGATCAAGGATGGGCGCGTCCAGCCCCTCGCACCCCGCATCACGGCCAGCCCTGGCAGCCAGCGGGCAGGTGGGCATTGATGGGGTATGGGTGCACAGGACAGGTCCAGTGGGCAGGTGGCATCTGTCAGGCAGTGTCAACACTGTAGGGGTGATGGGCATGGGTGTCATGCAGGGAGGTGGGACTGGAAAAGGTGGGGACCTCTCAGGAAGGTGGACGCTGCAGGGGAATGGAGACCGGCAGAATTGTAAGCACTACGGGACTGTGCATGTGCACAGCTGGCAGTGGAGCAGGTGGGTGACAGTGGGCAGCTGGGCACTGACAGATGGTGGGCACAAATGGGCAGGTGGAGGCAGGCCTGCTGATCTGGCAGTGGCATTTGAGTGCTGGAAGCCCAGAGGCTGAGCACAGGTGCTGCCAGAAAAACAGAACGTGCATAATAGCCCTCATCCTTTGGCACTCATTCTCAGCCTACTCAGGGCATCTCAGTTCAGGGAGACCATCTGGCCCTTCAGCCTGTCCCCAGCCCCACTGTCTTACCATGTTTGTGTTTGGGGTCATTCCCCAGTCCCTGCCCTGCCCCCACAGCCCTGGCCCATCCTCTCCCCACTGACCTGCTGGTTCAGGGGAGCCCATGCTGTCCTGCTCTGTCCTGTCCCACTGCTGCGCTGTCTCTGTTCCAGTGCTGCCCCAACCCTGTCTGCCCTCAGATGTAGCTGGCTCAGGATGCTCCTGTGGCCATCCCTCTCACCAGGGGGTCTTGGCGCCAGCTGGAGCACTGCAGAAAGCACCCCTCCTTGGGGAGTATAAGCCAGGGCAGTGAGGGGTCTTGTCTGCCCCATCCCTTGCCTGTCCCCAAAGCCCATTCCCTGTGCCACAGCTCAGTGCTCCCTGCCAGAGCAGGATGTGTGGGGCAGGCAGATACCCCAGCCAGAACAACTCCCCATGTGGGGCTGAGCCTGCAGGCTGGGTCAGACTCCACATGCCTCTTGCTCCCCTTGCAGAGGTGACTCTGGGTCTGCGGAGCACCCCCATCCGTATCACCACCATCCCCAGCAGTGTCAGCAGCATCTGCAACGTCAGCAATGTCAGCAGCAATGTCACCAAGGTGAGTGCCCAGCAGGGCTGAGATCTGTGGGGCTGTGCCCTACCTGGCCACTGCCTGGCAGCTCGAGGGCTTGGGGTGGCAACCAGGGATGAAGTGGTTAGCGTAGGTAGCATTCTCTGGAGGTTCTGTGGTCTCGGTGCTTTTGTTTTGGTGGGTTTTTTTTCACCAAGAAACACTGAACTTTGTGCGTGGTTGCACAGCCCCACATGAGCCCACTGCACTCTGGACTGCCACCACAGACAGCTGGGGAGATGGACGGGGGCGGGACAAGGAGCCTTTTGTGGGTCTCTCTCTGTTTTAAACACCTTTAATTGTGGCAGCAGCTCAGGGAAAAACCCATTGCCAACCACCCCTCTGTTTTTCCTTCACGGGACAGACCTTGGCCATGGCTCTGGGGAGCTACTACTCAAAGGTCTCTAACGTGCCCTGGAGCTATGGGTTGGGGTCTTGCCTGTTCCTGCTATGCCATCCTGAGTGGAGAGTGGTCACAGCTCCAGCCCACCCAGGAGGGATTCTTGGGTGCAACTGGAGAAAAAAAACTGAAAAAACAAACCCCTCTACAGTGTTTTGTGGGGAGAGCAGGCTGTGGCCACCCTGGGCCTGGGTGCACACAGGATACAGCCCCGTGTGCAGTCCTTCAAGTGCTTTTATCTGCTCCTGCCCATCTAGGGTAATGTAAGGCGCCCGTGTGCCGCCTTGGCAGGAGCCAGGATGTCAAACACAGCTCTGTCTTGCTCACAGCCCTGTGGACGCCTGGCTGCCTCTACAGAACAGCACTGTGGGTGGCCTGTGTCACTGCCTGTGGCTGTGGTACTACCCGTGGCCTGTGGCATACTGGTGGCTGTGGTACCACTGGCTTCACTCCATCCTCAGCCCAGTCCTTGCCAGCATGAGGCAGGCAGTGCCCACAGGTGCTGCCCACACCTGCCAGCAGGTCCTGCCTGTGGGTAGCTGGCTGCAGTGGGATGACTTCCCTGTGCTAATGCGCTTGGGCAGGCTTGGCCTGAGCACTTGTCAGCTCTCATTAAGGTATTAGTGGGTCTGCCTGATGAGGTGGGGGACCCGAGACCTGTCAGCTGCCTGGCAGGAGACGCAGCCTCTAGGTGTGCTCCTGGTGGTCGAGGAGGAGATGAGGCAGCAGTGCTGGCAGCCCTGCCAGCTAGGGCTTGGTTGGAGGGACCAGCAGGCTGCCGGGACTTGGGGGCAATAGGCACTGCGGCATGTCTTCTTGCTGGTGGGGTGCTACCTTCGTGCAGGGTCCTGCTCCCCCTGGGGCAGGCACTGGGCAGCGCAGGGGTATGAAGACCTAAAATCCATGCTCTGGCCAAGGCCCATGCACTGATGCCAGCCTGGGGCTGGAGGTGTTTCCTGTGGGTGATGCCAGACCAGAGTGGGAAGGTACTTGGGTGAAAGGACACAACAGTGGTTGGCCTTTTCACTCACCCAGCACTGCAGTGATCAGGGCTGGCCCCCAGCACTTTGTCCACAGCCCCCAGGCTGGTGTCTGGCCATAACAGCCAGTGGGGGTGGGCAGGCCACTTGCAGGGCTCCCCTTGTTGAACCACCAGGTCCCACAGCCGGATCCCCTGCTAAGTGTGGCGCCTGGCTCAGCACCCCTGCGCAGGACCCCCGGCTGCTGGGACCAGAATAGCCCACAGGCAGGGACCGGGCCAGCCTCCAGCTGGGGGGGTGCCCGGGCCCCTATAAAGGGCAGCGGACAGCTGAGCAGGGCTCACCGCAGCGCTTGCACCACCACCATGCTGGGGGTCGGCTTGGAAAGGCTGGTGCAGGCTGGGGTGGCTGAGTTGGCAGAGCTGCGGCAGGAGCTGGTAGCATTCCGGGGGGCAGCAGAGGGGCAGCTGGAGCAGGCCCTGCAGCGAGTGCAGGCACTGGCACAGGCACTGCAGACATTGGAGCAGGAGCACCTGGAGTTCCGGGCAGAGCTGGGGCGCCTGGGCCGCCGCCTTGATCTGCTTGTGCCAGGGCTGCAGGAGCTCCCTGGGGAGGACATCAGCACCCTCTTTCTGGAAGCACAGGACCCTTGTGCCCACTTTGAGGGCACTGAGGAGCTCAGTGGCCCTGTGGCCCATCCACCCACTTTCTCCAGTACGCGCCAGCATACGGCCCTGCACCTCTCCCGAAGCAACAGCAGCGTGAGTGTGGGCAGCCCTGCCCCATGACAGGGGGGGTGGGAGGGGGTCACCAGCCCCCAGGGCACCTGGGGGTGTCTGTAGCTCTGGCACAAGGCGTGACTGTGGCAGTGGTGCATGGGGACATGGCACCATGGGGATCTGCCCTGCCTTGGGCTCACTGTGGCTGGGCTGTGCACCCACCTGTTCTGCATTCCTGGTGTATCAGGTGGGAGGCCACAGGCAGCTGTTCTGCCCCCACTGGAGCACCAGGCACAGGTGGTGGCATGGGTGTATGTGGCCAGCGTCAGCTCCTGCCGACAGCTTTGCTATGTATCGGTTACTGGGCCACAGGATACAGGATGGGGCCAGGTGTGTGTGTGGCTGCTCTGGCCCCACTCTGTCATCCCTGCTGCTTCTGTGCCCTATTCTGGGCCTGGCCTGCTGCCTGCTGTGCATTGCTGGGGGGTCGTGCTGAAAGAGACTTGGCATCCTGGCTGTGCTCAGGCAGGGGCCGAGCTGGCCTAGATGCGGGGATGCGGGGGAAGGCTCTTGATCTGCACAAGCTCTTCTCTACACTAAGTCCCTTAATTCCATGGAAATCCCTGTGCTGCTAATGGCACGCACTGGCCTTGCCAGCACCTTGCCCACTCCTGGGTGACAGCCACTGCTCAGTCAGAGTCCTCGGCAGCCCCTGCCTGCTGGGGGGCCCGGCCACCTCCTGCCAGGGAGCAGGGAGGATTTGGAGATATTTTGGCAGCCAGACTGGGAGGAGGTCAGGAACTGCTGGGCCCTCCTGGGGCATGGGGTGCTGCAGGAGAGTGTTATGCTCCCCTGCCTGCCTTGGGCACTGCAGATGCTTGCAGCGTCTGACCAGCTGAGAGCACTTATGCCACGTGGCATGTCCTCTCCAGGGTCCTCACTGCCCTGTAGCACATCAGGGTGATAAGGGCCTGAAGGGCCTGGACCCTGAGAAGAGGTAGGGGGGTGGCCAAGCTGGCAGGGGCCTACTGCATGGTGATGTCCTTGCAGATGGAGCCAGAAGTGGTGGAGCAGCACCAGGCACCAAGGCTGGAGCCAGAGCTGCCCAACGGCACGGAGAAGGTGCAAGTGAAGGAGGTGGAGAGAAGGAGCAAGCTAAACGTCGAGGAGCTGAGCAGGATTGAGGATGAGGATGTTCTGGATAAGATGGTACCTCTTCCTCTGGCTTGCGCTCCTGCAGGAAGGTAAAGGGACCTTGAGTTAATGGCAGAGGACTAATGATGACTTCCCCCTCCTGCAGCTGGATCGGACAACAGACTTTGAGGAGCGACGACTGATTCGAAACGCCATGCGAGAGCTGCGCCAGCGCAAGCGAGGTACTTGGGGATGGTGACCCCCACTGGGGTCAGAGCAGTGGTGGTGGCAATATAGGGTGCTGAAGTGGGGGCTGTCCAGCTGCAGGGAAGCAGGAGGGTGTCTTCTGTCCTGTCCTCTGTTGTACCCCTGGCTTTTTGAGTCCAAGGATATCATCCTATGCATGAGCCAGTTGTTGGCCAGCAGCAGCTGCAGGACCCCTCATGTGGCAGGAACCGTGCCCACCACCCCCCTTGCTGCTGATGCCATCTCCCACCTGTATTTACAGACCAGCGGGAGAAGGAGCGGGACCAGCGGCTGCAGGAGGCTAGAAGCCAATCTGTGTCAGGAAGGACTGGCCATGCCACGGAGACCACCACCATGCAGAGCACTCAGTCAGCCGATGGCTCAGCACGCAGTAGTGTCACCAAGACCGAGCGTCTCATCCACTCTAGTATGGGCTGAGCTAGGGGGGTGTGCCAGCCCTTTGGAGGCCTTGCAGAATCCTTCAGAGTGCTCTGCCATCACAGCTCTTCTGCCATTCACTGCCTGTCCTGAGTCTGGCTTGACTGTGCTGGGAGCAGGACTGTGGTTCAGAGCTGAGTCTCTGGCTTGCCCAGACCCTGCTTGCGGACAATTAAGGGTTCTGCTCTGGTGATTTCCCTCTGAATCCCCAACCCTGTCAGGGTAGCAGGCCTTTATCTGCACCTTTGGCCTGTCTCTTGTCTCCTATACCTATACCCATGCTCTCCCTGTCCCTGGGTGGCTCAAGCTGAGTGGCTGCCTGCTCCAGCTGCCTCCCCAGCTCCCTGCTGCTTTGCACTTGCCTCTTTGTTCTCTGCCTGGGGGGCACATGCCCTCTGTTCCCCCTCTGCCTGCTATGCCCATGGCTCTACCACCTGAGACTTCTCCCCGTTGCACTGCATGAGTGCAAGGGTGCTTGGCAGCAGCAGGTGTCTGCGGGTGCTTCTCCTCCTAGCCCAGCAGTTCCCATTGCCTTGTCCCTGCAGGTGATGGCACCAAGACCTCCCGTACTACAACCATGGAGTCCAGTTATGTGAAGAGATCAGACAGTAAGAATTTTTCCTGCCCTTTCCCCACGGCATCCTCAGGGTGTAACCCTGGAGCATCACTGCCACTGAGCTGTCACGGCCCTGGTGCAGGCAGAGTCCTGCCTGCCTGGCACAGCTGCCCTTAGCTCCTGCCCAGGGCCTCTCTTCTTCCTCTCTCTCTCTCTCTGCAGATGGCAACAGCACGTTCGTTCAAACCAAATCATCCTACAGCTCCTCATCCAAGAAGATGGGCAGGTGAGCAGAGGTGCCTGTGGGGACAGCCCTATATGATCTCTGTTACTCATCTGCTTGCGCAAACCCTCTGCCCAGCTTGTAGTGTCCCCATGCAAATATGATCCCAAAGCCTCCTAGTCCTTGGGCTACATTCAATGTCTTCAGAGGTTCTCATGGGTACTTCAATGGGCACAGAGTCAGGTCTGCCAGCTGAGGACCTTAAGCCAGCTCTCTTCTGTCCCAGGGACATGGAGGTCTCCAGAGTGCCAGGGCTGGCCATGGGCTGAGACCACTTCTTGCCCTCCCCTGGGCTGGCCAGAGCCCCTTTAGCATTGCCTGTCTCTCTCCCAGCATTTTTGACCGTGAGGATGAGAGTGGCTCTCGGCAGAGCAGCCTGGCTGCGCTGGAGCGGCGTCAGGCAGAGAAGAAGAAGGAACTGATGAAGGCTCAGAGCCTACCCAAGACATCGGCCTCACAGGCACGCAAGGCCATGTTGGAGAAGCTGCAGAAGGAGGGTGGGAGGTGAGGCTGGGCCTGGGGCAGACTGGCCAGGGCAGTGAGTGCTGCACAAATAACAACACCCTGCAGCTATGGATAACACCCCATGTCTCCTGCCACAGTTCACCAAACCCCACAGCATCACAGACGACCGTGCAGCGCTCCTCCAGCTTTGGTGTGCCCAATGCCAACAGTATCAAGCAGATGTTGCTGGACTGGTGCAGAGCCAAGACTCGGGGCTATGAGGTGGGTACCACCTCCTCTTCCTGTCCCAAGGCCAGTCACTCTGTCCCTTGGTAACTCTGTTGCCCTCTCAGCACGTGGACATCCAGAACTTCTCATCCAGCTGGAGTGATGGCATGGCCTTCTGTGCCTTAGTCCACAATTTCTTCCCCGATGCATTTGACTACAGTAAGCTGACGCCCCAGAACCGCCGCCAAAACTTTGAGGTGGCCTTCTCTTCTGCAGAGTATGTACCTCTCTTGCCATCATGTGGGCTTGGGATGGCTTGGGGTGGCTCTCCTGCTCGCTGCTGGGGTAATGGGGGGACACATGGAGATGATGGTGCTGGAGGTGGGTGCCCGTAGGTGTCACCTCCACCGTGCCATGCAACAACGAGGTTAGACACTGTGGGGGCAAGCAGCAGCTGTGTGGACAGAGTCACAAGAGGCCAGTGTAGCCCAGTAGGTGTGGCGTTTGGGTTCCTGAGTGTGGAGCAGAGCACCCAAAGGCAGAGCAGCAGCCCCACAAACCCACCTGGCTTCAGGCAGTACATCCCATCCTGGGGTACCTACTGTGGGACTGCAGCCTGTGGGGAGCAGTTTGCCTATGCCAGGTGCCTCCTTTCACAGTTTTAGGGGCTCAAACACCATTGCAGCTTCTCCAGTCTCTTCCCTTCCCCTTTTGCTTCTGATCTTTCTGGGTGCTGAGAGATGGGAGTGCGCCCAGCTGGAGGGCTGGCAGCCAGCCCCTCTCTCCTTCCTTCTGTCTCTCTCCCACCCACCCACCCCTCTTCTCCAGCACCCTGCCCAGGGGCAGGGCTGGGGGTGGGGGTCCCATCCTGCTGATGTCCAAGGTGGTGGGGTGAGCTGGGGGCTCCTGCAAGCTCCCAGGGTGCCGTGGTGCTGTTTGGTGGAGTGAGAAGGGGGCTGCGGGCCTGGCTCTTGGCGCTCCTGTTAATGGACTTTTTGCCTTAATTGGGAAACTGGTGTGCGGACTTGAGAGAGCCATCGATCTCTCCGGCCTGGAAGCCAGGTGGCCTCTCGTCCTTCCTCCTCCTCCAGCTCTTGTGAGCGTCCTCTCCCGAGCTTCCTGCACCAGGGCTGTGCTGCGCGGTTCCAAGTGGAGCTGGGCAGGAAGGCTGGGCTTGCCCTCCCCATCCTCCCAGCGGGTCTATATAGGAGCTATATAGAGCGCCGCTCCACTCTGGAACCCGCTCCCTGAGCACCTGGCGCACCACAACACCTCACTCCTCCTCCTTCTCCTCCTCTTCCATCTGTCTTTCCCTCTGGACTTCACGCCTCTCCACGCCACTCACCTGCCCCCCTCCCCCTTGCTTGTGCCCCCCCCAGTCTCACTGAATGGCCTTGGTATGGGGTGCCTGGAGCCCTCCTGCCCCTGCATCGTGCATCCCCAGAGCATGCCAGAGCAGAGCAGCTGCCAGTGGGGTGGAACTGCACTGATCTGTGTCTCTTGTTTTCTCTTCTTCCCCTCCCTGACTGGGCTGCGGTCACTGGCTTGCCCCTCTCTCTCCCTGCACCCAGGAAGCACGCGGACTGTCCGCAGTTGCTGGACGTGGAGGACATGGTCCGGATGCGCGAGCCAGATTGGAAGTGTGTGTACACATACATTCAGGAATTCTATCGCTGCCTGGTCCAGAAGGGGCTGGTAAAAACCAAAAAGTCGTAGCCCATTGTCACCCCCCTCAGGACCAATGGTGAGAACCTTCCCCTCCAAGTACCTGCCCGTGCCCCACCACCACCCGGGCTCGGCAGGGAAGTGACTGCTGCCGCTGGGGACAAGGCTGGGGGATACTGGTGGGTGAGGGGTGAGTCCTGGCAGTGCCAGACAGGGCCCAGCTGTGGCCAGCAGATGGGCAGAGACAGCTGGCTACACTTGGGCCTTCTGGAGTAGTGCCTGTGGGGGTTTGGGCAGGGAGGATTGTGTCACCCTGGAGTGCTATTGGCTCTCCAGCTGTGGGGAGGGCAGTAATGAGAACAGAGCCCTCCCCCCATAGTTGAGCCTGGCCCAGGGAATCAGCTGCTGGGGATGTCACTCAAGGTGTTCTGAGTGGTGCTGAGTGTGGGTGGCCCCCCAGGATGCTGCAGCATCAGTGCTTGTGCTTGCTGCCTCATCATCTGCCCCAGCGTGCATGCCCAGCTCCAAGATGCTGCCTGCTCATATATGGGCAGAAGCAGGAGCCTGGAAAGTGTGACTCAAGGCTCGGCTCGGGTCCTGCCTCATCCTGCAGTGTTTGTGCCTGTCTCAGGGCATCCTGGCTGGCGCTGGAGCTACAGTTCCCCTGGCTCTGCACAGTGCTGGCACACCAGGGCCCAAACAATGGCTTTATAAGGGCAGAGCTGCTCTCCATGCTCCACCATTACCCCCTGAGCCAGGCTGGCAGTGGCAAGGGCTTTCCTAAGGCCCCAGGCATTGCCCCCCTCCATCACCATGGTGGCTGAATCATGAGGTGGGGTTGGTGCCAGCCAGGCTGTTGCTTGGAGCCCACTGGCGAGGGCAGCAGAGACCCCATGGGACGGCTGGGGCCATGAGACCCAGGGTGGGGGGCTCTCCTGGGCCCTAGTGCACCGCATGGCCTGGCATTGACTGGGGTCACTCGTCAGGGCAGGGTGGAGCTGTTCTAGGGGGCCAATGTGTGCAGTGGGGCTTCTGCAAGAGGGGGAGAGGTGAGGTACAGGGCTTGGGGATGAGGGTGTTGTGGTGGTGGGTGGCAGTATAGGGTTCAGACCCTCCTTTTGCACCCTGTCTTTGGGGCAGAGCCCTGCCTTAGAGGATCTTCCTTGTGCGCCCACAGCATTGGGGCATAACCTTGAGTGGCCCAGGCCAAAGCAACTGAACTGGCCATGGCAGCAGCAGATGCTGCCACTTTGTGTCAGTACAGCACCCAGTGCAATGCAGCCCCTGCTCCTGCAGCAGCAGCAGCCTGGCATGCTCCAGCACCATCTGTCCCCTGAAGGCGGGTAGTGCCTAGTAAGGATGCAGGGGCCTGGGCAGGGCCAGGAGGGTTGGTAGTAGTGGCAGGGTTGCTTCTGTGCCCCTCGCTCCTCTCCCAGTAGAAAGAGGAGAGGAGAGGACAGAGGTGGCCGGATCCCCTCCATGTCCTTCATGGTTGTCACAGTGACCCCTAATTGTGTTGTCAGCCCCTCAAGAGCCCACGGAGCCCCTGCTTGGGGAGACATGGCCCAGGGAACTGGATGGCTGGTGAAGCAGAGTGGGCCACCCTACCAAAAGGGCAGCAGCAGAGCCCCAAGGCTATTTTGGGGATGGGGACACAACCACAGCTGATCTGCCAGGGCCTCACAACACTGGTAGCTGCTGGAGTGGGGTCCTGCATGGACCCCTGCACTGTGGTGGGGCAGGGAGAGGAGGAGATAGGTACAGGCCAGCTTGAGTGGGCTGAGGCAGGGCAGTGCCCACTCCAGCAGTAGGGTGTGCTGGGCCTGGGGCAGGCAGCCCCCAGACTCCAGTCTGGGGCAAAGGTGGGAGCTGGGCTGCCAGGGCTTGGGGGAAGGCAGAAGAGCAGGGCCAGGGCTTGAGGTTGGAGTAAGGGGCTGCATGTGACCAAGACACACTCCCTGCTTTCCGTGGGCTACTTGGTGGGGTTTGAGGCAGGGGCACAGCAGATACCTGCAGCCAGGCAGAGCTCTCCCTAGAAGCCACCAGCATCGGCTGGAGGAGCAAGAGGAGTGGGGTGGGCATGACTTGAGTGGGGGATGACTGCCAGCATCAAGAGCTGGGGTGGAGAGCACCAGGGGAGCATTCGGTGCAGACAGTTGGGCAACCCCTGCCCTGGGGCAGACAGTTTCCAGGGCAGACAGCATGTGCTCTTCCCAGTGTCAGGAGCAGTAGGACTGTGGGTACCAGGGCAGGGCGGAGTGGGATGTGAAAGGAGCTGAGCAGGTCTGAGGGCAGCAGTGCCTGACACCAGCAGGTCCTGGGCAGTGTGGGGTGTCCATCCCAGCCCCCACATGGGGCAGCCTGCCTTAGGCCATGCTAAAGCCTTCATCTCTGCAGGATGCTGGTGGACTGCGTGCCGCTGGTGGAGGTCGAAGACATGATGATCATGGGGAAGAAGCCAGACGCCAAGTGCGTCTTCACCTATGTGCAATCCCTTTATAACCACCTGCGTCGCCATGAGTTGCGCATGCGGCAGAAAGAGTGCTAGAGCCTGCCCTGTTCCCCCCCCACTGCTGCCCGCACCCCAGAGCTGCCTGCAGGCAGGGGAGCTGCTTGCCCCGGGAGGGTCTGGGGGACCATGGGTCTGGCAGTGGGGACAGGAGAACTCTTCCACCGGGGCACCCCACACCTCTGCCTTGGTAGAGCTGCTTCTGCCTTAGCTGGCTGTGGGCTGACCCTGTGGCCAGAGCCAGGTGGGCACTGCCAGGGATGCTGCCAGCTTGGCTTGCCCCCCATGCTCCAGCCTTTTAAGTTATTTGTTCTCCAGGAATTGTTTGCCCTGCAGGCAGCATCGGGGTGGCCGGGGCACAGCAGTGCATCACACAGACTTGGGGCACCACGTGGGTCTGTGGCTGAGCAGGGCTGTGCAGTCCAGCCAGGGTCATGGTGCATCCTGCAGGCAGCACCTGTCAGTGGTTCCCTTGGCCCCTTGCGAGCAAGCCCCTCTGCCCACTGCAGGCCCTGCTTGGTGTCACCTCCCTGGGGACATATCCACAACTGTGCCGACACCCTGCTTCCCACCGCCACATGCACCTGGGGCACTTCCACATCGGGGGCTGCAGCACCTGTGGGCTGGGGAGCGGACAGGGGCAAAGGGTCCCAGGGGAGTACAAGGCCAAAGGAGCGAGCTGGGACAGCAGCCCTCCCTCCCCTCTTCAGCTCAGGGCACCTGTGTGCTCAGCACCACTTGCCCCTCTGTCACATTTCTACACCTGTGCTGACACATGTACCAACACCAGCCAGATAATAAAGGTTTATCTAGGGCAATGCCTCTGGCTCAGGTCCTTCTGCCCGTGGCACATTGCACACTGCAGTGCTGGCAGTCCAGCTGTTCCTGAACCCTCTACCTGCAAACTCCACTGCTCACCCAGCCCAGAGGGGCACTGAGGCAAGTATTGCTCCTGCACTTATTGATGATGTCCATAGCTGAGGGGCATTTGCAGTGCCCCACCCTGCCCAGGGCTGTAGGTTCACTGCTCCCTCCATTGCCTCAGGCCTGGCACAGGGAAAAGACACTACACAGCCAGCAAGGCTGTGGTCAAGTGCGGCTGTGGTCAAGTGCAGCTGTGCCCCACTTCTTTCCGTGGTTGAGGGACAGATGTCCCCACTGGGCCAGTGTAGCCATGGGGCTTCAGTCTTGAGCACTACAGGACTTGCTCCTGGGCTCATGCCCATCGCCCTGCACCCTGTGAGAGCAGCTCATCACATGCCATGGTGCCTACCATCCTTGTCCCTCTACCATGTTGGGGAGGGGCGGCACAGGAACAGCACAGTTAGTTTGTGGTTCACTAGCAGAGGCTGTGACAGCAGAGGCCATCCTCTCTTGCCTCTGTGAGAAGCTCTGGGGCACCCATCTCCCCTCAGAACAGAGCAGTGCAGGATGCACACCACTGAGCCCTCTCTGAAAAAATGACACAGTGCACATGACTGCACATGAAAGCTTTATTAGGAGCTGGATACGACATAACCCTGCTAGGGGTAAAGCCCCTTTCCTGGGGCACCTCTCCCACCTTTGGGACTCAGTACATCTACCCTTAGCACTTGATGCTTTCTGCTGAGGGTTTCATCCTGTCCCAAGCAGGAGGATGCTGCCCAGTGATAATGGGCTCCAAGGACAAAAGGGCATCAACCAGCATACGGGACCCCTGGAATGCCAACAAGTGCCCGGGAAGCCTCTGCTTGAGACTGGATCTGCCTAGGGCATCCTCAGGCCAGAGGCTACACAGCATCAAGCACGAGTCAGGGGGAAAACATTTGCCACCCTGTGATGCCATCCCCAGCTGCTGTAACACCCTCATTCCCTACACCGGGTACTGGCTACAGGACCCGGTCCCGAGTATGGCACTTCTTGCTAGAGGTCTGGGTGTTCTTCCTTGTCACGTTTGGGTGGGGTCTTGCTAGCAGCAGTGGGTGCTTGGGGGGGCAGCAGTGTTGGCAGAAGCTTGGCGGGGGCTAACTGGAACTCCTCTGGCACAAGGGCATCAGGTGTCTCCTTGCGGTAGAAGCCCAACTCCTGCACCAGCTGGTTGATCTCTTCCCGGGTCATATCGCTCAGGGGGATTCTCTGCACCCAGACAGGGGCTACAGCTTGGCACCTGTGGGGCACTGACCACCCCAGGCCCTGTTGCAGCAGGTGCCGTACTGCCCACTCACCTCTAGCTCCTCGTACCGGTGGCTGAGGAGCACAAGCTCAGGGTCAGCACCGGGCAGGTGTTTCATCTCCAGGTTATGGCTGGGCAATGTGTCAAGGAGTGGGCAGTACTGGGCAGGCCCATGCAGCCCTCATCCCATCCCGTCCTCCATCACATCCTCTTCCATCCATTGTCATGTCCCATTCGTACAATCCTCCATCCCAGCCCATCTTCTCTCATATCCCATCACCTCCCATCCCATCTGTCCTGCCTCCCATCCCATCCTTCATTGCATACCATCCCATTCTGTCCCCCATGTAATACTAGCCCATTCTCTATCCCATCCCCCAACCACCCGTCCTCCACTCCTCACCTAACCCCATTCTCCCTCAGCCCATCCCCTCCCATACTTCATCCCCTCGCACCCTGTCCCCTCGCATGTCCCGCCCCCCTCCCATCCCATCCCATCCCATCCCATCCCATCCACTCCGGCAGGGGCCCCAGGGCTGCAGCCACCGCCGGCGGGTACTAAAGCGGGATGTCCTGGGAGACGAACGCCTTCACCTGGGGAGAGCGGCAGACCCGGCTCGGCTCAGCGCGGGGAAGTCCCGGCTCCCGCCCCGTCCCGGCCCCGGTACGTACCTCCCTGAGGCGGTTCAGCCGTCACCCGCCGCAGGTCTGCGGGAGGGGACACCCCGTTAAGCACCCCTCAGGCCGCTTAACCCGCTTGACCCCCGGCGCCCCCGCCCGCGCTCACCTCCACCTTGCCCCGGGCCAGGTCCCGTAGCACGGCTCCGCGGAGCCGGGGGTGCTCCGAGCCGCCGCCTGCTGCCAGAGCCGCCGCCAACAGCAGCCACAGACAGGGCCCCTGCAGTAAGGTCCGCATCGCTCCCGCTACTGCCACGTCCGGCCCAGCCCGGGCACGCGCACGGCACCGCGCATGCGCAGCGACCCGCGCGCACAGACGCGCGCGCCCACAAATGCACGCGCAGACATGCGCACACGCGTGCGCGCACACGTGGACACGCGCGCACTCACGTGCACAGACATGCGCGCACACGTGCGCACCGTGCGAGTGGCGCGTAACTCCCGCGAGCGGGCACCGTGGACAGACCGGGACCACACAGACCAACAGCACCACCATCAGCGCACACACGCAGCAACACACACACCGCGCAGACCAACAGAAACAGAAGCACATACACACCAACACCACACACCCCCTAACGCTCCACACCCCTTGCACAGACCAACACGCACACCAACAACGCTGCACACCCCAACACCACACACACCTGCATTGCACACACCCCCATGACACCCGCACTGCACACATGCACAGTGTGCACACTGACACCACATAGTGCAAAGACACGGAGAAACACCCAGGTCAGGATGTGTGCATATACACACAGCTGTGCACACTCACAGATCCTCCTACACACACAGTTGTACACACACACACACACATGTACAGGTGCATGCACACAGCACTGCATACATCTTTATGCAGTCTGCACAGTAGCACATGGATACACACAAACTGCTACCCCCCTTCCAGTTGCTGCCAGCCTACATGCCTACAACCACACTTATCAGCCTACAAAGCAGCACGCAGGGACACACCAGCACCCAGTCACACATGCAATGGTGTGTGCACAGGTGTGCTGATCTACGTGTACACCCAGCTGCATGCACACAGTGCACACTCACATCTGAGGCACATGCAGCTCCACATGTACAAACCATCATGTATCCCTGCACACACCCACCCCCCACCCCTTATCCCCCCACTGCCAGCAGCTGCACACAAACACCCATGCACAGACACATCGCAGACACAGGTCATGGGGTCTTGAATTGACTGAGGATGGAGGCAGCTCTGGGGTCTCTCTGGTCCCATCACCTATTCAGGCAGGGCCACCCAAAGCCAGGGATCCAGGACAGTCTCTGTGTGGCTTTTGTGAACATCCAAGGATGGAGACTGCACACCTCCCTGGGTAACTTAGGCCAGGGAAGAGTGTTTCCTGACATGCAGCGGGACCCTCCTGCACTTAGTTTGTGCCCGTGGCCTCTGGTCCTGCCACTGGGCAGCACTGGGAAGTGCTAGTCTCTGTCCTCTACACTTCCCCTTAGATATTTATATACATGGATGAGATCCCCCTGAGCTTCTTCTGCTCTGGGATGGATAGTCCCATCTCTCACAGCTTATCCTCATATGAAAGATGCTCCAGCCATTCCTCCTTGGGGCCCTTCACTGGACTCCCTCCAGCATGTCCATGTCTCCAGGAACTGCTCTTGGGAGCCATGCACTAGACACAGCACCCAGGGGTGGCCTCACAGGCATCTCCATGACCTCCTGTGACCTGCTGACAACACCCCCAATGCAGCCCAGGATGTCATTCACCTGCTTTGCCCAGAGGACATGCTGAGCTCATGGTCAATGTGGTGCCCCCCAGGCACCTCGTATCCCTCTGCAGAACTGCTTTCCAGCAGAGTGGCCCCCAGCATGTCCCTGTGCTGTGGTTGTTCCTCCCCAGGAGCAGGACCCTGCATGCTCCCTGGCTGAGCCTCAGGAGATTGCTGATGGCCCATTTCTCCGGACTATCCAGGACCCTCTGGATGGATACATGATGCTCTGGTTTTTCAGCCACTTTTCCCAGTTTGCTGTCACATGCATAGTTGCTGAGGGTGCTCTGTCATGCCATCCAGGTGGGATGAGGATGTTAAACAGACCAGGGCCCAGCACCAACCCCTGGCAACACTATGAGTGACTGGCCTCCCACAGGACCACATACCACTGATCTCTACCCCTGGATCCAGTCATCCTGCTTCAGCATTTTTTTATCTAGCCCGTATACCAACAGCTTCCTTAGAAGAAGCAGATGGGCCGATGCCTCCAAGCGGTGCAGATGGACACTGTCCCCTGCTGTTCACGTCTGCCAGCTGCTCACTCCATCACAGAAGGTGGTCGGGTGGCCAAGCAGGACCTCCCCTTGGAGAAGTCACACTGACCCCTCAAGAAGTTGCTGTTCATGTGCCCAGTATTGTTTCCCAGAACTTACTGCTCTGTCATCTTCCCAGGATGAAAGTGAGGCAAACTGGCCTTAAGTCCCCCTTCACATCTGGTATGGGTTCAGGAGGATGCCTGTGCACAAAAAACTCAATACACACTCAGAATTGCAAAGTAAGTTAATTGTATTAGTCACATTAGCAATTAATACATACTGACCCCTGGATTCTGGAGAAGCCTCCGAGCAGGAGAAGGAGATGGAGTATGGCTTCAGAGCAGGAGGTGTAGGAAGGCAATGCACCTTCAGGGCATCCCCTGGATGAAAACAGTGTGCATCATGGCGTCCTCTCCTCTCCACCCCAGGACCACACCTTATATCTCCTCCTCAGCAGTGGCCAGTTTCAACATTACCTCACACAGGGTCAGCGCGTAAGATGAGGTCATAACGGCCCATGATGTGTATTATTCCCCTTTCACAGGATGAATCCCACCGGGTGACAGATACCGATAGTTTCATTTCTGAAGGGTAAAGTCCTACCAACTAACAATACAGTCTTCTACATTATCTTGTAGAACAGCACAACAGCAGACCAAATATAGCAAGGCCTTAGAGATGTCTTCGGTCCTTGACACAACACCCTTCCAGAAACCAGCAGTGACATCAACTCTCCCCAGTCTTCTCCCCATTGCCACCATGGATCACAGATTATTGTAAGTGCCCCCACCATGGAAGGAGCCACTTCCCACAATTCCCTAGTCTCCTGAGTCAGCCCCATGGGAACTCAGAGATCTTGTACTCTCTGACCAGTATCCTCTTCTGCCTGGCTCGTTACTTCACCAGGGTCCTCTTCCTCCTCAAGCTCCAGCCTTCCCCAGACACTGTGGCAGGTACAGGCTGAGGGTGGAACCTGTCACCTGGCCACTCTGCATGCGTGCACACTGAGTGCAGGCATTTGCACCTGCCCGTACAAAGTGCTTCAGTGGAGCACATGGGCACTGCCATACACAGGTGCAGTAGCACCCACACACAAAGCCACATACGCACAGCTGCCCACACAGACACACACACACACAGCTGCACAGAGCTGCACACACACAGCTGTACACAGAGAGCTTGTATATGCACACACACCCCCCCTGCCCCAAACTGCTGTACACACACCGAGCAGTACACACACACATAGAGCTGCACATGCAACACACATACACAGCCAGTACACACAGTTGCACACACAGTGCACACACACACACAGAGGTGCACACGCAGCCCACATGTAAATACACACACAGCCAGACACACACACACACAGCTGCCACAAGAGTGCGTGTGCACACCAACAATGCAAACACTCTGCAGCATTGTTGATGCACCGGACACAAGCTGACACAACAGCTGCAGTAGTGAACACAGTCACACACAAAATAATGCACCAGGGTAGACGTTCATTTGCAGGGCCAGATGTGCACATGTAAGGGTAGGTGTGCACGTGCAAGGACAGATGTACACTTGCAAGGACAGGTGTGCAAGGACAGGTGCGCACACACAAGGAAAGACTTTCGGGGGGCCGAGGCAGGGGGCGAGGAACGGGCGGTCACGTGAGCAGGGAGGGGCGGCAGGTGTTCGAGGGGCGGGGCCACTCCTGCGCCTTTAAGCCGCCGCGCAGGTGGTGGCCGTGACGTCACGATGTGGCTACGTCACGGGGCGGGGTCGTAAGGTGCGCGGGGCTGGGTCGGGGCCGCTGCGGGGCCGCTCTGGGGCCGCTCCGGTCTTCTCCCGCCGATGGACCCGGCCCGGCGCGGCAGCGCCGACCGGAGCTCGGCTGCCGGCGCGGGGTCCCGACCCGGTCCCCCGCGCGGCCCCGGGAGCGCGGCTCGGCTCCCGCCCGATGTTGGGGCTTCGGCGGCGCCTTTCTTCGGGGGCGGCCTCTTGGGCGGCCGTAGGACCTCCCGACCAGACGTCGCCTGCGACCCCTTCGGGCACGGCTTCCCGCGGCGCGCAGGGACTGAGGAGCGGCCTCCGGCCCGGACCCTGCCCGAGGGGGTCCCGCTGCCGGCCCTGCTGACCCCCGTCCCGGGCGGCTCCCCGACCCCGGCAGCGCCCGGCCGGGCCGCCTTCCCCGCGCCGGGCGCGCCGGAGCGGCGGGAGATGCCCAAGGCGGAGTCCAGCGATCACATCGCGTCCTGGGCGGGCACCACCGTGCCCCGCGCCCCCACACTGCCCAAGGCCGTGTCCAGCGAGTTCCTCGCCGGCGGGCGGGCGGGCCTGATCCCCCGAGAGGAGCCGGGTGAGCTGCCCGTCCTTGCCCGGCCTCTCGGCCTGCTCGGCCCCGGCGACGTCTGCGATCCGCTGCCGGACTGCCCGGGACGGGCCCCGGAGGATGGCGCGTTCCGGTGAGTGGGGCCGCGGGGGGAACGCGGGAACGGGGCTCGCAGTGCCGTTGGAGCAGCACACGCTGTGCCCTGGAGCTGCCCCTTTCTTCCTGCTGGGGCGGGTTCAGCAGGTTTGGGGTACGGGGTTGCAGGCAGTCTCCCGGCGGGGAGGATTCATGGTGCCTACTGTTCGTGCGGGATATCGTGATAGAGACACCGACTGTAGAGTGGGTGTCACCTCCCTCCGCTGTCCCCGAGTACAGGGGCTAGAGTGGTGCTGCTCTCCTTCGCTATTGAAACGTGTCCCCTGTGACTGAGACTCCTCCTGTCACTACCGAAAGAGCCTGCGGGCCCTTTGCTGGGGCCCGTTGCGCAATGGCATTGATGTGTTGTGGCGGATGTGGCTTTGCGTTGGTGAAGGACACTGCTGCGGGGCTGCAGCACCGCTGTCACATGCGCTGCCCTGGCCTTTGAGGCTGACGGGGCTGGGAACTGAGATCCAGTCCTTTTCCCCAGGAGCCTGAGCCTTCTTGGGGCGGGGAGGGAAGCAGTTTTCCAGAGATGCCCTGTCTCACAGCCTGCCTGCTGTGCCAGCCTGCCTGCTGTGCCAGCCTGCCTGCTGTGCCAGCCTGCCTGTGCCAGCTGGTGGTGATGAAGGCGAGGGCTCTCTGTGCTGGTTTCTAGAATTTCAGGTGCAGATCCTGGGGGATTTTGGAGGCAAGGACCTGTCTCCCTCATATGGGAGTTAAGGACCTGATGTATATGCCATGACTAAGCTTCAGCCTTGGCTATTTCTGTTGCCAGCAAAAAGCTTCCTTGGTGGAGCTGGGGGCTGAACAGGGGTACAGGGAACCCCTCCAAGTCCCCATGTTAGCCTGTTATTCCTTTGTCCTCCCAAGCATCACAGTGGTCACCTGGAACGTAGGTACAGCCATGCCCCCAAATGATGTGACGTCCCTGCTGCACCTCAACACAGGCGAGACAAACGATGTGGACATGATCGCCATTGGGTAAGAGGATGAGGTGCGGCTCCCCCTTCTTCCCATCCCCCCTCTGGCAAATCCCCTTTTTGGGGGATCCCCAAAGCCCTTGGGGGACAAGGAATGGAAGAGCTGCAGCCCCATGCTTTGGGCATGGGGAGCAGGGAAGGGTGTGCATCACAAATGATAGCACGTCAGAAAAGGTGGTGGAGAATCAGTTCCTGGTAAAATGGCAGTGCTGAGAGGAACTGAAATCCTTGAGTACTGATTAGACTTGAATCATCATTGAGCCTGGAGCTGGGCCAAGTGAGCCCTGCTCTTTCTGTGAGCCATGGCAATCCTTGGGTCAGGTCTGTCAAGGCATTTGACTCACCTGGCTAAATCCTCTGGGAGCATTTTCCTCCTCTCTGTTTTTGCATGTGCTATGCAGGCCTCAAGGGCATAGATCTGTTCTCCCACAGCTGGATTGGCTCTATGCCCCTGGTACACAGACCTGCTGGCAGGGCAGTGCCACAGCACTGTGGTGAGGCTGGTGAGGTGAGGGTGGCTGTCTCTTGAGGACTGCAGTGGTTTGTGGATTCCTGCTAAGGCCGGGGATGTGCTGTCTTTGCACAGGGAGTAGGAAGCAGCCTCTGCCTATAGGTGTGAGGTGGAAGAGCTGGATCTGCCTCCAGGACTGCCCCAGAGCTTCCAGCTGCAGGGACATAGTGGTGTAAGGCTGAGGCTGCCAGAGCTATGATGCTGTGTTGGAGCCAGGCTTCCAGTCCCCTCAGCCTTGCAGGCCAGTGGAATGGGTCTGTGTGGGCTGCAGAGGTCAACCTGAGCTGGATGGATGGGGTGAGGGGTAGCTGACAGCAAGGGTCTTGCTTGGGACCATGTTGTGGCCAGGGCAGGGTGTCCTGCTACTCCCCTGTTCCTGGCATCTCTGCCTGGCTGTGTCCTTCCTCTGACCTGCGTCTTTGTGCCCCAAGCACTCGATACTTTTGGGCAAGACATTTCCTGATTGTGCCGTTCTCTGTGGACATTCTTCCCTCTCTTCATTAAGTGCTGAGCTGGGAGGAGCACGGTTAACATTCTGGTTGCTGCTGCTCTGAGCTGCATGGCTTGAATGCACCCAGACACCTGGTGCTGGTGGGACGTGACTTCTCTGTGGACACTGATTCAACTGAGAGGCCCTGTAAGCCCTTCTTGCTGAGATGGGCGTTAGGCTTCTGCTCAGCCCTGTGCAGCTTAACTGCTTCTGCTTTAGAAAGGGCCAAAGCCTCCTGGATTCAGGGCCACTTGTGCCTCCTTGCCAGCACATGGCCTAGAATCACTGGAGCAAGGGCATGGCCGGTTTGTGCTCTAAAACCAGTGTCTTCCCTTGATATGCCCTTCCCACCCTGTCCTGTTGCCCAGCATTGTGCTTTGGCACTTCTCCCAGGTTCTCACTAACTGGGACACAGATGCTTTCCTGGTGTGGCTGAAGGACATATACATTTCCTCTCAGGCTGCAGGAGGTAAACTCCAAGATAAACAAGCGCTTGAAGGATGCCCTCTTCACAGATCAGTGGAGCGAACTCTTCATGGATGTGCTGAGTCCCTTCCACTTCATCCTGGTAAGGAGTCACAAAGGAGCTAGAAGCTGGTGTTCTCTCTACCTGCAAGGCAGGTGGACCACCGAGATAGAGAGGTGGACTGCAGGATGGGGAGAAGTGCGGTGGGAGAGCTGGCTGGAGGGACGGCCTGCAGCCATCCAAGCAGCAGGGACCGCTACTGCATCTCACCCAGCGAATTGTTTGGCTTGTGCCACCCTGCTCCTTTTCCTGCACTTATGCTTCCCCCTCTGGTGCTTTGGGATGACTTTATGTTGCCCACTGCATTGAACAGGGTGAGGAGGTGAATGTGGGAACTGGCTGGCAGCAGCCTGTGAGCCTCAGGGCAGGCTCAGCTCCCTGGGACAGGTTCAGCTTCCCAAGGCATTTGCCTCAGAGCATATGTAAGCCCAGCATCACTGAGGCTCAGGTTTGGCTGTCAGTGTTCAGGAGGGTGTGCACAGATCTCTGAACCAAATGTGGAGTTAGTCACCTGTGGGATGGGGGGACACATGAAGGATGGAGGTGCTGCCCCATGGTCAGGAGTCGGGGAAGTTGTACCCCTCTCCCCAGGCTTTCTACCATCCCACTCCAGCCCTTGCTCCCATTTCAGGTCAGCACAGTGCGGATGCAAGGTGTAATTCTGCTGGTGTTTGCCAAGTACTACCACCTACCCTTCCTGCAGGACATCCAGACAGACTGCACCAGGACAGGGCTGGGGGGATATTGGGTGAGTGTGGCCCTGGGGGGAGTTGGCAAGGGGCTGGCTTTCCAAGGAGTCATGGGATCCTCTCCGTGTAGGGCAACAAGGGTGGGGTGAGCGTTCGTCTCTCTGTCTTCGGCCACATGGTCTGCTTCCTGAACTGCCACCTGCCAGCACACCTGGAGAAGGCGGAGCAGCGCAAGGAGGACTTTGCCACCATACTGCACATGCAGCAGTTTGAGGGGCCTGTGGCCAACGGCATCCTGGACCATGAGTGCGTACCCCACCACTTTGCTACCCAGTCTGGGCTCTAGTGGCAGTCCCAGTCCTTGATCACCTCCATATAGGGTCTGGGGTTTGTCCCCTGCATCCCAGCACAGCTTGGAGATCAGGTCTTGCCTGCAGAGCTGGCCCAGCATGGACTCAGCATGGTGGGGTACGTGTTTAGAGGCGTCTTGGTCTCACTACATTCAGGGCTGATACAGCTCCTGCCTTACTAGCACCGTTGGGGTGTGGGACCAGTGAGGCAGAGGGGCCAGCTCTCCTCTGGTGTCCTGGCTTTGTGGTCTGAATCCAGTAGGTGCCTCACTGTGGAAATTTCCACCTCCGGTTTCAGCCTGGGGAAGTCTGGCCCATTTGGCTAATGGTGCCTGGTTGTACCTGCAGCATCCTGGCAGCTGGCCAGGCTGCTGGCTGAGCACTGACCTGTGCCAGTGTTCCCAAGAGCATCTGTGCTGTGGGCTGAGGCTGCCCACAGGCTGGGGACATCTTACTCCTGCTGTTCTTGGTTCTGGTAGCCTCAGCCCTTTCAGCCCATTGCTGTTACTCCCATCCACAGCCTCGTGTTCTGGTTTGGGGACCTCAATTTCCGCATTGAGAGCCTGGACATCTGCTTTGTGAAGTATGCCATTGACAGCAATGTCCTGAGCCAGCTCTGGGAGAAGGATCAGGTGAGGGATGGGCATGCTGCCAGCCTATACTGTGGACCCCAAGCAGTGATCAGCTCTCCCCAAAACTGCCCATGCAGCTGTGGGACAGGGCATGTCCTCTTAACAGCCTGTAGGACTCAAAGGGCCCTGGCTCTCATGTCTCTGGGGGGAGGAAGGGACAGCAGAGTCCCAGGTCAGTCTGGATGGGGCTAGGCACACTTCCCTCACCAGTGTGTGAGGTAGAGCCAAGGCGTTGAGTCTACAGACTGGCTGTTGGCATGGATGGACAAACCCTGAGAGCTGTGGGAGCTAGCAGCAATGGGGCAGGGATGTCACTGTGTGAGGGTGGAGGGATCTTGACAGTGTTTGTGGAGAGGTCTGGCTATGGGGGCTGCTGTGCTCCTTAATGTGGTCTCTTCCCCTCAGCTGAACATTGCCAAAAGCACCTGGCCTGTTCTTAGAGGCTTCCAGGAGGGACCCCTGAACTTCCCACCCACTTTCAAGTTTGATGTGGGCACCAACAAGTATGACAGCAGGTAGGAGAGCAGAGCTGGGCATGAGGTGGGGCTGAGGGATGCAGGAGCAGTGGGGCTCAGAGCCGGGGTGGGTGCTGGTGTGGATGGGTAGGGAGAGCAGCCATGCTGGGGCGGGCACAGTCTGGACTGGGATTTGACTGCAGTGCTGGTACCAGTGGTCTGTCCCTGCAGCCATGCTGAGCTGACTGCCAAGATGAGCCGCATCCCTGCCCACAAGTGCTGTAGTGCCAGGAGGAGGCAGTTTGGGTCAGAGCCCACTGCCCCTGCCAGGCAAGAGATGCCCCTCTGTGCCCTGCAGTGCCAAGAAGCGAAAACCTGCCTGGACCGACCGTATCCTGTGGAAGATAAAACCTTCCAGCAAGGGGTTGGGCGCAGGTGGGCACCGGACCAGCCAGGGTGTGCTGTCAGTGAGCCAGCTGTGCTACTGCAGTCACATGGAGTACACTGTCAGCGACCACAAGCCAGTAGCTGCCATCTTCGCTGTGCAGGTGAGCACTGTCCAGGGCTACTGGGAACACAGGCAGGAGCTGCAGGGGTGGGATGTGTGTGGGGCTTACTTCTGTTTGGCAAGCTCAGCTGCCTTGCCCCTGACTGGGGGTTGCTGTGGGTATATGCACAGGGGCCCTGGGCAGCAGACACAGCTCTTTGCAATGCCCTTGCTCACAATGTACCCATCTCTGACAGTTTGCTTCCAAGGTGGACAAGCCTCTGGTTGAGATATATGTGGCTGACGAGTGGAGCAGGCCTGAGCAAGCAGTTGTCAGGTACAAGATGGCTGTTGGCTTCCACCGGAGCTCCTGGGACTGGATAGGACTCTACCGGGTAGGGGCTTGGGGGCTGCTGGGGCTGGAGGGAGTGGGGAGCACTGCACAGCACTGTGGGGTCCTTTCTGAGCAAACACGGTGAGGGTGTGGAGCTGTGCCCTCCCTTCCCCTGGCATCATGATGTGGTCCTGCTTCAGGAGGCTCAGGTCCAGCAGTTCCCTCTTCCTCCTGCTCTGTGGGCCCCACAGAGGCCTGGGGCACATCTGGGGGTAGAGGGGAGGGTGCAAGGCAGCTCTGGGTCACCCTGTGTGAGCAGAGGGGGCTGAGCAAGAGGAAAGCAAAGGTCAGATGTGGGTGATGGTGCCAAGTGGGGCTCACATTGCCCCACTCACCCATGTTCTCTAATGTACATGTGCACAGGTAGGCTTTCGGCACCCTAAAGACTATGTGTCCTATGTCTGGGCCAGGAGCGATGATGGGGAGCGCTGCCTGGAGAAGCAGCTGTGTGCACAGGTGAGCTGGGGCCAGCCCTGCTGTCTTGCTGGCACACCTGCCCCACAGTAGGAAGAAATGGCCCCTTCATGCTCCAGGATGGCAGAGGCGGGCACCTTGTTATTGCGTTGTGCTGAGCCTGGGGCAGGCTCATGGTGTTGGCAGCAGAATTTGTGCTTTTGGCTGTGGGTGGAGGTGGAAGTGGGGGTACCCCTGTACCAGCCCCGGTGTCCATCAGGTGCCTCTGGGCTGCAGGTGATGTTCTCTGAGGAAGCACTGCCCAAGGGGAATGGCGAATACATCCTAGGGTATTACAGCAACAGCTCCAGCAGCATCGCTGGTGTGACTGAGCCCTTCCAGGTGAGCACAGCCAAGAGGCAAGGGGGAGGGGGATGGGTGTGGGGGGCTCTTTGCATGGGAGAGGCCAGCTGCTGTGGTACCCAACAATCCCCTGTGAGGGTCAGCCAGCAGTGCTGATGCAGGGCTGCAGATCTCCCTACCCAGGTCAGAGGAGGGCAGCAGCTCCACGGACAGCTCAGGCAGCAGCTCAGAAGAGGATGACAGTACACTTGTCCTCCTGGCTCCCAAATCCCGCAGCCCCAGCCCGGGCAAGATGAAACGGCATCGGAGCCGAAGCCCCAGCCTGGCCAAGTTCCAGGGTCTCATCCTGCGGCCATCAAGCCGGGACAGGGGTACCAGCCGCAGTCCCTCACCCCAGAGCCGTTGCAGCCTCCCCAGGAATATTCCCACCATCCATCTGCCCCAGGAGGAGCTGGGGCACCGTGGAGTCAAAGGCAAGGAGGTGGGACAGGCTGCTGAGAGCCCAGAGGACAGCTCTTTCTACCAGACTGTGCAGGAGCAAGGTGGCCCCCGGCGTGTCTCTGCTGACAGCCCCCTGGCCAGGGCTGACCCCCGGAAACTGGGCCTGCTGCCTGCACTGCGTCTGGAGATGATTGACCAGGCCCTGGGTCGGCGGCAGGAGAACGCAGGCCGGGGCTATTATCCCTGCCAGAGAATGAGTCCCACCAGCCCACCAGGCTGTGTCACCTCCCCAAAGGAGGGGTGCAGTCCCCAGGAACTGGACAGACATAGCTGTGCCATGGGTCGCTGATGCAGTGGCTCCCTCCCTCCTCCCCATAGCGCGCTTGCTGTGTGCTTTATTCTGCCACTTTCCTACTGAGACTCTCCCTCCCTTACTTACTGCAGCGACTCCTCACCGCTGTTGTGTGCCTGGCAGGTAGAGGCCCCACCCCACGCTATTCCCAGCCGAAGCTCCTGCCTTGGGCAGGGCTGTGAGGTGTTGACATGGGAGGGTGGGCAAAGCTGGTCTAATGTGGTTTGGGGAACCTGTCATGGACTTCCAAGTGCAGGACTCTTGTCCCATAGGAGGAGTGGTGGCCTCACACCTGAGGTGGCACAGGAGGCCAGGGCAGGGCTCTGGCAGGAATGGTGATAGGCACAGCGTGAGGACCACCACAAGGTAGCCTGGAGATCAAAGCTTGCTCCTTCCCTGCTCTACCACTGTGCCTCAGCCTGGACATAGTGCAAGTGACAAAATAAATGATCCTGCCCACCCCAGCTGCACTGTGCTCACTGCTGGGGGCAGGATCAACCCCAGGGTGGGGGGGGCCACAGTGTGAAGAGGGGCAGCAGGCTCAGCCCTTGTACCATACACCATGCTCAGACCATCCTTTATTTCTTCTGCTGCATGCAGGTACTGCCCCAGCCCTTCTACCCTGCCTAAGCAGAGGGTCAGGATCACACCTCACTGCTCAGGGCCCCCAGCAGAAGGGTCACCAATCTATGGGTGGAGGGCCCTGCCATCCCCCCTGCCCCAGAGCACACCAGGGAAGGACAATGGGTTTCCCCTTTCCTGAGCCCTCCTATTTCTTTCCCTGAGCCCTCCTATTTCTTTCCCTTTGCATTTGATGCTCATGGATGGCAACCACAGCTACTTGAGAGGCTTCTCAGTCCTTCTGCCTGCTCTGGCTGTGGTCCCCAGCTCCATGCAGTCATGCCAGCAACCATGCTCAGTGCCATCCTTTGACTCGAGGACCAAACACCGAAGAGCTTCAGGCTGCAGCTGCTGCACAGCACATCCTCCTCGCCTTCCTTCCAAAGGCAGTGCTGCTTAGGCATCATCGAGGCAGCGTGCGGGGCCAAGCACCTGGCGGCTGTTCTACGACCAGGTGCTGGCACTGCTCACAGTGGGTGCCTCCCCTGGCCTGTCTTCCAGTCTGGATGCTTGGCCTTGGAGCTCACATGCAGAAGGCGCCAGCGTTTCAGAGTCTTTCTGAGCTGCCGTGCAGGTACAAGCACAGCCCTGGTCACCGTGGTACAGCTGCCAGAGAAGCAAAGCTGTGAGCATCAGTGTGACCCTGCAGCACCAACATCCACTGCCTGCCCTGCAGCCTGCTTGTGGCATAGCAGAGCAGGGGCCAATGCTTGCACTGCTGGCTTCCTGCCCCACATGGGCCCTGGCCTCTTGAACCTCCCCACTTACCTGTGCTGTGACCGCCTGCCTGCACTGCAGCCAGCAGGCAGTTCCAGAACAAAGCAGTCCATGGCAACACGGTCAGCCAGGACAGCCACATCCATGTTACTGCAGTCCCTCGCCCTGTGCAGGCACCGTGCCAGCCTGCAGGCACAGGAGGGCAGGGGTCAGCAGGTGCTGGCCAGGACAGGCATCCCAGCTCCTCTGATCCCTAGCTGTATGCACACACTGCCCTTTTCCTCCTGGACCCACACCTGCGTGTGCAGTTGCAGTGGAGGAGTGTCTGGCTGTCCACGTTGTGCAGCTGGTACCTCACCTCGTGGGGTGCAATCTGGTGGTCACACTTACCCAGATGCTTGTTGCACCTGCACCCCCTGCCTGGGCCTGAGGAGAGCAAGGATGTAAGGGGCACCCCCAGCATATAACCCGACCACCCTGAGGCCTTGGGGCCACCCCTGCTGCAGCGTGCATACACTGCCCACACAATCAGCTCACCCTGCTGCCTGCGCCCCTTCATAGCAGGCACAGGGGTGGCTCCACACTGCGCTGTGGCTGGGTTGGGTCCAGTGCTGCCAGTGCAAGGGTGTGCTAAGTCGCCAGCCCCTTGCTCTGCTCCAACCCGATCCTGTCCCGACATGGTCGATGCTGTTGGGGGGCCAGGCTCTAGTCCCCAGTGTACTGTTGGGTGCCTTGTTGTGAGCTCAGCCTTGTCCCTGGCTGATGCAGTGGTACCTGGGCCCTGCGGCTGCTGGGCTGTCTTAGGTCTCCGTGCCTGGCGGTGCCCAGGCTTTGCCCTCAGTTCCTGTCGAAGCCGCTTACGCCCTGTTCTAGAGAAACTCCTTCCCTTGCCCGGGGGCTGCACAGTAGGGCTGCCTCTCTCGTCCACCGGCAGGCTGGGGTGATACTGACTCTGCTGCACGATCCTGGCCAGAGGCACTACACCATAATGCTCACACCTGGGGACACCACGTGCTGTGAAGTCCTGCACACCAGCCCAGCCAAGCCGTGCCCGGAGAGGCAGCCGGGCAGGGCACGCTGAGGGCTGGAGCACCCCCGGGCACTCACCCGCCCCACCAGTGCCACTGGACGCACTCCTCGCTCTCTTCCAGCACAAAGCAAGGGACCTCCAACAAGTTGAAGAATGTGACGCCAATGATGTTGGAGACGGTATCGTTGATGGCAAGCAGGCACCGCCGGAACCTGCGGGCAGAGACCGGTGAGGAGGGCGGGGCTCCCAAGGCTCCCAATTATCCCCAACCCCCCGGCCCCAGGCCCACCTGGCGTCGCAGTCGCAGTGGGACACGGTGTGCAGGCGATAGTTGCGGATGCCGTAGTTGAACTGCAGCGCCGAGATCTGTGCCCAGCAGTGGTCGTGCTCCCGACAGCACCGGTCGGGGCCGCGGAACAGCCCTGCGGAGGCGTCGATGAGCGCGGCCCCGCGGAGGGAGGCCGGGTGCCCCTGCCGCCCCCCGCCGCTCCGTACCCAGCTCGCTCCAGTTCCCCGCTGAGTCTCCCGCGCCGCACCACAGCGTGCCCGGCAGCGTCCAGCCCCGACGGCGGCGGCGTTGCGGTCCCGGCGGCACGAGGTCGGTGCAGGCGGCGCGGCGCCGCCACAGAGCGGACAGGGCCCGTCGCAGCGCGGCTCCGGGTGCGGCGGGCGGGCGGTGCGTGCAGGCGGCGTGGAAGGCGCGGATAAGGCGCGGGTCGCGGCGGGCCCAGCAGGCGTGGAGGCGGCCGGGGGCGGCCCAGACACTCTCGATCAGCGCAGGCTCGGTGCCGGTGACGGCGCTCAAGAACGCCACGTACCGCGCACCGCCCGCCACCGCCTCCCGCGCGCACACCGTCCCGCCGGGCCAAGCAACAGCGCGCGCGCATGCGCGCAACACCGCGCACGCCAGAAGCGCCCGCGTCCACATCCCGCGCGCCGCTCCGCCCCCTGCGCCCGGCTTTAACCCCGAGCCCGGCGGCGGACCCGGCGCTGATTGGTCCGCGTTGCGCAGGCCCCTCCCCTGCCCCACCCCGTGGGAGAGCGGCCAGGGTCCCCAGCCCTGACACCTGCTCGTCTAGGGTACCACCCCCATCTAGGGCATTCTCTATTCCTGAGCGCCCCCCATCCCGGACATCCCCTGCTATACGCACCCCTACCCCACGTGCTCTCTCCCTGGTCACCCATGAGTGTGCTCTCATGTGCACTACTCTAGGTACAGGTGTGTGTGCAGGTGTGCACGGGTGCCTGCATACTCACCTTGAGCACACGTGTACATACGTGCATGAGTGTATGGCCATGTGCCGTGCATGCCCAGCCATGTGTGTGCCCTGCACAGGCTGTAGCCATCTCCCTGCTCAAGTATCCGCGGTGTGCAGTCAGCGCACAGAGCACTGTCCTGTCCAGCCCCTGCAGAAGCTGCCCGTGGATAGGACCACACCCGTTCGAATACTGAGGATCCTTGAGGATGAAGCCTCCACAGCCTCCCAGGGCAACTCCTACTACTGCCTGACCTTCACAGTGCAAAGGTGTTTCTTGATGTTCAAAGGAACCTCCCATGTGCCTGTTTGTTCTCATTGTACTTTGTTCCCGCACTGGACATCACTGGGAAGGGACGAACTCTGGTCTCTTTGCGCCTTCCCTGCCTGTGTATTAACAGGATCCCCCTAAATTCCTCTGCTCCAGCCTCAGCAGACCGCACTCCTGCAGCCACTCCACGCTCCAGTTCCTCCACCACCATCACAGCCCTTTACTGGACTCACCCCAGCATGTCTTTGTCTTGCCCAGGTGATTCCAGCTGAAGCAGCACTGCGTCCCCCTGGTGCTCCCTGCCCAGCTTTGTCTGGTGCATCTTGGGCTGCTGCCATGAGGACACATCCCTGGCTCCTGCTTATCTGGTGCTGAGCAGGATCCCAAAGTCCATCCCTGTAGGGCTGCTTTCCAGCTGGTAGCCCAACCTATGCTGGTACAATATCCCCCTGGGAATCAGGATCTCTCTATCCAGGAAATACCCCAGGGAGGGTAGCTGGGCTGTGGGGCAGAGCTCATCCCCCAGCTATCTCAGGGCCCCAGTAGCCCAGGGAAGCATTGCTTAGGGTGGCCAGTGGGTCTGGCAATCCTGCTGCATCACTGCTGTATCCCGAAAGGATGCTGGCCCTGCTCTGGAGAACTGGCCCACTGAAGTCCAGATGCGCCTCTCTCCGCCCAAAGGGAGGAAGGAAGGAAGGAAGGAAGGGAGGGAGGGAGGGAGGGAGGGAGGAAGGAAAGGGTGGGTTCCTCTGGTGCAACTCTTTCTTCCAGGGCTAGTCTGGAGTCATGTCTTTGTCCAGCTGATGCTCTGCCATGCTGGGGTTCTGGGGGGGGGGCCAGGGGAGGTGGTCTGTGGAGCCCCATGTGCCCTAACTCTAACCTGGGGACAGTGGGGGCTAGTGGATGGGGATTGCCACTGTAGGCTTATCTCACCTTATCAGAATTTCCCTGACAGCAATGCACTGCAGACAGGGCAGAGTCCACCCTGTGGCTGTGATACGGCTGCTGTGTGCCACCCATGACATTGCCCCAGGTGTCACAAAGGTCTCCCCTGTCCTGGGAGCTGTGTTCATGAAGCTGGATGAGGGCTGGCAGGATGGGGTCTGGCAGGCCAAGGCTGGGAAAGGGCTCTGCTTGGGGGTACCCCAGACCTGAGAGAACCAGTTTTCCACCACCTCACAGGGATCCACAGAGCCCTACTGCCATGGGCTCTGCCACACTGTGCTGTGTGTCCCAGTGCCCCCGGTGCTGCCCTGTGCATGTGTTGTAACCCCTTATGCCCAGCAACCTGGAGCTGCCCTGTACCTGGGCTGTATTGGTAGCCCCATGGGGCCCCACAGGGAGGGACCCATGGGACAGCACAGGACAGCCTTGGCTGACAAGTGTGTGACTGTGTCAGGGACACAAAACCCAGTTTGGGTTTGTCTGGAAGATAACAGGGGATAAGAAGGGATGCCCAATGCTCCGGCCTTCACTGCCCAAGCAGCCAGTGGGGTGCAAGGGCTGGCTCTGCAGCAGAGCTCCTCACTGTGTAGGGAGCTACTCCCCTGACTGCTGCTGCCCTGACTGCACTTGCTAGTGACAGCTGCTGGCACAACGCTGGTGTCTGGCTGGACAGTGAGGATGTGGGGCTGAGCCCTGGGCTGCCCGCCCCAACAGGCAGCACTGCCAGCCCTGTGCCTGGCTCCGCTGACGTGGCTCAAGGCCACAGACAAGGCCAGTGCAGGGCTAAACTGCCAAGGACTCAGGGCTGAGCCCGCAGTGGGGAGCACTGAGCTTTGGTGGAGATGCCAGCAGTCATGGTCCAAGCAGCGAGGGTGGGCAGTGGGTCCCAGCCTGGGTCAGCAGGAGTGCAGGAATGGGCTGACAAAGCAATTCTTTCTCCCCTTCTCTGCATGCCATGTTCCATATGGGGCTCCCCACTACAAGAAAGATCCCATACTGGAGTGAGGCTGATGAAGGCTGCTGAGCTGGTCAGGACTGGAGCTAGGCTTACTTGAGCAGGAGGAGAAATCAGACTTTATCTGCCCTGAACTCTGAGTCATGGCAGGGCTCATTTCTTCTCCTTTTGCACCCCCCAGGCCAGCATGAGCATTGGGGTGATGCCTCTCATGGGGATGTCCTGCAGGCAGGGGCTGGATGTCTGGACTGTGTGAGTGGCTGCCAGATCAGGGGCCTCGTCCATGTCTCAGTGCTGACCCAGCTGTCCCCATGTCCAGCTTTGCCCTTTGCCCCACCCAGCCAGCAGCACTGGCTCCCCCATCATGTGTGTACCATGCATGCTGCTGGCTGTGTCCTGCTCATGTCTCCATGGGACAGGCACCCTCAGAGGGGGTGCACAGCTCTCCCTTCTGGAACAGGAATCGCTGCAGGACTGGATATAAGCCTCTCTGCTTTTTACTGCTCTAAGCTGGAACTCACAGCTTTGTGGAAGAAAGGATGAACATGTGTTCATCCTGTGCAATAGAGCATCCAGGGCATCCGTGGCTCTGGACATGAAAGGCAGAACAGGGAAACAACTTAATGAGAGAAAATGTCTAGTGAAATTTGGAACACAAAATTCAAGTTGGACTGAGAAAAGGAATGGCGCATTCATTTCATGCCTGAGTTGAGATTATTAGTTCAAGCACCTTGAAGACCCAGGGAGACACTTGAGGGCTCCTGTAGGCTCTGGCATGCACCCACAAGTCCCTCCACCACATGCTGCTGGGTTGGCACTCCCCAGGCTGGCAGCCAACACAGCCACCCCCTGTCTGCCTAGGAGAGCCTGAGTCAAGCTGTGGCCCCATGTGACATCTTTCTCCCACCTGGATCCCATCCTTTGGCACCAAGATGCCATGCCAGCCTGTCACACTTGCATGGGCACCCTCAGCACAAAGCAACCAGGAGTGCCCTAGCCTGCTGCATCAGGCTGCTCAGGCTTTCCATCAGTGGGATGGAGATGGTGGCACAGTGCCAGCGGCACTGGGATGTGGTTGGACTCAGGCTCTTCTGATATTTCCTGGCATCTTCTGCTGCTCCCTGGCTACCCTGTGAGGCCAGAGGCCAGGGTGATGGGCTTAACTTACCCATGTCCTGCAGTCCTGGCTCTAGAGAAAGCACTAGTTCAGGCTGGGGTAGCACTGGTATCCATGGGTGCTCAGGCCACCCTGGGCAAGGACAGTCCATGTACCTGGCCCCAGGCCCTGGGGAAGCTGTGCTGGTTGTCATCATGTAGCATCCGCCTGGAGTCTTTCAAGGAAAGACCCATCCCTTTAGGATATATTGTCTAATACACATTTATAAGAGAAGGGACTAGAGAGGCAGAATTTTCTTCTGTTTTGCCAGATGCTCAGTGCAGAAGCAGAGCTGCCTCCATCAGCTATTTTCAGCGTGAGTCTGGGCTGCAGATATGATGGGGATGGTCAGGCTCTGCACATCTGTGGGTCATGCAGCCCACAGGAGCTGTTTCCTGCTCTGGGTCCTCAGCCAGAGCTGCAGCCTCCTCAAGGTCTTTTCCAAGAGTCAAAGAGCACCCTGGGCACCCTGAAGGCCTGGGCAGCCTTGTCTGGGTGACCCTGCTTGAGCCAGGAACTAGACAACCTCCACCTTCAGCAAGGAGATGTACCTTGCTTCCAGCGTTAAATAAGCAGCCTTGCCTATAGGAAAATACAGAAAGCCCCAAGTCATGAGGAACACAAAGAAAACCACCCCGAGGCACAGAGGTTCCTTTTAACAGGTCAGCTACCAATGGTAGGAGGAAATTCCTGACATTTTCTGTTTTCTGTTAGCCTCTAGGCAATTCTCCATGCCATTGTGATCTTGGGAGTACCTGATTTTACTGCCCTGGTGAACACCTCCCTTTAAATTATGTGAACTACCAGGAGGAAGCAGCTCTGCAAGCAGGAGTGGTACCTGACTGGTGCATATCACTGCACTCCAGTTGAAGGTCATGTAAGTGATAAGCCAGCAGGAGCTGGGTTGACCGAGTGCAGGATGAGCAGCATCTCAGAGCAGGGACCCCCTTCCCAGCAGGCAGGGGGACTTGGCAGGAGCTGTAGACTGGCACACTAGGGAAAGCAGAGGTCACAGGGTTGAGGCATTTCTTGAAAGCACTTTCTCTTTTCTTTCAATGTCCAAGGAAAACTGTGGGCTGGTATTAACTCTTTGGAAATGAGATGAAAAGATGAAAGCAGCTTGACAAGAGAAAAAATTCCTACATTCTTCGGGTTTCCTTCCCATGTACACAATGGATGTGATTGTGCTCTGCTTGTGACAAATACTGGGAAGATCTGGGTACCTGAAGCAGGAAGTGTATGTGGTGCTGGGTGAATCATTTACTGCCGAGTCAGGTGAACAAGCCACAGCACGTGTTGTTACTCCCAGGTGGCAGAACTGGGCCTGGTGTGCAGCCAGTCCCACCCCAAGCACCATGGGGGTTGGCAGGGTTGCAGTCTGTGCACCCTGGCCTGCAGTATCCACGCCACATCCACATCATCATACAGATCAGCAAAGGGGCACGAGTGCAGGAGAAGCTTAAAAACTTGAGGATTCCTCCTTGAACCCCACACATCTCCCATTAAAGCCAGTTTCCCTGGTTTTGGTAAAGGAAGTAGCTAATTTCAGATGACCTTGGGCCCCAGTTAATTTCTCCTTCCCATTGGAACTGAGTCTGGTGCAACTGAGTCTGGGTTTCTCCTGACTCAGTCCAATGAAATTGCTGTCCTGGCTCTCATTTGAAGGCTCAGCCTAGAGACAAGGCAGTTTCACACAATTCCAGCAATTTCTACAGAGGACAACCTTTAGGAATAGTCACACCACAGAGCCTCTACAGATGTTTGCCAGCAGCAGGATGAGGCCAGCTGTGCCTAAGGCTGTTAAAAGTTGTCAGCAGTAACAGAAGAGCAGGGCAGTTACGCAAAGTAGCAACTCATGGAGTGAATCCTGGAGACATGGCATGCTGCTGAGGCAAGGGATTGTGCAAAGGAAACTGGGACTCAGGAGCTTCCTTGTCCCCTGGCCAAATGGTGGCCTGGGTCTGTGATGTCATCACAATCCACTGGTCAGGGGAATGATGTTCAGCATAAATTCTCACCAGGTTGAACAAAGACACCAGACGTGTGCCCGGAACTCTTACGTTTCATTGTACAGTCACTGTAGCTCTGGCAACCAGCCCACTGCTTAGAGTCAAAAGGTGTTGGCCAACAAGCCTGTAAATTCTTATAATACACTTCCACAAGGTGCTGGCTAACAACCTACAAAACACCACTACTCAAAGGTGCTGGAAAACAAGCCACAACACACTCCCATAAACTCCCCACTTGCACAACCAAGTTCAGTACAGAGTATGGGGTGGGATAAGTGTGCTTTGCCCAGGAGAGAAATAGATACAGAAGAGGGAGAGAGAGAACAAAGATTATCATCAGTATGTAGATCCCACATTGGTCTTGCCGTGTGGGTCGTCCAGAGCTGGGGTTGTGCGACAAAAAAAGTGAAAAAGAAAGCGAGGGAAAAGAGAGTGAGGGGGGCCAATCCACTTTCTTTTATAGTCAACCTGAACAAGCCTCTTATATAAACTTGACTTTTTGTGCCGTTTTTGTTCACGCATGCACAGCCAGCCATTTCAGGCCTCCTGCAGGAAGTGAGTTGGAGGAGGGAACTGAGCATGAAACTCAGGGGGGAGCAAGAAATTGGGACTCCAGTCCAGAGTCTGGACCAGTCCAGAGTCTGGACTCCCCAATCTCCACGGGACTCTCTCCTCCAATCACCCTTCCTGTCGTAAATCAGATTGTTTGAGACAAAATATGCCTATGCCTGGTCCAGCACAGCCATCAGGAATGGTGATTCTGCTGTAGCACTAAAGTTTTGTGAGCAGCAGGAGCCCATGGCTGGGGAGTGAATCTGGCCTAGAAAACTACCAAGTTAATTAGCAAATCCAGCTGCTCTTCCAGAAATCTGCCACTGGACCATCTCTGAAGAAAGGGCAGTGCTGGTCAGGAAGCTGCATGTTTTTATTTTGGGTACTCACAGCAGCTGCAATATTGCTTTAATTTATCCTTGGGTCCATGTCAATAATTTTGGAGGGCCAGAACAGCTTCACAGGCTCTCAAGCCTCAGGACTGTTATAAGTTGGGTCTCAAAAACCAATCAGAGACGTAGATCCAATTAAAGAATTTATTAATTAAAAAGCAAGCGGTTATCAGCCAAGACAGCGCTGGACGGGGGAGACCAGTCCCTTGCTAGTCTACCACACCACACCCAAAGATTGCAAACCATCATTTTTTATAGTCATTTTTACCCCCTCCCTTGAGTCCCTCGTGGGTCTTGACTGACGTTCTCTTTGGTGTCCCGATTGGCCGTGGAGTCGTCGGTCTCTGCGCTGGTTGGTTGTGGTTTGAGGCCTGCAGGTTCTTGGGTGGGGGGTTCTTTCTTGCATACTGTGGGACTGTGCACGGGACTGTGTCCCGTGAGAATTACACAAAGCTGCTGAGCGGCCTTGCAAAAAGAGTTACAATTGTTGCAAACCTTCGGCAGAACGGTTTGGCTCTAAAACAGGAACTCTTTCTGTTAAAGCAAAACTAAAAAGCAGAGCTTAGCAAAAGTAAAGAATTTAAACTTCTTGATTTTCTAAACGATTTCGTGAACTATACCTTCTGTAATTTATCACAAGGACTGCCTTTACCATGTGGCCACACCACATGCACAGTTACCTCATGACACATTCTTGGGGCTTGTGCTCTGTGGCCAGAGGTTCTTTAGGCAAAGAAAGGGCTGATTTTCATCCATTTTTTTTTGATTCACATCATGGTCAAAGTGGAACTGACCCCTTTTCTTGGAAAGCACAACTGAAAACACAGGAGGAACCTCTCAAGCATTGCTATGCACCTCCACCTGCAAAGATGTACTTCAGGGTTATGCAGGGACGTGGGCTTCCTGAATTCTATTGCAGAAACACTGGAGAAGATGTGAGCAGATTTGGTTCCTGTTTCACTCACATTCCAGTTAGTGATGATGTAACCTATCAGGTTCTCAAGCTGAGGTGGTGGCTGAGACACAAACCACAGCTCTGGTAGAGAGAGCTCTGCTTTCATTCAGGCACATCCTGGCAGCAAGTGGTGACTCCTTCCTGACAGTGTCCCACCAGAACTCTTACCAAGCTGGCCAAATTCTGCACAGGGCAGGAGCCCCCAGGTGGCCTCATACATGTAGATTCTCGGAGCTGGAGTTCGCTTGCCGACCTGGCACAGGGAGGAGAGGCAGAGGGATGGAGGGCACAGCTGGACTCCTGTCCCTTGCCACAGCACCGAATCTCTGGCCAGAATTGGCTCCAAGGCCCGCTGGCGAGGGCCTGTGCTCAGAGCTGCCGGAGAACGGAAAAGCCCCCGGACACCTGTGCCAGCCTGTCCAGGAGATAACACTCCCTCCCAGTTTGCCCAGGGGATAAGACTCTCTGCTCACCACGAACTGGAGAAGGGCTGCTCCCTGAGGTGAGACCAGCCGAGCCGAACTGAGCCCAGCCGAACGCAGCCGAACCGCTCTGCTAGAGCCCGTCTATGCGGTCTTGCAGCGCCCCCTGCCGGCCGGGCGGCTCCTGGAGCCGCCGGCGCTGAGGAGGGACCGGCCAGGGGAGCGCAGTCCGCGGAGCCCGGGGACAGAGCTGGGTCCCTGTCCCGGCGGGATACGGGAGTTCCTGGCAGCAGGGACTGTCTCCTGGGTTTGGGTCGACGTGGTCCCTGAGTGGGAGCTCAGCAGCCGTAGTGACCAGCGCTCTGTATGTGCCAGGGAATGGCGCCCAGCCATGGTGTCATGTCAGAGCTGAAGGCCCTGCTTTTGAGAAAAGGAGTTTGGAGCAGAAGACCTCCAGAGGTTCCTTCCAAGCTAATTCCCTTACTTTGTGAAGACGCTATTTGGAAACACAGACCCTACTTGGTGGATTGTCAGAGCTGCAGAGAGATGAGGAAATCTGTCCCTGGGTGCACCCACATCTCTGCAAGCTGGACTGTTTTTCTTTCCACACAGGTTTCTCACTTGCTGCCACTGCTTTGAACCCTCCAGCAATACACTTCCTGCTCCTCCTTTGTTCTCCAAGTGCCTTGTCCAGCAGCATGTCCTCTATGAGCCAAGCAGTTGGAAAAGCAGGATGGACTGTGGAAGGAGTGAGGGGACTCCACAGCCCCGTCCCCCCAGCAGCCTGGAGAGAATTGGCAGACTGTCTGCACTTTGCCAGAACTGCTCAGGGTGAGGTGAAGACATCTGCTCTGTGCACCTAGGTACACTCCTACAAGTTGTCCTCCAAACAGACGTAAACAAACCACTTCTCCCACACAAAGATATGGAGAGCAATGAGAAATCTGCAAGGGTAGTCTGGGTTTGTCATTGGTTACCTTCTAGCACACCAACTCTCTGTCCTTCTCTCCGTTTCTGATTGGATGTTCCTCTCACCTGATATCAGCCGTAGGCTTATGGTCATCCACTTGGTTTCACTGAAATGTATTGCAGGTTTTCTTGCCAAGTGTGTGCTATCACTGCTGTTCAGTATATCACAGAATAATATAGGTGGGAAGGGACCTTTAGAGGTCTCCAGAGCAGCCTCCCACTCCAAGCAGGTTCCATTAAAAGCAGTTGCTCAGGTCCCTCTCTAGTAGAGCTTTTAGTGTCTCCAGGGATGGTGACCCAACAGACTCTTTGGGCCTTGTTCCAGCACCTGAACCATCTCATGATAGTTTTTCTCTCACATACCCAGCAGAAATTCCCTATGTTCTAGGGAATTCTGTGTGCCCATCAACTCTTGTCCTATCACCATGCACCTCTAAGGACCCAGTGCTCTCCCCTCGGCATGTTCCCATTAGGTGGGTGCTGCTGAAGGCAACAATGGGGATCCCCACAGCCTTCGACACAAACCCATTTCCCCCCATCCCCTCATGTATCTCTAACTCCCAGCCCCAGCACCTGGCCTGCACTTGATTTACTTCTGTGTGTGAGTGACATTCTTTAAGTATTAACCTGGAGTTCCAGACTGGACACAGCACCACAAAGGTCTCCCCAGGATGGAGAAGGGTTTGTGGGGCTGCACATTCACTTTGCCTCCTGTCTCTGCTTGCACTCTACTGTGCTTTTGGATAATAAAATACAGGTTGTTATTCCAGAAGCTTAAGAACTTCCCATTCCCTGTAGCTCAACATGACCACCTTTTATTTTCTTTTTTTTTTTTTAATGAGGATGATATTTGGGATCTATAGACATTTCCTGGGAGGCTGGAGTCCAGATGCTCCTTGGGAGCCCTGAAGAGGTGCAAGCACTCATCTGAGCTGAGCTGCAGGAGCAGGCACCTAACCCAGATGTGAGAAAATTTGAATGGTGTGGAGTATGGGAGGACATAGGTAAAACTTTAAAGAAATCCTCTGACCCAATAGACTGGGAATTTCCGCCTGGACAACTCCCGAGACCAGCTGAGGTGGGGAAGTATCTGAAAGAGAAGTGCAGAGACAACTGCAGTGCAATATGCTGGGCCCTGGCATATGCTTATTGTACGCTGTCGGGTATTATAGAACAGGAAGTAAGGGAGCCTAAGCCAGTGGCAGTTGCTCCTGTTACGAGAAGCAGGAAAACCAGGTCAAGACTGATTGCTCAGACGATGGTGGGGAGGGATCCTCAAGGTCAGCAGCTGAGTCAGAGGTCATTGTTGAATCCATGACTGTGAGAGACCTTCAAGGCCTAAGAAAAGATTATGTCCAATGAGATGATGAATCTGTAATTAGTTGGTTAGTCCGTCTTTGGGATGCCGCAGGTGATGTTACACTTCTAGACCCTATTGAGGCAAGGCATCTGGGGACTGTGTCATGTGACCCAGATATCAACCAAACTATACGAGATGGGACTGACTGTTGCAGCCTCTGGAGACGAGCTATCAGAGCTGCGAGGGGAAGATACCTACATCCCGACAATCTCTATACGCAACAAACCCCATGGAGAACCATAGAACAAGGGATTCAACGCTTGAGAGAAATGGCGGTGGTAGAGATTGTCTTCCCAGAGGACATAGCAAACCCAGACCCAATTATGGACCCAGATGGGGTGGAATGTACACCTGTGATGTGGTGGAAACTCCTACGGCTTGGGCCATCAGAATATGCTTCTACTTTAGCAATTATGAAGCGAGATGATGGGCATTAGACCGTGTGTGATATGACAAGGAAGCTCCGAGCATATGCAGATGTTGTGCATAGGCCAATGAATGCAAGAATCTCAGCTGTGGAAACAAATCTGCAGAAACTAGAAAATAAGATAGAGGAGAATCATGAGAAACTCAGTAAAGAGATTAAAGACAGCCTCCTCCAAATCTTGGCAGTACAGATCAGAGGTTCCGGTACCCCACACAGACGCTCCTCAGCTAGGAGAACTGGATACACCCCTTGACATGAGTTGTGGTATTTCCTGTGTGACAGTGGAGAAAACATGAACAGGTGGGATGGACAACCCACTAGTGTCCTGGCACAACGAGTGCATGAATTGAAGGAGGGCAAGACTCAGAGAGGGAACTCCACCAGAAGGGAAGTAGCTCCAGTCAACATGTCTGATCCCCTTGAAGGAACCCCTAATACGCACGCCCACCATGGTTAGAGGGGCCCTGCCTCTAGCCAGGTAGACGCCAGGGAAAATCGTGTTTTTTGGACAGTGTGGATTCGGTGGCCTGGCACATCAGAGCCACAGGAATACGAGACTTTAGTTGACACTGGCGCACAATGCATGATAATCCCATCGCGACATGTGGGGGCAGAACCTGTTTCTATTTCCGGAGTGACAGGAGGATCACAAGACTTGACCCATATGAAAGCTGAGGTGAACCTGACTGGAAAAGAGTAGAAAGAACATTCCATTGTGACTGGCCCAGAGGCCCCCATGTGTTTTGGGTATAGACTTCCTCCAAAATGGATATTTCAAAGACCCAAAGGGACTCAAGTGGGCATTTGGGATAGCTGCTGTGGAGGCAGAGGGCATTAAGCAATTGAACACCTTGCCTGGACTGTTACAGAACCCATCTGTAGTAGGACTCCTGAAAGGGGAAGAGCAACAAGTACCGATTGCAACCTTGATTGTGCACTGGCGACAGTACCAGGAACACCCAGGAACATGTCCAGGGTCCAGCAGTGTGAGTACTGTGGCTCTGTGCTGCTGAGCGGCATCATCAGGGGCTCTGACACGGGGTCTCTGATTAGGAAGATCTTGACACACTGTCATGGTTTGGACACTGTCCAAATGCCAGGCACCCACAACAGCCACTCACTCACTCTCCCCTACCACAGCTGGGCAGAGGAGAGAAAAAAATTTAATGAAGCAGTCATGAGTTGAGATAAGGACCAGGAGGAAACACTCCAAGGGCCAAACAGGCTCAACTTAAAGTTATAAAGTGAATTTATTACTAACAGAGACAGAGGAGGAAAATGAGAAGTAAAAGAAGCCCTTAAAGACACCCTTTCTTCCCCCAACCCCTCCCTCCTTCCCATCAACAGTGCAAAGAACAGGGTGTGTGTGGTGGGGGCAGGTTTGGTCAGTTCATCACCAGGATATTCTTCCACTACTCAGGGAGAGAAGTCCTTCCCCTACTCTGCCATGAGGTCCCTGCCACAGGAGACAGTTCTCCATGAACTTTTCTGATGTTGTTCCAAATCTCACAAGCAGCAGTTCTCCCAAAACTGCTGCAACGTGAATTCCCCCCATGGGCAGACAGTCCTCCCAAAACTGCTGCTATGTGGGTCCCTCATCCATGGGGTGCAGTTCTCCAAGGGCAGCTGTTCCAGCCTGGATGCAGGGCCCCCTCTCTCCACCAGGTCTCCCACTGGAACACAGCCTCCTCCAGGCATCCACCCGCTCCAGCATGAGCACCTCCCCCATGGGCTGCAAGTGGATCTCTGCATCCCCTGTGGACCGCCATGGGCTGCAGGGGGACAACTGCCTCACCATGGTCTACACCATGGCCTGCAGAAGATTCTTGGTTCCAGCACCTGGAGCACCTCCTCCCACTCCTTCTTCACTGACCTTGGTGTCTCCATGTTGTTTTCTCACATGTTCTCACCTCCCCCTCTTCTCTGGCTAGAAAAAAACTGCCTGCACATTTTGTTTTGATTTCTTCTTAAATATGTTATCACAGAGGCATAACCAATATCTCTAATTGGCCCAGCCCTGGCCAGCTGCACATCCATCTGCAGAGCCATCAGTGATTGGACATGGGCTGGATGCGGTGGAAGCTTCTAACAGCTTCTCACAGAAGCCATCTTTGTGGCCCCTCCACCACCAAAAAACCAGGGCAAGCAAAACCAACACACACACTGTCACATCCCTGCCTGAGGAGTGCTGGGCATCCACTCCACTAGTGTTCTCCTGGAGACAGCTCTGGCTGGGCAAAGAGAGCCTCAGCATCCCCATGGGACAGCTCTTCTCACGGACTCTGCAGAGACTATTGCATGACCATGTACCGGGCATACAGCCGGGATTGGGTCGTGTGCTGGCCCTGCTCTCGATCAGCTTGAGGCACAAATATGCCTGCTCAGGGGTCTCCCCCAAACCAGAGGCAGCACTCTGCCTGCTGGAAGGACATGGGCATGCAGGGCTGCCCCCCTACCCCTGGGCAGCACTGTCCTGCCCACCAGCCCCTCCGTCACCACCAGCCCCCAGGAGAGCCCAGGCTTGCCTGTAAGGCACCTCCAGTTCCATCCCTGCCAAGGAAGCAGTGCCAGAGAATACACCAGCACTGGATGCTTGGAAGCCAGTTACCCTTTGCCCCAGATCCACTGTACCATGTGCTGAACCAGCAGTCTGGGCCGTAGAGATGGGCCACCTGCCCTTTGCTCAGAGAGCTGCTGCCACCTCTTCTGTCTTGCCTTGCCTTTTGTGACAGGACTCCAGAGGTGGCTAGTTCAGGTGCAAGGAACAAGTGGTGACCAAGAAACTAATTAGCATTGCTATCAGAGGTGGAAAATCTACCCTAAAAACAGACTCAACTTCCTATTGATGGGTGCTAGGATGGCCAGAGGCTCAGGCCTCCTTCAGCACTGCTGGTGGGAGTTTCTCCTCTGCAGACAGTGCCCAGAGCCCCAGGGTAAGGGTTGATGGGGAAGGCGGCAACAGCATGTGGTCTGGGCACACTATTCAAACCCCTGTGTTCTGAAAGGGCTTGGGGAGTACAGGTAAGTTCAGGATTGAGCAGAATATTCCTTCACCATCCTGCACCCCAGATACCAGGAGGCCCCTTGTGAGAGACTGAACTGTGAAGGGATGATGACTCAAAACACTCTCCCATTTGTGGAGATGCCGGGGTGCTTTGTTGAAATGGAGGAGGAGAGCCTTTGGATGTGTGATGGTCAGCCTCTGCTCTGATAAGACCAAGTCTGTCTTGTGGCCTATGGATGATGAGATCTTTCTACTCTTGTCATATTACTGTAGATAACAACCAAAATGACTACATACCTATTTCCCTGTGCGACCACATTTTTCTACAATAAACCCTACATGTGTATATTTACAAACATAATCATTCCATGTCACTTCACTCTAATCCGCCCCAATGAATCTATTAACAAGAGCCTGGGCTACTGTTGCTTTTGAGGGTGGGTTGTAACAGCCCTGGTCCAAAGACAGTTCTGCAGAAATAAATCAATCAGGGAGAAGAGATGTCTCAGTCATTTTCCTGTCTAGTGAAACATTACTAGTGGGGCCATGGGGTAAAAATGCAAGTCAGCAGGTAATAAAAAGATGGAGAAAAGAAAGAAGAGGGAAATGAGACTTCTGTTAAAAAAATTGGAAGCTTCTAGGAGTAAGAATGATCAAAGGATAGACATGTACAATTGCTACTATTTTTCTTTATTATTATTATTTTATTTCTCCACTTTTCTTTTTCCTTTCACTAGCTGCAGCCTGTGCTTTCCAACAGGAGCACAGCCAAGTCTGAGGTGTGGTACCTGCTTCCGTAGTTTTGGTTCATGACCTCAAGAGACAATTTTATTTGCAGTCTAAGACAGAAGAAAAAGAAATAGCAGAATTCGTCCACTTGGGAAGGGAGAAAGAGCTTTCCATCACCACCCGAACTTCCACTGGTAACAGGGGCTCACTGCCAATCTGGCAGCACAAATGGGTTCTGGAAAGACAGCTTGGTTTATTATAACTTGAGGCTGTGCTGCTGGCACACATTAATTGTGTTCTGGAAACATAACAAAGGCATGTCCTGAACATGAGAGGACTGGACATGGCCAGTTGCTGTGTTATGACTGTGGCAGAGGGGGCAGGGATGAGGATTGTGTAAATTTTCAATCTCTGGGCAGTTGTGGTGCTTATTTTCACTTTGATGTGTGAAATTATTTTTGATGATGCAAGTGAAGCTTGTGTAGATTGTGTAATGAATATTTATATTAATGCTAATTACCTTAGCTAAGAGCTGAGAATGGTTCCATCTCTTTCTAAGTCTGAGAAATCTGAGATGTCTCTGAAACTTTTCTGCCAGACTGGAGAAGAGAGTCCAGGATGAGACCTTTGGACACAGTTGTTTGTCTACCTAGATAAAGCCTTTATCAAGATGTTCTTCACCTCTGTGTTTCTGAAGGTGTAGATGAAGGGGTTTAGCAGTGGTGTTACAGCTGTGTTTAAGGTGGTGACAGTTTTGGTCAGTTCCAATGAAGCTTTGATGGATGGCTTGACATGAAGGAAGATGGTGGAGCAGTATGAAATAATTACTACCATGAGATGGGAAGAACAAGTGGAGAAGGATCTTCTCTAGCCTTGGGCAGATGGGATCTTCAGTACAGTGAAGATGATAGAAATACAGATCAGGGTAATGACACAGGAGCCAAGGATGACAATGGCAAACAGGACAAAGCATACCAGCTCAACAAGTGTGGTATCTCTGCAGGAAAGAGTAACCCAGGGAGGCATGTCACAGATGAAATGTTTGATGACATTAGAGCCACAGAAAGACAACCTGGAAATCAAAGATGCGGGCACTGAAATGACTGGGAAATCACTCACCCAAGAGCCCATTGCCAGCCCCCTGGACAGAGAGCTGGTTAAGATGGTGCTGTAGCTCAGAGGGCAGCACACAGTCAAGTTGTGGTCATATGCTATGAGTGCAATGAAGGAATATTCTGTACAAACATATGAGAAGAAAAAGTACATCTGAAAGAGGCAACCTGTGAAGGAAATGGACTGGTTTTGTGACACAAGATTGGCCAGTGTCTTTGGGATGCATGGTGGTGATGCACAGATCTCCAGGAAGGCAAAATTTTGGAGAAAATAATGGGCAGTGGAGAAAAAATAGGGCAGTGGAATTGATGGTGAATACTCACGAGCACAATAATGCAGAGATATCTCGTGACTGTCAGGACATACACAGAGAGGAAGAAGACAAACAGGAATACTTTCAGGTGTTGAGAGCCAGGGAATCCAACCAGGATAAACTCCTTCACTTGGGTGTGACTTCTGTTGCACATCCAGCCTGAAACAGCAAACCCCATGGACTCCAGTGACTGGGGATACAGAAAGCAGAGGTAACTATGGAGAAACCTGACTCACTCTCCTATAGACTTGGTCTATAGGGTCCAGCTTACATTCAGAGCATAAATGTCACAGAGGCTCCAGCCTATCATGGCTTTGGCATTTTGATATGAGATGGGACAATGACATCTTCTTTGGAGCTGGTCATAGTCAAGGGAGAGAAACAGGCACTTCCAGGCTGCAGCTGGTTCTCCACCAAACCCTTTCCTGCTGCCTAATGAATCATATCTCAGCATGCATCTCTGCTCACCAACTACGAGGAGACATCATGGACTGTCTCAGATGGAGGAACCTGTGATGGAGATAAGTCAGCTTTTGATGCCTGTAATGAGCTGGGCAGAACCTGAGCATGCTCAACATCTGCTCTCTCACAGACCAGAGTAAAGAAATAGAGAAACAAACCTCGGTATTTAAGAATTACTCTTCTCCCCCAGCCTTTCTTTAAGATAGCTTAAAGTTAAAACGGATTTCATTTAAGGTTTTGAAGATATGCTCCAAGGGAAAAGACAGAAAAAACTCAGAAATGAGAAAAAAATTAATATATTTGATATTTCAATTTTCAGTGCAGGTTGTAAAAGCTTTGCCAAAAAAAGACAGTTCTTTTCATGGCTGCAGAATTTCCACATCATCCATCAGTTTGTATGCCCATTCTTTATGCCTGCACACACCAACCCCGCCCTTTCTCTCTTCTCCCTGCCTTTTAAACTGTAATCTATTGGCCTATTTTTAATCTATTGACTGGAAGGTTTGGGACTGTGCTGGCCACTTCATCCAAGCCAAGTGCACAGGTGGATGAGGCAGTGTTATTTAATTTTTTTTGCCTAAACCCCTGAAGTCACTGTCTGCTGAGAATGACACTCTTCTCCAGTTATGGTGTCCTGAAAGCAGGGGTTGTGGTTTTGCTGCCCATGGGGATCATTTTCTACCTCGCTCCTCCAGTACTTTTTTTCATCTGAATAGCATCTGTATTTGTCCAGGGGGTCTCCAGAACAGCAAAAAGGGTTGTGTTCACTTTCAGGACCTCCCATCTCTGCCAGGGACTTGGAACAGAAGTCATTACAAGTATCTTAGATTCGACAAAGTTGCAGAGAACAAGGTTTCAAAATTGCAACAAGATTGCAGAGTCTAATGGAAGACCTTTTAGAAGAGAAGGTAGCTTTGCTCTAAAACTGAATGAAGGAGAAAAAGTTTCCCTCATGCACATTCTTTCTGTCTTGCTCCCTAGTTTCAGGGAAGTTGTCTCCATGAAACCTGCCCAACCACCAGACCCTGTGGAGCCAGCATTCACCTTGTCTGTGAGGCTTTCAGATCCCCTGTAATGACACCCAAGGTGAGGAATGCCAGGCTTTCCATCATTCCCACACTTCCTTGACTCTTCCTAGGCTGGCAGTCATGTTCTGGTTTTGAGCCTCCCTTCTGGTACCTCTCAGGCAGAGGCACCTCTCACAGAGCTCCTTGACTCCCATCTCTGAGATAGACAGCTTTGCTGCTCTTTGCCCTCTTGCCTGGGTGTGTTATAATTCCCACCCAATTCTTTACCTTCCCAACCTAAACACTTAATGGCTCGAGGATTTCTTCCAGTCTGAGACCAGACTGTTTATTTTTCACCCACTCTATCCTTCCCTCACTCTATCCTTCCCTGTTCTGTTAACTGGTTATCCTGAGAAGCTGCACCTGATATGCAGGGATCTTTTGCTGGGCTGCTAATCTGGTAGCCATCAGCATGTGCTCCTTTTGAGGTATTCTGCTTTTTGTTTCTCCTGATGGTTCCACAATGGTACATGACCATTCCTTTAACCCTCTGGAGAAGCAAGCAATGCAAATGAAGAAGCACCATCCTGGTGATCAAGAAAAGAGATTTTGGCTCACTTGTTCAACTATTCGTTTCTAGGCAGTCACCACAGCTTAAAATGATCAGTTTTCAGTGTTGATTTTGTCATTATTTTGGGTAGATTTCACTGTGGCAACAGCTTGCTGAAAGGCTGTAAAACACGCAGACCTCAGGCATGAGACAGGCTGAAGATGGGACTCACCTGTATTTAGCCATCAAAATCTGATGCTGATGGATCTTACAGCAACATGGTGGTTTCCATGGCTTGAAAACACTGTTCCATTTCTGGAAAACTTACAGGGGAGATAGAAGCTGGAGAAAAGGTGTTTGCTACCCAGGAAAGCCTCTGGTGAGGAAAGGTTCATGGATAAAAGGGTCAAGTGTCAGGGAATTCCAGCTGAGAAGCACCACTCCAGTTGTGGGGTCTGGTGAGTGAGGAATCCCTCTAGGTATGGATGGGCTTGCACACAAAGGGGGTGGGAACCTTCTCTTTGGGCCAGACTTCTGGTGAAGTCTGCAAGGCCAGACTTCTGCAAGGGGAGACCCTTAGGACTGAGAGATACTGTTTTTTCCTGAGAGTCACGTGAAGGGACCCTCTGAGGGTTGTCATGGTCTGTAGGTCCTACTGAGCTGCAACCCCTAAAATTCTACATGTGCCACAGGTAGAGCAGCAGTTTCTGGGAGTGCTGTCCTAGGGGGGCTGTTGGGGTGCAACACTTGAGGAGGCCTGACCTATTGACAGCCCCGAGAGCTTCTGCTGCTGACACCTCCAGAGGAAGGAGAGCTGCTTCCATGTGCCACAGCCTTATTGCTGCTCCCTTTTGGTGCTGGGTCAGTGCCCCCCATGTGCCCCCCACATTCTGCTAGCCAGAGGGACCCTCCAGCTGAGGGGTGGCAGAAAGGGGCCCCCTTTGGGATGGGACTGGCACCTGTCCTGTCTGCTTCCATTCTTTGTCATCCAGAAGCTTGTGCCTCTGATTTTGTGATCTAAACTGCCTGCAGTTGTGCTGGAACACAACTACCTCAGTGTGCTGGAACAGCTTTATCACCATCAGCTCTCAGCAGAATTTGTTGAAACATCCTTACACCACCTCACCCTCTACACAGTGTGTGGTTACCCCCAAGAGTTTCGGAGTGCAGGAACCGTGATGAGCTCTTTATCACCTGAGATTCTCCACAGAGCCAGAGACCTGCTGGTAGGTGAGGCTGTCCTCTGGAAAAGGCTCCAGGGCTCATGGCTTTAACGAGCACAAGAGGACACTTTAATTTCTTTGTCAGTTTAAGCCTGAGAAGTTAAATTAGTCTGCTTCAAATGAGTGTGATACATCTCTGCCTCCACTGTGGAATCCGACACTGTCCCATATGAGGTAGTCCAACTGTCCCTGAGGCCAAGTAGGTTTTGGGCAGCCTGGAGCTGATTGTTTTCCTGCTCAGGCAACAAGGACTGAGCTGTATCTAGTGAGATCTCTGTCACCAACCCCTGACAGAGCACAACAGAGCACAGCCTGGGAATGTCCCATGAGGGCTTCAGGTCTGTCCAGCGCCTTTCTTGTATGCTCACCTGCAGGCAAGGTGTCCTGGTTCTGGTCAGGACAGGGGTGATTTTTGCAGTAGCCGGGAGGGGGCACGTGCAGGACCCTGATGTTATTTTATACTACCTCATGTCATGGCTGGGGGGAGGGGAAAGGGACTCTCTTCTGAGAAGGGCTTCCTTCCACTTGAGGAAACATCTGTTGTAACTATTAATGGGGAGTTTTTCCCATGGGAATAATTTATTCTCTTATACCTTTTGTTTTTATTATTGTTGCTATTATATTTTCTTACCTTGTCGCTGTTTCCAGTAAATTGTTCTTATCTCAACCTGGGACCTTTTCCTTTTGTGCCTCCAGTTGGAGAGGGGAGTGGCACACAGTTTTAGGGGGAGTACTGCCTTGGAGAATACCATTCCTAAACCACAACACAGCATCAGGAGAAAAGAAAATGTCCCAAAACCCCTGCCATTTTTAAAAATGCCCCAAAATTCAATATTTCATCCAACCGTAAACTACCTGTAAATTAGTCTGACACAGGTGAACATGTGTCAGAGGTTGGGGGGCTGGAATTTTCTCCATCCCTGTTACTAAGAAACCACAACGACTAGGTACTCAAGGACCATTAACTCTTTTAGTAAGACACAAAGGATGTGGCTGCTGTGGCTGGCTGTGGTGAGGGGAGGAAGCATTCTGACTGTTGGGACCTTCACTTGCTTGCTGGGAACCGGAGGGGACAGAGGGAAGCTGCTGCTTTCCTTTGGCTGCGACCGTGGAAAAGTCCGCCTGTGCACTGCCTTCTGTTCCTGGCTGGGTGAGCTCCTGCGTGGGGAAGGGTGCGGGATCCCAACCCTTTTCCCTGCCCGGCTGTGCTTCTGCAGAAACTGCGGAGGAGCCCAGCTGTCACTGCCCCCACCTCCGCCTGTTGGAATGAACTGCAGAGTTGCTGCCACCTTTGCTGGCTAGCCCGGCTGAGCCATTCCTGCCGCTGCAGCTCGCTGCTCTGAGCTCTCTGCCGCGCACTGCTTGCTGCCCAGCCCGGCCGCCATTACCAACCCCGTGAGACAAAGCTGACCTCGCGCCACAGCGCCACCTACAGCTGCTCGGCAGTCATCGCACCTGCCCTGCCCGGCTGGGAGCTCAACAGCGCCCCTGCTGGCTGTGACCGTGACTGCAGCAAACGGGAAAGTGCTTGGCAGCCCAAGAGCATCTGCCACCGGATTTCTGGATTTTACTTGTTGTTGCTTGCTGTTGCTGATTGTTTACTTCGTTATAGATACTAGTAAAGAACTGTTATTACTTTTCCCATGTCTTTGCCTGAAAGCCCTTGATTCCAAAGTTATAATAATTCAGAGGGAAGGGGGGTTTACATTCTCTGTTCTAAGGGAGGTTTCCACCTTCCTTAGCAGATACCTGTCTTTCAAACCAAGACAACATACAATCAAGAGACCCAGACAAAAAGGGACATGTGAACATGGAGGATGGACAGGCAGATGAGTTGAATTACAGATAAGAATCAGTAGAGGAAATCTGGCCAAGAATTAGACAGGTAGGACAGACCTCAGAAAGGGGAAAAGTGACTGATGGATCATTAACAGAGAGACACCCAGGCAGTGGCCGTGCGATGGTGTTGTTGCGGGGGCAGCAGAGGAGGACTGAGCTGGCTGAAGCCACAGCATGCATGCAAAGATATTTGGATTTCTCAGCCTGAAAAATGCCACTACAGGATTATGGGCAACACTTGCAAGTTGTGCATCCATTGTGGAAAATGAGCTTAGGGGATAAAGTAAATAATTTAATTAAATCTAAAGAAAAATACATCTCATTTTAACTGGCACAGGCACTCTTTTAACTTTAAGAAAGCATCTTGTCCTTTAAATGTCTAAGAACCACCACAGCTGTACTTTAAGTCTTCTTTTTTATTTATCATCTATCAGCAGTCCTGGCTCACCAGGAGGCTGGCAAATGTGACATCCTTCTACAAAAAGGGTCAAAAGGAGGATCTGGGGAACTCCAGACCTGACCTCAGTGGCTGGGAAGGCCATGGAGCAGATCATCCTGAGTGCTTTGCTGACAACATCCAAGGGAACAGCCCAGGGGCAGAGGGGGTGCACACCCACCACGGGAGGGGACAAGCTGGGCTTTGAGCCAGGGAAGAAAGGTGGGATAATGCTTTTTATAATGCCAATGCCCTCCCTTACACAACTGGCTCAGGCCAGTAAAACTCCCTGTTTCGGGATGATGTTATGATAATCCTGTATTCCCTATCGCTTGCTTGTATGCCTAGAAATGCGGTCCTGTAGCTTTAACTGTGTTCAGCAGCTGGGAGAAGCTCTGCTGGCATGGGGTGTTTTGAAACTCTCCCCCAAGCTTCTCTGCCGGGGAGTGAGGGGGAGGAAGGGACATTCCTCAGTCTGACTGCTGCCACTGTTGCTAGCGTTTCCCTGGGATTGTTTCTTCGTCATCTCCTTTTTGGACCTTTTGTTATGTCTTAGAAGGTGTCATAAACCATCCAAAATCCTTGAAGTGCCCCGAGACTCACTTCTGGGGTTTTTGACCATGTGCATGATCCATAGTGCTGCAAACAGATCCACAGTGCTGCATCAGACAGATGCAAGATACAGAATCCTCCAAAAGAGAAAGGTCATCTGGGAGGCCTCCCTGAGAGAAGTCTGGGGCTGCTACCCATGACCACCGGGCACTGTAAGAAGGGAGAGCAACCTTGGGTGGATCCCAGAGGAGAGAGTTCTTTCCAAATGAGAAATAGCCATCCCAGGTTGCTTCCTTAGAGGAGCGTTGAGCTGCTACGGGGTTCTCAGGGGACTAAAGCAGCTGTGTAAAGCCTTCAAGGAGATGCTTGGGAGGAGTCTTTGGAGGATCCTTAAGGATGTAGGTGAACAGAGAAAAATCATCGTGGATAATTTCCCTGGAGAAATCTGGGTCTTTTATTCAGGATTTCAGGTGCTGAAATAAAGACAGAAAGACTCCAGAGATGCATGGGAGGTGCTTTGTGTGGAACCTGAAAGATGCAGTTTCCACAGAGAGAGAAAAATCATCTGGGGCAGCTTCCCTGGAGGAGTCTTGGGCTTCTGCCTGGGATATCCAGTGCCTAATTTAGAGATGAAAAGACTGGGAGATGCCTAGGAGAAGCTGCAGGTGGATACCAGTAGAAACATTTTTCTTCAAGAGAAAAATCATCTCAGGTATGTTCCTTGTAAGAGTCTGGGACTGCTACTCAGGATTTATCAGTAGTAGTGAAAAAACTCTGAGCTGCTTGGGAGAAGTCTCGGCTGGATCCTGGAACAGAGAGCTTCTACCAAAGAACAAAACATCACAGGCAGATTCCCTGGAGTAGTCTGGGTCTGCTACCTGCAATTTAAGATCTCAAAATTACAGACCAAAAAGCCCCAGGAGGTGACTAGGAGTCTTGAGATCATCTGGCATAGTTCCCTTCAGAAGAGAGAAAACATCTCTGGTAGCTTCCTTGGAACAGCCTTGGGCTGCTACTCGGGACGCCAGGGCTTTAATTAGCGGAAGTAAAAATCTATTCAAACTCTGCCAAACCCAGCCCAGCTGAATGCAGCTGAAATCAGCCGAGCCCAGTCCCGCCAAGCTCAGCCAAACCGCTCTGCTCTAGCCAGTAGGTGCTGTCGTGCAGCGCCCCCTGCTGGCTGGGCGGATCCTGCAGCCTCCGGCACTACAGCCCTGGCCCCGCATTCGGGCCCACCCTGCCCCTGCCCGGCCCCACCGGGGTCCCCGGGAGCTGGAGTGGTGTGATTGCGGGGAAAGCAGGCATCAGGCGCAGCAGGAGCACAGCAGTGTCACTCTGGGACGGCCTCCAGTGTAAGCTGGGTCACAGGAGGGGGACAGAGGAGCAGAGCGTCCCTGCCTGCCTCGCACTGGGAGTGAGAGAACCCATACCAGCACAACCACAGTGCTGCTCCATCCTGCCTCCACGTCTGCCCAGCTCTGAGTTCTTCCCTCTTTTTGGGCTCTTCCAAGGGGTAAAGAGGTACTCTTTGGCACACAGTCAGTGATTTTCATAGAATCATGGAATATCCCAAGTTGGAAGGAACACACAAGACTCATTAAATCCTAGCCCTGCCCCAGACACCCCAACAATCCCACCCTGTACCTGAGCGTGGTCTAAATGCTCTTGGAACTCTGGCAAGCCTTGGGGCCGTGCCCATTCCCTGGGGAGCCTGTTCAATGCCCCAGCACCCTCTGGGGGAAGAATCTTTCCCTGATATCCAACCTAAACCTCCCCTGGCACAGCCCCAGACATTCCCTGGGTCCTGTTCCTGCTCATAGAGCATAGATCTGTGCCTGCCCCTCAAGAAGAGCTGCAGCCCCCCATGTGTGGTCTGAAAAAACCAAGTGCCCTCAGCTGCCCCATGTATGGCTTCACATCTAGACCCTCCACCATCCTCACAGCCTTCACTGGATGCTCTCTAGTAGATTTATAATCTTGTACTGAGGTGCCCAAAAGCTCCTGGTGCCATGCCCACAAGGATGCCATGGCTGTGGTGGTCCTGTGCCCTTTGTGATGCTGTGCTCATGGCATGTGAGGGCTGATGGTCCCTGCTGCTGTGTGGGGTCAGTGTGATCAGCCCTAAGTGCAACCTAGACCAGCAAGTGCACCCCGTGCTCCTCCTCTCACTGCCTCCACCCTGAAAGGACTTTGGCTTCCCTGGCTACAGCTACAGGTAATGGTCCTGTCCACCACCACAATGCTCATTGGTCTCCTCCTCAGATGGTTCCTCAGTGAGGGAATATGACTCTGGGGTTGCTCCAGCCTCAGACCATCCCATGACATCCCATGCTATGCCTCTCCAGGTACCACCACAGCAGGAAAGGGTCATGGTGGCAGGGTGGATAAGGTGTGCTCTGCCTGAGACCATGAGTTAGCCCCCAGTTCTGAGGGGCCTGCTGCCTTCATGAGGAGGTGCACACATGGAGGAGTCGGACACGTCCTACAGCCCACCTGCTACCACTGTCAGCCCTACGCTGTCAATAAACCCTGCTTAGGGCTGCTCACTGTGGTGGAATAGAGGGACATGGGTGTCACAGCTAGTGGCTGTATCCCCATCCTCCAGCCTTGCACTGCCATGGTGGAGACATATACAACCTCATGTTGTGCTGCAGGGATGTCTATAGGGAGCCGTCCCCACAGTTCCCTATACACCCAATCCCTGCTGCCAGGCTGCCGGTGGCACCTGGCACAGGCAGGGGCCGACTGGGGTAGGCAGAAGCATGCAGCTGGTCTCCCACGAACTGGTTTGGGAGGCATTGCCCCTGCCAGGGCAGCGCGACTGCAAGAAGTCAGCCCTCATTGCACCTTAGTATCATGTGGAGAGCAGAGCCAAGACCCTGGAAGCACAGGAGGGGCTCTGGCTACAAGGCCAAAGGCAGGTACTGAAGAGCAGGATACACCCAACACACTCACTGGCAGGGAGCCACTGTCACATGAGGGTCCAGTGCTGGCAGCCCCTTTCCCTGGAGTTGGAGTGGGACAGCAGGGAGCATGGCCAGGGCCCCAAGCAGGCAGGGAGGGGTCAGACAGGAACGGGTCCCTGGTCTGTCCTGCTCAGCAAGGACACAGCTCACCTCCCTCAGCTGCAGCCATCCCCCAAGTGTGAGAACTGTGGGCCACAGCCCCTGATTACTCCTTCCCTAAAAACTACACTTGCCTTCTACCACCCATTTATTTACAGAAACTGAACATTAAAACCACACCTGTGGAGAGCACAGACCTGTGGAGCCCAACTCCAGCCACTGGAAACCCCCAAGTCCCCCACCAGGCAGCTGGGGACAATGACAGTCCAGTCCCAAGCACAGCTCTGTCTCCTTTCCCTCACTGTAGGAGGAGTGTGCAGTGTCTCTGGGGTCTGGCCCATGGCCAAGGGCATCCAGTACTACTCTCCATAGATGTGAGAGCATGGAGTAGGCAGGAAGAGCAGCCCAGCCCTCACTGCTGGAGTTGGAGGTTGGTGTGCAGCAGCCACTCAATGGTTTCCAGCAGGTAGGCCATGCTGTAGTGCTGAGCGATGTTCTGGAAGACGCTGATGTGGTCCATGAAGGTCTGGAGAGAAGAGAACAGGGAGGGAAAGGAGGCTGCCCAGCATCCTGGTCAGCTGGGGGCTCTGACGGAGTGGCTGGGCAGGGCTGGCCAGAGGGCAGCACAGCAGGTGCCCAGGAACTTGCAGTTAGAGCAGAGACAGAGGAGGCACAGGGCACCCTGGGGCCCCTCACTGTCCCTTGCTGAGCTGCTGGGCTGGGGCTGGGCTGGGCAGGTGTTGAAGTACCTGCAAGGAGATGGTGAGGGCAAAGTCTCCAGCACAGCTGCAGTACACAGGCATGTGTGTCTCCTTCACACCACGACACTTCTTGCACACCTGGAAGTCAAGGAGGTTCACGTGGGTCAGGAGATGAGGCCAAGCTCCTCTGCCAGTGGCAGAGTGAATGTGTCCAAGCTTAGACAACCACAGGAATGGACAGACTGGGGAATCCCTGTGCTCACCAGGTCCTGAAGCGTGAAGGCCATCAGCTTCTTCTGCAGGGCTTCCACCAGTGCCGTCTCGATGGCATTGGTATCGTACTGCACCTGGCAGTTGGGGCAGACCCAGCCGGGCAGCACCAACCCGTCCTATGGGCAAAGAGAGGGACGTGAGGCACCACAAGTCCCATGCACTGGGATTCTGGAACTTGTTTCTGGACTGGACAAAACATAAGCCAAAGCCCAAGCATGCTCAGACTCATCACATGCAGCTAGAAAAGATGAACAGAAAATTGTTTTTAGGTGAGTGATCATGGGGAGCAGGCAGAGCTGCAAAACAAAGAGGACATAAAGAGATAAAGTGGGTAAGGTGATGGACTGGCCTCCAGCACTGATGTACTGGGGCCTCTATTGCCCCTAGGAAAGAGGCTGCACCTGGGAGAGGGCAGGGTCCTTGCACAGGTCCAGGTCCCTGCAGAAGTTGCAGTTCCTGCAGATGACTTCAGGAAGCACATAGGAGCGGCAAGGGTCCCGAAACTGGGCTGCTTCTGCGACTCCGCCCACCTCGATGAGGCGCAGCAGGTCCCGGCGCAGTTTGTTCACCTGGTTGGTTATGTTGGTATCCAGGGAGAGGACCTGCAAGGATAAGAGCCAGGTGAGCCTACCAGCAGAGACTGTTCTCAGCAGGACAGCTCAGATCCTTGTAACCCTCATATGGATGCAGGGCACAGTAAACTGGTTGTAGATCACTCCTGGGGAAAGCTGCGCCAACGGACAAGGACCAGAATTTCAGCCCAGAGCCCAATTCTTCAGCCAAGGGGCCTGACCCACCCTACTGACCTTGCAAACGTATTTGATGAACTCCAGAGCTGGGTTGTTGAGTGGCAGGTAGGAGCCAGGCAGGACCGGGAACATGTCTGAGGGCTCTGTGGCATTGCAGGAACCAGCCATCTTCTTCTGGATCTTCTGGGTGATGGTGAAGAAACTCTGGGTGAGTTCATTGGCCACATAATCCTGTGAGAAGGTGATCATGCCTAGAGGGATGAAGCGGAGTGTTTGAGCCAATTGGTGGCACATAGGGCTAGCAAGGTGGGTGGCTCTCTGCAGCAGGGCTGCCTCGGTACTTGGCACTCACCAGGTGTGGCCCCCAGCTCCCCCAGAGCCTCCTGGGACACCTGGCTGGTGCTCCTCCTCTTGATGGGGGTGCTCCCAGGGGTGTTATGCCGTAGTTCCTCCTTCATGCTGTGGTACACAGCCATGATGTAGGCTGGGAAGACACAGGCAAGGCTCCAGCTCCTACCCGGAGCTAGTACTGGGGGGCACAATGACATCATCCTCTCCCCATAATGCTCACCTGACACTATCATCAAGAAGTAGCTCTGGCAGGAGGCAGCCTGCGGCAGGAACTGTGCGATGTTCCAGCTGTTCTCCAGCCGCTCCTCCACATCTGGCTCCCCTTCCTCCTCCTCTTCTTCCCTCGCCACCTCCTCCTCCTCTTCCTCGCTGTCCTCCTTCTCCAATGCCTGCCTCTTGCTGGTGTCGTTCTGGGGGACCCAGCAATCCCACAGCAGTCCCTCATGCCCAGACAACACCTCCCTACTGTGCTCAACCTCAGCATGCTGCTCCCACGACACCGGGTGCTTCCCATCTCTTACCTCCCCATAGTGGATGCGAGAATCCACTTTTCCCTTGATACCTCCATAATTTGCTGGGTCCATCCAGAGCAGGAACTCCCAGCAGCGGGAGAAGGAGATGGTCAGAGAATGGAAGATCTCCTTGGAGTGGATGCTGGAGGGAGGAAACTGCAGTCAGTCCCTGTATCAGCACCATCTATTTTCCATGGGACACTGTGGGGAGGTAGTACCGGCCAGGAGAGAGGGGTGTCCCTTTTCCCATCTGACCCCTGCCAGGGATCCCAGGGGAAGTCATGCCCAAGGACACTAGGCTCTCTAGCCTTGTGCCAAGGTGCCTAAACCACAGTTGGGATGCTGAGAGCCAGCCAGGGGATAAATTGCTGGGGATCTCAGGTTGTTTTGGAGGTCTCTTCAGGATTGAATCCCATGAGTATTCTTGGAATACTGCCTCTAGAGGATAGCTAGAGACAGATCACTATTCCAGGCATGACAGCAAGAGAACTGGGAAGCCTTGACCCTTCAGTAGCTTTGCCAAAAAAAGCAACAAATCCAGTTCCAAGGTGCATCAGAAGGCAGTGTCAGCATTCTCCTTCCTGGCCCTGAGCCCTGTCCCAGCCCCACCACCCAGGAGCACCATCTCCAGGTGCACCTGTTGATGATATACTCCATGTAGCTGATAGCATCCTCAATGTGCCGCTTCTTGGTGCACAGGATGATGCGGTTGAAGTTGGCGTAGACCACGGAGGAGCCCAGGCGCTTGAACTCAGCCACCAGCCTGCACCAGGACACAGGGTGGGGTCAGCAGGCGGGAAAGCAATGCCTGAGGGGCAGATGCAACCCACAGAGGAAGTGTTGATCCATCAGCCTGGAGTCAACATGCAGCAACACTGCGCAAGGGAAGTCACCCAAAGAGGACAAGAGGTCCACCCTACTGCCCACCTCTCTGGAGGATCACTGTGGGTGCCAGCATCCTGGTCACTAATGTCACACCTCTCCATTCCCCCTCCACCAGCCTGGCACACTTCAGGCCTCACTTACTGCAGGAAAAGCTTCTTCATCATGTTATGGAGTGTGCGGTGCAGTGCCGGGTCATAGAGCAGGGAGGAAGGAGAGCGGAGCCAGCGGTAAAAGTGAATGACCTGGTTGTCTGCATAGACGTTGTGATACTGCGTGATCTCCTTCACCCAGCTCACCACCATGCTCTTCAGGATCCTGCCAGCGAGAACAGATCAGCATGACCCCAACAGCCACCAGCAACCCCTTCCCCCTTCCTGACAGGGACGTGCTTATGGACACACTAGAGGATTTAGAGCAGAAACTCCCTTGTTCAGCCCTCAGCACATGAGCCACAGGGTGAATATGTGCCTCCATAACCTGGTGGAGCATGAACAAAGGAGAAAGCAACATCCCCATATATCCGCTGGCTGAGGCACCAGACAGCTCTGAGGATCTTTCAATGTGTTGGAGAAGATGCCTGCTGTGCACTTGAGGCCTGGATTTATACTCAGGGCTCCCCTACTGCTGCTGGGGAAAGGCTAAAGCCAGGAGGGAATGAGACAGGACCCTGAGGGGACCTGCCAGGATGATGACCACCTGCTCTACCTACTGCTGTTTCTCAAGCCACACCTGAAAGTGTTGGAGCAGAGGGCAGTCTCATCATAGCTGGCTGGGATGTTGGCAGCTTGGTTCCCTGTCACCATGTCCTCCAGGGATGCCTGCTGAATTACATCAAAGCTGATGCTCATGCTGGAGCCTCCTTCCATGTCGTTCACGTGGTGGGACTGCAACACGGTGTTCACAGCCAGGCTCTGGATGTCCAGCTCCAGACACACTAAAAGCAGACACAACTCTCAGCAAGGAGGCAGGGAAAGGATCAGGAACACCCTCCCTGCTGCTGCCAGAAATGCTTTTCACAGGTACAGGGTGATCTATAGGTGCTGTTGCACTCAGAGGGCAGATGCTTTCACAGGCATGACTGGACCTTCAAAAGTCTTGACTGAGCCTTGTCTTTCAACAACACTTGGATCTACTGACCCTCTGGTCTACCAGTTTTCCTGGAAGCTGCAACAGTGGACCTCAGAAGAACTCATTAAACTCAAGCCACCTAAGAAAGATCTATCTCAGCGTCACCAGGGATGACCAGGTGAGCTGTCCTTGGGCTGACACACTGCAGGTGTTCTGCCCCATGCTGTCATAGGTAACTGTTAAAGAATCCCCATTTTGATGCCTGTAGATGTTACAGGTACACCAGGACATGCCCCGTGCATTGACCTTGCCCATACTGATGTTGAAACCCAAAAGCTGCTGGTTACAACTGTCACCATAGAGACTCTTTGGGGACTGCATCCACCCCTCTGCAGGACTCACAGGGCAGGATCCAGGTCTGTCCCAATCAGTGTTACCACCCTTCTCCCTCCTCACTTGTGGAGTAGCAGCCAGGGTTGTTGATCTCCACTGAAGCTCTATCATCAAACTCCATGACCAGGCGGTTGTCATCAGCCTCCTTCCCCCCCAGGTCGGGGCGGGCCGTGGGGGACAGCCACAGCAGGTGGTTGTGATGACGAAGGTGGCGCGAGAAGAACAGGTCGGAGCCGAAGGTGGAGATGTCATCAGGGAGGTTCCCAATGGGGATGTGGTAGTACCTGAGGCACAGGAACGTCAGTGGTCACTGGAGTGAGCATGGCTGCAGGGAAAACAGGGACCCTTGCCTGTCCACTCAAGGGATGAGGCCGCTCCTGTGGTCCTACTGAGGGCACAGCTGCCTCAGGGGAACATGGCCATCCTGGGTACCTGCTCATTTCAAAAGCCTGGGAGAGGCAGGTGTCCAGGTTGAGGTAGTGGCGTATCATGCGGCGGGCAGCATGGCGCTGCCAGTCCAGGACTGAGTAGCTGATGTCATCTACCAACCGGATGGGGACCAAGGGGAACTCCTCAACGATGGGGATCCCACTCGCCAGTCGTTTCAGGTCCCAGTTGGACTGCACAGCCACCAGCGTGGGGCCCCGGCGCTCGTCCTGCACCAAGGGACATGTCCTGATGCACCTCTCCCCTGCTTAGCAGGAAGCTGGTGGTGTCAGGTACCCCATCCCCACAGCAGGTCCCCACGGCCCAGGAACAGCACACCCCAGCATCCCGAAGCACCCACCCACCTCCACACCACCAGCTCTCCAGCAGAATGCAAGAATGGAGAGAGATCCTGAGGTGGCCTTGCTGCTGGCACTGCCCCCCAAGCAAAACAAGCACCCACTTCTTCACCTTGGGTCCAGCAGTTATGTGCAGGTATTCTTGGAACTGGTGCACTAGTGCCTTTCACAGTAGCCTTCCCTTAGTCCCCATGGTCCCAGTCTTGGGGTGATATTATGTCTATTCTTAATTGCCTGCTTTATGCCCAGAAATGGTTCCTGTAACTTTAAGGTGGGTTTGGGGGAGGGGCGGGAGCCTGGGAGTCATCCTCCATTTTGTTCTTTCTTGCCACCTCATCGGCAGAGCTTTTTTCCTTCCCCTGGCTTTTTTTGTTTTGTTTGGTTGGTTGGGTTTTTTTTTTGTTCTGCTGTGGGTGGGTGTGTGTATTTGTGGGGTAAGGTGCTGACAGTCCAATATCTAACAATTATTCATTTTCTCCCCTGCCATGTGGGCTCCTTGTTTGTCAAACAAACCGGTTTTTTTAACTTTCGTCAACTAAAATTCATTTCCTATCGGTGGGAAGGGATTGCTGAAACCCTTTTCTCTAAAGTGTTTAATTCCAGAGTGTTTTCTCCCAAACTTGTCTCTAAACCGAGACACCCACTGTCTTCCCCCCACCTTCATCTCACCTTGTAGCCCAAGAGCAGCCGCTGGACACCCCTGAAGATGGCCTTGGGGTCGGTCTCAGCACGCACCTCAAAGGTGTGTTTGTCCGGGGGCAGTAGCTCCTCACCCACCTTTTCCAGCAGAGCAGTGCGCTCCGCTGAGAACAAGGTGGTGAGGTTTGGCAACTGGTTGCTGCGTACCTGGGTGCAAGAGGGAGCAGCTCAGAGCAGGGGGAGAGCGACCCTGGCATGTGCAGTGCCAGGGGCCCTGCCAAAACGTGGCAGGGATGTGCGATGTATGGAGAAACCTCCTACTGCCTGACCCAGAATGATCTGGGGTAGAAGGGAGCTTTAAAGGTCATCTAGTCCAATCCCCTGCCATGGACAGGGACACCACATAATCTCAGAATTGTTTAGGTTGGAAAATACCTTTAAGATGAAGTCCAACTGGTCACCCAACACAGCCAAGGCCACCACTAAACCATGTCTCCAAGTGCTACATCCTCACATCTTTTAAATCCCTCCAAGGATGCTGATTCCACCACTGCTCTGGGTAGCTGTGCCAGGGCTTGACAACCATTTTGGTTTTTCCTACTATTCAACCTAAACCTCCCCTGATGCAACTTGAGGTCAAATAGACCAGGTTGCTCCAAGCCCTGTCCAGCTGGGCCTGGAACACTTCCAGGGATGGGGCAGCCACACTTCTCCAGCAAACCTGTGCCAGGGCCTCACCACCTTCACAGGGAAGAATCTCCTCCCAGTATCCCACCTATCCTTGCCCTCTGGCAGTGGGAAGCCATTCCCCCTTGTCCTGTCACTCCATCCCTTGTCCAAAGTCCCTCTCCAGCTCTCTCTTTAGGCACTGGAAGGGGCTCTAAGGTCTCCCTGAAGCCTTCTCTTCTCCAGGTGAACACACCCAGCTCTCCCAGCCTGGCTCCAGAGCAAAGGGGCTCCAGCCCTCACCAGAGCATCCATGTCCTTCCTATGTTGTGGACCCCAGGGCTGGAGGCAGCTCTGCAGCTGGGGTCTCACCTGAGCAGGGCAGAATCCCTCCCTCCCCTGCTGCCCATGCCCAGGACACGGGGCTCATTTCTGGGCTGCCAGTGGATATGGCCAGGGCATGTCCAGCCTCTCACTCATCAGCATCCCCAATTCCCCACCTTCCAGAGCCCCCCTTACCGTGTCCAGCACAAAGACAGCAGCCTTGCGCTGTGAGGGAATGAAGAGGCCCAAGAGTGCCTTGCTGCCCTGGGAGCTGTGGTACAGGTAGATGTGGCGAATGCTTCCTGGGGACAACAGAGCACAGAGCATCAGTGGTACCAACGAGTGCCAGGTGCCCCAGGACCCCTCTCCCAGGATGCCTCACCTGGCTCCAGGTAAGTGAACTGGGCCAGCGAGCGCATCTCCAGGTGCTCAATGTCGAAGGTTTCAGCCTCTCGCCCTGCCAAGTGCCGGACGAGCTGCCTGCTGACCATGCACACGCAGCCCAGGTGGATCAGGGCACGGAAGAGCAGTGGCACCTGCAATGATGGGGAAAGATGTGATGAACAACTGCTAAGCTCCTCTTGGGGGTTGCAGACCTAGAATAACCAAGATTAAAACCCACAGGTAGCACATATCTGAGGTGCCTTTGGAATGAGTTTGGTACTATCAGCCTTGCAAAAGTACAGAACAGGTATCCCAAAATCCATGTCCTCCTATCTAGGCCCAGATCCTACCATCAAGGTACTTTGGAGGACATATGGAGCAGTATTTGGGCAATCTTGCCACTTTCAGCTTGTGGTTTGACACCCCGAGGCAGGGGCTCCATCTGAACCTCCAGATAATCAGCATGGTGAGAGATCCACCACGGATCCATCCTGCTTTATTAAACCTGTAGCTATCAACTCCACTGCTGCAGGAGACTCCTGAATGGGTTGCCAAGGAACCTGGCACAAAACTAGTGAGAAACAATAAATATTTCTTGCCTGATTGCTTTTCCCTTGTGCTAGTTTTAGCTGTAGATGCCTCTACTACATCCCATTTTCACTTCTCTTCAGCAAGATGCCCAGGTCTGTGTCCAGTTGGGTTGACTGTGTCTCTGAGGATAAAAGCTCCATAACCCCTTGGGCAATCAGCTCAATCATGCTTGCAGAAGTTTTTTCTTATGCTTACACTGAATTTTCATGTTTCAGGTTGTGGTCACTGCCTCCAATTCTCTCCTGGGCACCACAGCAGAGTCTGGCTCTTCTTCTCCACTGTTCCCATCGAGCAATTGATGGAAACATCCCTTGAGCCTCTTCTCAGCTGCATAGTCCAACTGACTCAGCCTCCCCTCAGATGAGAGATGCTGCTACCCCATGATTATCTAATTTCTTTCACATCTTTAAAACTTCTCCATGCCCATTGTTTTACTTCAGCTGCTCATTTTAATAGCCCCTTAGCATTTTTATTTTTCTTCTTCCCACCTATTAAACACTACTAGAGTGGAGAGGACTTGGGTTTGCTAGAGGAAGCTCTATAAAGAATTTGGGTACATGCCAGTCACTTTGGACGAGTAATCTGAAGTAAGTTTTGGGTGCTGCTTACTAAACCTCAGTAAAGTTTGGTAGGCACCATTTTCAATTGCTGATGGCATATATGGTTCAACCTTTTTCATCACCACAGGATTTCACAGGCTCCACATAATCATTAAGAGTAGTGCCTTGCCTTGTGACACCTTTGTTCAAATTTTTCAAAAGCAGAAACCCAAGGTGAAAAAAAATGGTCTCTTTCACCATGTCCCACTGGAATGCTTCCCAGGTTATACCAGTAACTTCAGTAGCGAAGTCTCCCAACTCTGTGATGCTCTTCTTGCCCTTGCAGCCTCCTGCACCTCAGAAAGCATTTCATAGCCAGAGGTACTTCTGCTCACACCAAAGCTTGTCCTACTCAAGACTTTTGATCCACAATAACCCTATGGTGCATTTCAGTATCAAATTCACCTGCCTTTACGCTTTCTTTAACTCTACTCTTACAATGGTGTGGTCTACTCTGCTTCCATACAGGCCAGGTCCTTTCACTTCAACATCTTCTTAGTTAAATTCCTGTCACCAGGTTTTGATCTGGTGGACAAACCAGTATCCTCACTGGAAGCAAGCATCCCAGGTTCCCACCTTCATTTTCAGCACTGGCAAATTGAATTTTAGCCTCACCGTTTTCTACAGAATTTCATTTAGGTTGTTCTTGCTCTTCCCGAACTTTGAAGTTGTACGCAGTTATTTTTAAACCAAAGTCCCTTTCTTGACCTATTGTAACCCATGTGCTGATATTCAGCATTTCTGTCCATATGAGCATGAGTAGAACTCCCAGTTCCCTGGACACTGTGCAGGGTCTTGGATTTTTGGTGTCTCACCACTGGAACTCAGACTAATGAGCTACTGCTCAGCAACTGTGAAAGACGAGCACCTGGAGGAGTTACCTGTGTCTCATACACTCCCTCAATATCTGGAGCAGAGAGGTCCGCATTGATTTCATTGATGTGCTCTTGGTACATATCTTCGGGGACAGAGTATTCATACAAGTTGTAAACCAAGTTTGAGTGGGGCAGGATCCTGTTTACCTGCCAAGATAAGGGACAGCATTATTGGGACACATCCTACCACTGCCAGGTACCAGGCTCAGAGCCAGGTCAGCTCCTGGTGCTCCTCTCTCCTAAGGAAATCAGTAGGTTATGCTCATGCACATTACAAATTCCCATAACAGAGAACTTGATTTCCAGGCAGGCTGGGATTAGCAAAGAGACTAGGGCCTCTCATGGGGTGGGAGAATGAGGTGCTGCATGGCAGATGCTTGCAGCACCTGCTAACAGGGGAGATGAAGTGGCTTATCTCAGTTCAAGCTGCTGTTTCCCTTCCAGAAGGGACAGGATCTCACCTTCCTGTAGGCTGTTCCCTCCTCTAGCTTTGGGATGCGCTGGTTGACATAGAAGACACGGGGGATGCTCAGCTTGATGCAGTGCAGGTCGCTCCCTATCACCGCCCACAGCCGGAACAGCCCAGGCTGGCTGGTCTCAGCGATCTGCAGGACATGGGGCACGAGGTTAGCGTTAGCAGGAGTCCCATCAGTGCTTATGTCTACACTGCAAAGCACTCTGGGGATCTACAGGGTCAGCAGGTGGCTAAAAACAAAGTGGGAGGCTTAGAGAGTCATCACTTTCAGCTCTTGAGTCCCTGTGTCCTGCTACTGTCCCAGGGTACCATGAAGAAGTCCTGGACCTGCAGCTCTGAGACCTTTCTGGAGGATGAAGTGGGTGACAGAGGCTGGGCTTAGGTGCCCACACATAACAAAGGTTTGTGGAAACACCTGGATGGCACCACCCCACCTCTTCATTTGTACATTGGCTGCTTCTAGGCACCACTGGGATGCGGTGCCTAATGCTGTCCTCAACACAGGACATGGACATACTGAATAGAGTGAAGTGCCACAAGGAGGAAGAAGGGATTGGAGCATCTTTCATATCAAGATAGGCTGGCAGAACTGGGATTGTCCATCCCAGAGCAGATGAAGCTTAGGGGGATCTCATCCACATATGTATACCTAAAGGGAAGTGCAGAGAGTACAGAAACTGACTCTTCCCAGTGGTGCCCTGTGGCAGGACCAGACATCATGGGCACAAAGCAGAATGCAGGAGGGTACCTCTGCATGTCAGAATCTTTTCTCTGTGAAGGTGAACCTGGCCCAGGTTGCCCAGGGAAGGTGTGCACTCTTGAAACTTGGAGATATTCCAGGACATGGTCCTGGGACCCCAGCTCTGGGTGGCCCTGCCTGAGCAGGATGTGGGACCAGAGGGATGCCAGAGATGCCCCAGCCTCAGCTGATGTTTTTGCAGTTCTGTCACTATGCAGTGCTGTCCACAGGCTGAACTAGAGCTGCCCCACTGGCAGATCAACACACACATCCCAGAGTCACCAAGAATAAATGACCCTGTGGGCACCTGTTTCCATCCAGACATGTGTGAGTCTAAGGCTCTGCAGTCCCACCTGGGCTCCCCAGGGCTAATACCTACATGGGATAGGTTAGGGTCCCTGAACTTCACTGTCTGACCACAGAGTGTAAATGTGGGGCTTGTGCCCCAGGGTGCTCCATGGCAGGTCCCCTCCCCAGTACCTGGACGATCTGCCAGGGCAAGTCCAGGATGCTGCGCGCTGTTCGGCGCAGGTAACTGCTCAGCCCTTTAGAGAGGGCATCACGGACCACTCCTCCACCTGCCACCACCCCACCATCCTCGAGCCGCTGCCTCTTCCGCCGGTCCTGCCGCTGCCGAGCCTGCAGCTCCCACTTCTTCTGGTGGAAGCGCAGCCAGACCAGATACTCTTCCTGAGTGGAGTGACAGCAAGCATGAAATCAACGCAGGCTTCCCTGCCCCACAACATTGCACCATACAGCCCAGCCCCCGGTCCCATGTTATGTTCCTGCCCCAGCCGTGAAGCCACAACCCCCTTTTCTCTATCAGTAGTTGCATTTCTGTCTCCTGGTTGTGTATCTCCTTGTATCCCTGAGCATTGTGTGTGCAGAGTGTTTTGGGAAACCTCCAGCTTGCTCTTGGAAGCACCCACGCTGCTTGGATGGAGTAGTACAGTCCTGAGGCTTCTCCTGCACTATCTGCTTCACCTACCTTGGTGGTGCCAAGGGGTGGAGGTGGGCCCAGGATCTCCCGCCAGGACTGGGACAACTCCAGGTCCTGGGACAGCTGTTGGCTTTCCTCTGCTGCAGGGATGCGCTTCCGCTTATTTGCGATGGGAGCCAGTGGCTGAGGGATCTTGACAGCCCCAAAGTCCTCTATGTCACCCACCTGTGAGCTGGGCGTCCCCTCTGCAGGCTGGTGGGCAAGAACCTAAGGGAGTAAAAGCAGCAGGATGGGGGCTGCAGGAGAAAGGCCCCACTAGTACTGCCACCACCTTCCCCTCACCCACTTTACCTGTCTCTTGCCTTCTGAAACAAAGAGCTCATTGATTTTTTTCTGTTTGTACACGTCGTTCTTCTCCAGGAGTTTCTTGTGAAGCCAGTCTGGGTGCCGGACCCGTGGCACTGGGTTCTTTACCTGGAGAGCAGCTCTAAATCATACTGAGTCCCCCATGCAAATCCTTCCTCCTGCCCACCCCGCACTGCCCTGTACCTGCTGCAGGGCTGCGGGAATGGTGATAATTTTCTGGATGGTGCTGCCAAGTCTCTCGATGTAGTAGTCCCAGTCCAGGATCTGGGAAGAGGGCAGAACTTGGGCAGTGAAGAAAACCAAGTGGAAGAGGCCCCAGACACAGGATCAGACATCCCTGTAGCACCCCCACCCCTGCCCACTGCTTTGTGAGCACAGGAAGCCACTGCCTAGGCTATGCCTCCAAAAGGACAAGCGCCTGTCCCAGATGGGGGGCCATCTGTAGGGGTGACTCACTCACCGCACGGATGTTGAAGTCCTGCAGAGAGGGGCTCTTCAGCCATTTTCGGAGGTAGTGTTTGCGCACGCTGGGCTCAGCTTGGAAGATGGCAAGAGGGATGGCCCTGGGGAAGGCAGGGAAGCAATGTCCTAGCATCCCACAATCCACTCTCCCAGCCTGTGGAGGTCTTCCAGGTGTCTCCTCAACCTCTGCAAGGCCACTAGGCTTTATGGTGTTGCCTGCTGCATTGCTCATAGCCTGTGCCAGACTCACGTGATCACCTGGCCACACATTCCAGCTCCCTCCCTTCCTGCTACCTGCCTGTCCCCTTTGAGTTTCTCCCACAGTGCCACAAGCCCTGGCCCTTCTGGGTAGGGCTACCTCTCAGTGACTGGAGACCCTTCTGGTTTCTTGGAAATGATGAAGCGACAGCTCAGCCCTGCATCCTTCACCATCTGGTCCCCCAGAAACTCTGCCAGGCGCTTGGCAGTGCTGATGGAGGTGGACTTCTGCTCCCCATAGTCCTCCAGCTTGCGTGACATGGACCGGTTCTCTGAGATGAGCTCAAACAGCTCTGAATCGGGCATATTGGCAGCCTAAAAGAGAGGGAAAAACCCAAAGTTAGCAAGAACTTAATGATCAAACCTCGCTGCTGTCAGGAACAGGAAGCACCACACACAGCTGACGTGTCTCTTTATGGGGAACCTCGGAATTGCTTCCTATTGCAGCTGCCAATGGGATCTACAGAAAAGAGGGAATGTGGGTTTCAGGCTGGCACCAGTTTGTGCCATGGCTGGGCAGCGGCAGCACAGCTTTGTGTTGTGCACAAAGTTGGGCTCACCAAGAACTTGTATAACAGAATCACAAAATGAAGGACTGTAGATGACCAGAACTGAGAATGTTTTGTCTCAAACATTTTTTCATCCTGTATTGCTACAGGAAAGGTGTGATCAGGGAGAGGGTCCTGCAGAGGTGTGGCTGTACTGTTCTGAGTGAATTCCCTGCCACGCTGTGAGACTTGTGCTTAGTCCCCTGTCCAACTCACATCCAGGAGGAGGGCTAGCTGTGCATGAAAGAGAGAAGATAGGTGCCCTCTCTTTTCTTTTTGTCCTCTTTCTCTTCCACTTTCTTTGCCTCGTTGTTTGCCCCTGCTCTGGACCATCCATGTGGAATGACCAACGGCAGGACCAACATGGATCTAAGGAGTGGTGATATACTTTGCTTTCTTCCCTTGCTTTGTCTGAACAAAGTACATATTCTACTTCATACTCTGCATTGAATCCTGCTGTGAGAGTGGGGAGCTTGTGTAAAGGTGTGTTGTGGCTTATTGGCCAGGAGTTTTGAGTAGTGGTGTTGTGGCTCACGTCTAAGCACCTTCATGTAATGGTTTGTTGCAGCTTGTTAGCCAGTACCCTTGAATATTGGTGGTCTATTGTGGCTTGTGAGCCAGAGCCTTTTGAAGAGTTGTGGTGGAAGTTGACAACTTATCAAAGTGTTCTGTACAAAATTAAGGGCTCATGTGCCTCTACTCTTATGGAAGTCTATTGTAAGAACTGGCTTGTTGGCCAACACCTTTTGAGTCTAAGCAGTGGACTGGTTGCTGGACTTACAACGACTGTACAATAAAGTTCCTGACACATGTCTGGTGTCTTCGTTCAACCTGATGAGAATTTATTATGAACATCATCCCCCCAACCATGTAGGTCATGACAAAGACCCAGCCAGACTTTCGTTTCCTCCCACCCCCTTTTCTCACAGAATCATTTGGCTTGAAAAGCCCTCTAATATCACCAAGTCCAACCATTCCCCCAGCACTGCCAAAGCCACCAGTAACTCATGTGCCCAAGTAGCACATCCACACAGCTTTTAAATTCCTCCAGGGATCTGAACTCCACCACTGCCATGGGCAGCATGAGCCAGAGCTGGACAATCCTTTAGGAGATGAAATTTTCTCTATTACTCAATCTAAATCTCCCCTGCTGCAACTTTGAGGTCATTTCCTCTCATCCTGTCACATGTTCCCTGGGAGAAGTGCCCAACTCCCACCTGGCTCCACCCTCCTGTCAGGGAGTTGTAGAGAATAAGAAGGTCTCCCTGAGCCTCCTTTTCTCCAGGCTGAGCCCTCACAGCTGCTCCTCATCAGACTCGTACTCCAGCCACTTCCACAGCTCTGTTCCCTTCACAGGATGTGCTCTAGCCCCTCAATGTCTTTCTTGCTGTGAGGGGACAAAATCTGACCCCAGGGTACAAGGTGCCTCACCAGTGCCCAGCAGAGGGGGATGGTCACTGCATCTTGGTCCTTTTGGCCATACTGTGGCCGGTACAGGCCAGGTGCTATTGTCCTTCTTGTCCACCTGGGCATATGTTTAGTCACTGTTGACCACCACCCCCAGGTCCTTTCCTTTCAGGTGCCTTTCCAGACCCTCTGTCCCTAGCCTGGAGCATTCCATGGGGTTGTTGTGACCCCCGTGCAGAACCTGGCACTTGGCCCTGTTGAATCTCACACCACTAGCCTTAGCCCATGGCTCCAGCCTGTCCAGATCCCTCTGCAGAGCTTCCTGCCCTCCAGCAGATGCACACTCCCACCCAGCTCAGTGTCATCTGTGAAGTGACAGAGTGAAAGAGGCACAGGGGACCACTGAATCTGTGCAAGCAAAGTCCACCCTCCCACAGTGCCCCATCAGCTTGGACACTCCTCCCCAGCCTCCACCTTGGAGCACAGACGTGCTGAGCTCTGCCTACCTTGCTGTAGAGCACATCCAGCCAGTAATCGGCCACCTTGGCCACAGAAGCATAGACCTCCTCCAGGGTGCTGCCTTTCAGAAAGGCTTCGAACACAGACGACTGGAATATCTTCACCAGCTGCAGCTCTCCCCGGCGTTTCACCTCAAACCCCTTCAGCTCAGCCAGGGACCCGTCCTCATTGAACACGGCATACCTAGGAGGAAGCATGGGTAAACCTGGCCTGCACCAAGGGACACGTCCCCCAGGGTGCTACTGGTGTCCCTCCTGCTAGGGCGCTTCTCCCCATGCCATTTTACCACCAGCATGTTCAAAGGAGCCACAGCAGCACCTGGATAATCTCAAATATCTACAGCTTCTCTAGAAACCATTTTACCTTGGTCTGGAAAAGCACATCAGCTCTTGCCCCAGCTCATCCACACTGACTTATTGATTATCCAGTCCCACGTCACTGCCACAGGCAGGGACACCTGCCACTAGAGCAGGTTGCTCCAAGCCCTGTCCAGCTGGGCCTGGAACATTGTGGGGAAGCCACAGCTTCTCTGGGCACCCTGTGCCAGGGCCTCCCCACCCTCACAGCCAAGAATTCCTTCCCAATATCCCACCTAACCCTGCCCTCTGGCAATGGGCAGTCATTCCCCCTTGTCCTGTCCCTCCATCCCTTGTCCAAAGTCCCTCTCCAGCTCTCCTGGAGCCCCTTTAGGCACTGGAAGGGCTCTAAGGTCTCCCTGGAGCCTTCTCTTCTCCTGATGAACATACCCAGCTCTCACAGCCTATCTCCATGGCCTCCTTTGGACTCAATACAGCAGCTCCATGTTTTCTTGTGCTGAGCACCCCAAACCTGAATGCAGTATTGAGGGTGAGGAGTGACCTCAATTGATGTAGGACAACCTTAATTGCATACAAGTAAGGGTGGGAGATGGGAGCCCAGGTGGGGAAATGAAGATATTAGGAAGAGGTTTAGAAAGAAAGAAACTCTGAACTCCAATGCTGGCAGACAGGTTGAGAGGAAACTGGATGCAACTGTGACACACCTATGGGAACATTTCTCCCTTTTGCCTTTTCTCTTGTATTGTTTTGCTTTTCACAGCCCTGAAAATTAGCTGTATGTCTCAAAAAAACCCCAAACCACCACTGTGGGAATGATCAGTGAGCAGAGGAGATACTCAAAACTGCTTGGCCAGCCCTTCTCCCACCTGCTCACACTCCCATCAGCACAGCCTTTCCTTCCTCCACCAACCATGGTGCTTGCAGCCACCTCCAGGTTGTTGTGCTTGGAGAGTGAACAGGAAATGCATGCCATTGCTAAGATTCACAAACTACAGGAATCCAGAGGACCTGACAGGAGTTCTATGAGCACAGCCCATTCAAAGCTGGACAACATTTTGACTCCTGCAGAAGGAGTCTGACTGCTTGGAGAGGGGCACTGGGAGGGAATGCAGTGTGCTGGACCTTGTCTTGTCAGGGAATAAGCACAAAAAAGTCCAGAATTGTGAGGACATAGGGTGCAGGGGACAGCAACAGCATTTTCTGGAGTCAGACCCAGGTCTGTGGGCTGCCCCCTAAAATAATGAATGCTACTGCTCTAGCTCACATTCTTGGCTAGGAAGTGGCAGAGAAATCAGCGAAGTTTGAGTACAGCTTCACTGTATAATGTGACAGTAATGGTAACCCAGTCCTACATACACATGGAGAAGGAATGGGAAACACATAGGAGAAGCCTGTGGACTCCTGAGAGACAGGACGGCAGGAACTGCTGAATTTAAACAGATTAGGTTGAATACAAGCAGTATTAGAAATGCCCAGAAGGAAAGTCAAAGTTCTCCTGCATACCTCAGAGCCAAACAGGCAGATGTCTGGTCAACAGGTTGGAGAAATGTCATTTTGCTGTTATCTGCTAAAATTTACTGCCATAGTAGCTAGATTCAAAGATGATCTGATGTTAGGAACTTGCCACTTAAAGCCAGTGAGTCAAGTGCTGCTGGCTCTGGGGGCAAGGACCAACATGCTCCACATGCACAAAGGCAATGAGATTCTCAGTCTGTTACTCAGTGAAAGAGACAGTATTTCAAGGTTTGAAATCTCACCTTTTCTTCAGTTTCTTGCCCTCCTCTTTGGAGGCTGGAAGGATCATGGCCAGGTATGGACCATCGACTTCAAAAAAGATGCTGTTCTCTGAGCGCGTGACGTAGGTGAGTGAGGCTGGATCCTGCAGTTCCTGGTACTGGTCATTTGTGAAGCCTTCCTGTGGCACAGCCCCAGGAGAACAGCTTCAATCCACAGCTGCCTGGTCACACCAGAAGATGCCTCTGGGACACACCCTGCCCAACGGGACCCCTGAGCACCTCTCTGGGAGCTATGGCACAATTTAGGACTCAAAAGTCAAAACACCTGTCCTGCCTGTTGAGAAGAAAAAGGTTTTGGACCCTAAAATGATATTTTCTTGTCTTACAGAGACTGGAGTGAGCAGAGGATAGGTTTAGACCTTGCTCTGGACTCCCTGCCTGTGCAGGTAAGCATGCACCTAACCTGGCCTTTTACACACCTGCCTCTCTGATGAGTGATATTGAACCTCTTTCTCAACTCAGATGCTCTCCATCCCTGACATAGCACTCACTACATGAGGAGTGAAGATTGAAGAGGGACTCTCCCCATTCATCAGCTCTCCACCTCCTTTTCCCAGGCTACAGAGCTGGCCTGGAGAGGTGCCAGACTCACCTTCACCAAGATGTTCAGCATGGCACCTGGGTAAGAGATGGTCACTTTTGGCTTCTTGGTATTGGTTGACTTGATGATGAAATTCTCTGGGAAGCTGTTGGGAAGGACACACCAAATCCCATCGGTATCCAATTCCAGAGGTCTCCTAAGGAAGGAATGAAGGCCACTGTCAGGAGCAGAGTGGATGAGAGGTGAGGACCAGCTCTGCTCCCATAAAGACAGCAGCAGCCTGCTGTATCCACTCTGTTCCCTTCTGCAAAGCAAACCCTCAAAATACAACACAGCAGTGTCAGGAATCTGAATGCTCATAGAATCAGAGAATCACAGAGCAGTTTAGGTTAGAAGGACCTTAAAGCTCATCTCATTCCAAACCCTTGCCATGGGCAGGGACAACTTCCAATAGACCAGGTTCATCCAAGCCCTGTCCAACCCAGCCTTGAAACACTTTCAGGGACAGGGTAGCCACAGCTTCTCTGAGCAACCTGTGCAGGGAAGAATTTCTTCCCAATATCCCATCTAATCCTGCCCTCTGGCAGCAGGAAGCCATTCGCCCCTTGTCCCACCACGACTGGCCATTGCCCAAAGTCCCCCTCCAGCTCTCTCAGAGTTCCTTTAAGCACTTTAAGGGACTCTAAGATCTTCCTGGAGCCTTCTCCTCCAGGAAGAACATCCCCAGCTTTCTCAGCCCTTCCTCATAGGAAATGTGTTCCATCTCTCTGAAAACTCCAGTGTTTAACATGCTTCCACATCTGTTCTAGATGCAGACGAACCTTCCTCAACTCAGCACACACTCACCCAATCTGCTCGATAAGCTCTCTGGCCTGGGTGATGATATTTGCCCCTGTGAAGCAGACAATGCCAGCCATTTCCATGGAGTACCAGCGAGCTCTGTGAGCAGAGGAGTCACAGTTAAGAGCATGACACGCTCCCTCCAAAACCCAGCTATGGAAGGGCAGGAGGATCTCTAGCAGAAGGAGAGCAAGAAACACATCAACACGGGGCCTTGGAACATTGTTCTCCTATGAAATTCTCTACTTATGATGCTACAGAAAAGCTGACCCACTAACAGACAAGATTCCCATCATTTAATGTCTGGTAAGTCTCCAGGATGAGAAGTCACGGGTAGAAGCAAGAAGAGAGTGTTACAGGCAGGACCTACTCTCATCGTGGTGCTTCAGGAAGCAAGTGACTACCTCACCAGGACAATCCTGGTTTCCAAGGGTCCTCTCTAGAAACCTTGGATGAGAGACTAGAACCATCTCTAGTCTGCCCTAGACCATCCTAGGGGAGACTTACCCTTTCCGCATGACGTATCCATAGAAGGAGTTGAGGATGCACTTGTGGGCCAGCTGCAGGGAGTCATAAAGGATCTCCATGTTTTTGCAGCGTTTCACTTCAGAGGCATCTCCTGTCTCCACTGCTGCAGACAGCTTCTTCTTCCACACCTGCATGCCAAGGGCAGTCAGGACAATTCCACATATCACTACTGGTGGCACCCAGCTGGTTTCCAGTCAGTCCTAGTACAGCATTGCAGCTCTACAAGAGTCTCTTTGCCAGAGATGAGCATCATGAGTCAAACATCCCATTTTCCTTTGCAGCATGGGAGGGGTTGGCCAGAGGCACTTTGTCACTTGTCAGGAGAGACTTGCAGCTCCCACCATTGATCAGAATACAACCAGCATCAGCTGTGATGCACCATATTTGTGCAGGGAAGAACTCAATACACTGCCCGCTGCAATTCATGATGCCTGGCTAACAGCAGAACGACCAGGGTACGAAAAGCCTCTCTGCCAGCCCTACGATTCATGGCAAAAGAGGCAGTCAGGAGGAACTGCAAAGTGACAGGCTCTTTAAATAACTCTGACAGATGTAGAGCCCCAGGGCCTCCTAGAATGGTTTGGATTGGAAGTGACCTTAAAGCTTATCTCATCCCACTCCCTGCCTTGGGCAGGAACACCTTCCACTATCCCAGGTTGCTCCAATCCCTGTCCAACCTGGTGCCTAACACTTCCAGAGATGGGGCAGCCACAGCTTCTCTGGGCAACCTGTGTGTTGAAATTTAGGGGGGGGTGGAATTTTCTCCATCCCTGTTACTAGGGAACCAACGACCAGGTACTTAAGAACCATTGACTCTTTTAGTAAGATACAAAGGATGTGGCTGCTGTGGCTGGCTGTGGTGAGGGGAGGAAGCATTCTGACTGTTGGGACCTTCACTTGCTTGCTGGGAACCGGAGGGGACAGAGGGAAGCTGCTGCTTTCCTTTGGCTGCGACCGTGGAAAAGTCCGCCTGTGCACTGCCTTCTGTTCCTGGCTGGGTGAGCTCCTGCGTGGGGAAGGGTGCGGGATCCCAACCCTTTTCCCTGCCTGGCTGTGCTTCTGCAGAAACTGCGGAGGAGCCCAGCTGTCACTGCCCCCACCTCCGCCTGTTGGAATGAACTGCAGAGTTGCTGCCACCTTTGCTGGCTAGCCCGGCTGAGCCATTCCTGCCGCTGCAGCTCGCTGCTCTGAGCTCTCTGCCGCGCACTGCTTGCTGCCCAGCCCGGCCGCCATTACCAACCCCGTGAGACAGAGCTGACCTCGCGCCACAGCGCCACCTACAGCTGCTCGGCAGTCATCGCACCTGCCCTGCCCGGCTGGGAGCTCAACAGCGCCCCTGCTGGCTGTGACCGTGACTGCAGCAAACGGGAAAGTGCTTGGCAGCCCAAGAGCATCTGCCACCGGATTTCTGGATTTTACTTGTTGCTTGCTGTTGCTGATTGTTTACTTCGTTACAGATACTAGTAAAGAACTGTTATTACTTTTCCCACGTCTTTGCCTGAAAGCCCTTGATTCCAAAGTTATAATAATTCGGATGGGAGGCGGTTCACATTCTCTGTTCTAAGGGAGATTTCCCCCTTCCTTAGCAGACACCTGTCTTTCAAACGAAGACATGGTGTCGGAGCCTTACCTCCCTCACAGGGAAGAATTTCTTCCCAATAACTAATACAACCCTGTTCTCTATCAGTGGGAAGCCAACAGAGTAGTTCTTTAAGGTTTTCAACAAGGCACAAGAGGTTCCCAGCCTTGGGAAGACAATTTGACCAGCACCCAAGCTTGGTACCTTGTGTAGCCCCTTGAACTCGTATCGGCGGTCCCGAAACGCTCGCACCGTATCCACATAGAAAGAGTTCTCTCGCTGGCAGATGGTGGTGACTCGCTCCTCCACCTTAGTGACGTGGATCTTCTTGTACGCCTTGCGGCAGTAATCTGGTCAAAGGAGGAGGCAGAGGGAGGTTATCAGGGATGGGTGCCCTACTACAGGGGGATAGGCAAAGTAGGGACAGAGAGACAGCTAAGCATAAGGCATGGGTGAGTGGGGGACAGTCCTACTGCAAAGGGAGAGGAAGATCCCAGTACAGAAAGAAGAAAAGAGAAGGAAAGAAGAGGTGCTCTTTATGGAGGTGGAGGGCAAGGGGGAAAACAAACTAATCATATGGCACACCCACAAACCCAGGCTCTTGCCCCCAGCCAGCTGGGTGGTTCTGCTGGACAGCATCCCTCCAGGTGATAGCATAATGTGATGTTTCCCTTTCATTGACTGGCTCTAATTAGCAGCCTAACAAAAAATGGAGCTCAAATTCAAGACAAAGGGAAACACTGACAGAGGTACCAGTGCTTGGCTCCTCTTAGGAAGCACACCTGAGTCTGTTGGGATACTGGAGAAGTTCTGAGACCAGCCTGACCTCACCCCACAGCCCTAGCAGGGGTCACTACTACTGAACACTGCTCACTGTCCAGGTTGCAAAACAGTGCCAGGATCATGACCCCGATTCATTTTTTTTTACCTGCCAGGCGCTTTTTCTCATACTTGGCCTGTTCTTCCCGGGAGAGCTCGTGGAAGGCACGAGGTGGTCCATCAGGGAATAAGGGAGGGAACTTCTCTGACTCCAGCTGCTGCTGGATGCGGTGATACTCACTGCGGCTGGCAGGCACTGCAGAAGAGGGCAGTGATCAGTCTCCCAGGAGAGAAGCAGGAATTTGGCTCCATCTCTGTGGGCTGGACTGCATGGTTCTTCTTGTACTTACTGAACTCTCCTCTCCACTGCCATGTCATTCGGCGCTGGCAGTTGGCACCCGGTTTGTTGAAGTCACAGGCAGCACATGTGGCTTCATCCACCATGGCTGAGGGCTGGATGCAGTAACAGACATGGGCGTTAGAGGGGACAGGTCCTCAAATGACAATTCATGCCAGAACAGGTGCTGAGTGGCAGGAGAGCCACAGGTGTGAACATCAGAGATGGTACTCAGAGAGTTCCCCTTTCCAGAGCCTTTCAGGAACACAAGCCTCTCAGAACAACAGCTGGGTTTTTGTGAAGAGTTCTTGCTAAAGCTGTAGCTGTCTCTGAAGACCTGGCCAACCAGAGAAGAGCAATAGAGCTGGGGAAGGGGCTGGAGCACAAGTCTGATGAGGAGCAGCTGAGAGAGCTGGGGGTTCAGCCTGGAGGACACAAAGCTCAGGGAGGACATTCTTGCTCCTACAACTCCCTGACAGGAGCGTGGAGCCAGGTGAGGATCAGGCTCTGCTCCCAGGGAACAAGTGAGCAAACAGCCTCAAGGTGTGCCAGAAGATGTTTAGGTTGGGTATTAGGGAAAAATCCTTCACTGGAAGGGTGGTCAGACAGTGGCACAGGCTGCCCTGTGTGGCATCCTTCTGAAATGATTTAAAAGCTATGTGGATGTGCCAGTTGGGGACAGGGGTTAGTGATGGCTTTGGCTGTGCTAGCAGAGTGGTTGGACTCAATGGTCTTAGAGGGCTTTTCCAACCAAAACAATTCTGTGATTCCACAATTCTATGGCAGCTTGACCAAATTTCACACCCAGCCGTATCTGCATTCCCTGCCCTGAGCAGAAAGTTCAGCTCTTGCTGTCCAGAGGGACCATCAAGGTCATCTGGAAGTCAGATTAGGAGAGACAGGGTTGATGTTACCCACCTGCAACCTGTTGGTCAGAATGATGTTGGGGTACATGGCCCCCACATCCAGATGATAGATAAGGGGACACTCAATTCTGTTGGGAACATCCTTCAGGGAGTTCAGTTTGACTCTGATTTCATCACAAACCTGTGGTGAGATAAAGAGAAGTGAAACTAGGGCAGGAAGGAGTTAATGAGTCAAATACTTGTTGGATTAGGCTCTTCTTCACAGGGACACCTGCCACAGGCTCTGGGAATGGATCTAAAGGACCAAAGGAGAAAAGCAGGGACTCCTCGACCACTGGTGCTTTAGGTTTTGGTTTGGACCTCCAGGGTGCGCTTTTCTGTAGGGATACCTGGCAAGTGGGAGCAGCTGCTTCCTAAGTATGACTTGATCGAGGACCTCTCCAGTGCAAATGGGTTAATGGAGACAAAGGCAAAGACCAGAGGTGCTGCCCTCCAAGAAACTCCAGACTCTGATTTGGAGAGAGGAAGCCTGCACTTTTGTAGCTGGTAAGAAGTGGGGAAGAAGAGCAACAAGAATAGTTGGGCTATCTGAGGGGTCTGCCTTCACCCTAAATTCCTTCCTTCTAAGTTCTCTCAGAGCTTTGCTCCTGGTTGAACCTGCAAAGGGAAAAGCAGGAGCTGCATCCCTCAGATGTGGCAGGGACCCTGATCCCCAGACTGGGCTGCAGGACACAGCCTGTAGCTGAGCTTCTTAGTCTCTCTTTGCAGAGCATAAGCCAAACCCAAACAAGCATTTTAGAGCTGCAGCCCCAGTTTCCTGTGCAGCTTGGCCATGCTGCAAGTGCTGTACCTCCTGGAAGTTGGTGACCTGATCCAAGGGCAGACCCTCCTCCTCCTCGATGGCGTGCCGCAGGGTCTTCTCCACATGCTGCACCAGGAAGTCAAAAGCAGCAGGATTCTACAGGGATGTGGAGACGGCCATTTGGCAGCTGTACCTGGCTGCAGGCTGGCAGCCCCTTCGCCCCTGTCCCTGCTTGGCTTGGGGACCTCTAAGCGGTAAGGGACATGTTGAGGCACTGGGGGAGGTGATGGAGGTAGCAGCTTGACCCAGAAACAGGTAAAAGACCCTCAGGAAGGTTCAGAAGAAAGCTCATTTTAGGAGAGAGGACAGGACCCCAAGAGACAGAGACATAACTTCCAAGAAACACTGGATGAAAAACAAGCCCAAAACCCCACTTCACCACCATCCCCTGCTGTCAACAAGCTCTGGCGTGCTTCCAGTTGACATTTGTTCTCCCAGTGAAGCACAGATGGCTACTTAGAGGCCTCCTCCCATCCTGTCCCAGCCCAGCTTCAGGCAGCAAGGGTCTGCTGGAGGTTGCCAAGCATTGAATTAGGCTGTTGAGGGCAGTGGTGAAATCACTGTCCCTGGAAGTGTTCAGAAGACATGCAGATGTGGCACTTAAGGACATGGTTTAGCGGTGGCCTTGGCAGTGCTGGGTTAACAGCTGGACTCAGCAACATTAAAGGGCTTTTCCAGCCTTACTGATTCCGTGACTCTAGGTGCTGCCCAAGCCCAGTAGGGACCCACTGGAGATGTCAACACGAGTGGAAGGGCTATCCCTCCCCACCACACTGCTCCATGAGGACAGAGGCTGGCTGCTGGCCCATTACCATTTTGAAGCGGCAGGGAATGTCACTGCGGAAGACCCCGGATTCCAGTGCTTCCACGTGGCCTCCCACATAGGTCTCAGAGTCCAGCACATGTCCATCTTCTGTAAGTTTGTTGAACTCCTGCTCCTGCTTGTTGGGGAAGATGATGTTGGCGTGATAAGCCTGAACCATCAGCAGTGCCTCACACAGTGTCCCAGATCCTTTTCTTAACACCTGCACAAGAGAAACCAAAGCTGGTTTTAAATTAAAAAAGAGTAGATTTAGTTATTAGGAGGAAATTCTTCCCTGTGAGGATGGTGAGGCACTGGACTGGCACAGGTTTCCCACAGAAGCTGTGGCTGTCCCATCCCTGAAGTGTTTCAGGCCAACTTGGATGGTGCTTGGAGCAACCTGGTCTAGTGGAAGTTGTCCCTGCCCTTGACAGGAGGGTGGACAAGGTTATCTTTAAGATCCTTTCCAACCCAAACCAGTCTGTGATGCAACAGAGGTGCTGTACCAGAACATGCAAGACTGGACTGTCACACAGTGAGTTGGACAGCTTCATCTGGTGATACATTTGCAACACCACTCCACCATCAAGTGCCTTTGTCAGCAAAACCAATAGGTTTTGGGTGTTCAGGTGGGAACACACTGACATCTTCCCCATGCTTAGCACTGACAGCTTCCCAACCATCCTCCCTACAGCTGACAACAGCCATCAGGAGGAGACCCAACTTTGCATGGCCATGACTGCAAGTGAACTTGGCTGAGCACAGAGCATCAGCCATACTTTCTTGGTCCAGCCCTGCACTGCCAAATCTCAGGTGGCATCTTTTTATAGAAACCCGTCTCCAAATACCCAACGGCTGTAGGAGAAAGGAGTAGCCTTTAAATCCACCCTCCCTTCATGCCTGCTGCACATGCAAAGTCTCCAGGCAGTGGGAATCAGATCTGTGGCCCTGCAACGCAGGAGATGTGGCACTTCACCCAGCAAACAGATCATAATTTTGGAAAAGCACTCACCTCATCAGGCTCCATGGGAATGATGGTACACAAGGCGAAAATGAAGGGATGCACGTACTTCATATACATGTAGTAAGTAGCAACGGCATCAGACACTGAGTAGGTGGCCAGAGTCTGTCAGGGAACAAGAGAAGCAAATTAATCCCAATCCCATGTGATAGAGTGGCTTAGTGACAATGATCTTTCATTGCTTCCTGCTGGACATTCTCATACCAGCAGGAAGAAGGGAAAGGTGTATTTCTCTATTGCCTATGTTGTAAAGAGTAATGTGTTTGCTTCTGAGGCCATTCTGCTTTAGCTCTAATCAAACAGCAACACGTCAACTCTGACAGAAAAGGAACAGGGAAGATGAGCTGAAGGCACAGAATCCACCCAGTTTGAGTGGCAGGAAGCTGCTCAGCAGAACTGTTGGAAAATGGTTAGCAGAACGAGGCCATATTGGCGAGGTGTGCGTGCAGAATAAGACACAGCATGCACAAACCAGCTATTGTTCTAAACTCTGAAGATGCTATTGTTCCTAACTCTAAGATGCTATTGTTCATAACTTTGAGATGTTCCTCCCAGGAGATAGAAAGGAAAAGAGAGCTAGAATTGTATCCAATGTAGAGGAAATAAGCAAAATAGAGAAAGAATCACACAGTCAGTAATTCAGCTTATGCTGGCAAAACTTGAGCTGATTCAAGTGAAACGTGCCTAGAGACGTCAGCAAATCAGAAAGCTAAGATAGATGTGCGCATAGACCAAACAGCCAATCATATATGCCAGTCTGTCGCGTGAATCTGTACCTGTTTTCTATAATAATGCCTGTCTCAGAAGAAATAAACAGAATAACACCATTATCTCTGTGAGACTGTGTGTTATTTCCCGGCAACCTCTCTGACACAGAACCTCCTGCCTGTGACACCTGGTGCACTAACCCTTTCCTGGCCCCCAAGTAGGTCTCAGTTCTTCATGGTGTTTCTGATTTCAGTGGTGTTTTTCACCCCACACTGATATAAATAAATACAGAGAATGCACAGTGCAATGCCAGGGCCAGAATCACTTCAGAGGAATCCTGCTCCTTCTCCCTGTTGAAGCTCTAAGGCACTGGAAGTTTGGGAAGACAGACTCAGTTAATATCTCAAAATCCACTTTAATTTGAGATTCAGTCATAGTGCAGCTGCTCTAGGCTTGTTTTCCCATAGAGCACAGGAAGGGAATACCTGAGGCTCCTCCGTGGCCATCCGGCACATCTCCTCAGGGTCCAGCTCCACTGGATCATAACCCAGTTTTGCTTTAGCTGCTGCCTTCAGGTTGTGACTTCCCACTGGGAGGTAACTGTCTCTCTTCACCCACCTGGACAAAATCAGAAAAATATCAGTTTGTGCAGAGAAACCAGTCCTGACCTTCAAAATAGGGTCAGGATTGTGAAGGGAATCTTGACTGCCATGGGGACCTCTCACCAAGGACAGCCCAGCATCCAAGAACAGTGGGGTACAAGGCCGTCCAACTGTAGCTAGCCCAACCAGAACAAACCCCACTGTCAATCCCACCACCACACTGCTCGTAATTTCCACCTTCCAGCTCCCTCAGCGGCTTTAAGGTAAACATTTCACTACTGGAGAAGACCCCACCAGAGCTGCAAGGACATCCAGCTGTGCTCCAGAGCCCAGTCTGCTCCAGGGGGGAAAACCCACACAAAATCCCAAAGTACTCTCTCTCCCATTTGTCCTTTCCTCTTCCAGCTGTCTCAGGAGGCTGGTAGGTGAGCCTATAGTCCCTTTCCCCGCTCCAATGGCTAAATCTCAGCCTACTCCCTTTCTCTGTCATGCCAAATCAGCGATCAAAAACCCAAGGCTGTAGGGCAAGAGCCAGCCCTGGGAGCCCTTCAGGGGAAGACTTGGTAGCTCCTGTGCAATGCAGCATGCCAAGGGGAAGGAGACAACACAGAAATGGATTATCACACAGCTGACGAAGGTGTGACACACAAAGCTTCAAACAGACAGAATGAGAATAGTATTCAAATACAACTGTAGGTATTTTATCTAAACTGAAGAGATAAAGACACAGCTATGTGGTAGAGGGGCAGCATTCGGTACCTCAGACAGTCCATGTGGATGCACTGGGATGCCTTGTACTCTCCCTGGCTGTCCTTCTGAAACCCAATTTCCTGATACATATTAATTCCATGAGCTGCTGCTCTTGCTTCCACAAAGGGCCTAGGGAAAGAGGCAGTGTGAAAGAGGAGTAGAACAGCCATTTTCCTGCATCTCCAACAATGGTTCCACAACCACTTTGTTAAGAACTGCCTTAAGAATTTTTCTTTTGATTTATCTGTGTATCTGGTCACAGTGAAAACTTCCTGCAGGACAAGTGGATGCATCATTCCTGGAAGTGTTCAAGGCCAGGTGGGACTTGCAATAACCTGGTCTAGTGGAAGGTGTCTCTGGTCATGGCAGCTGGCTGGAACAAGATGACTTTTAAGGTCTCTTCCAACCCCAACCATTTTGCTGTTCAAGAGGCAAATCTGCTTGCTTGTATCCTGAATCTGGAGGTGGAGATGTGTGGTCCCTCTCCTCCTGCTTCCCAAGGCCTGTCTTTGCACCTCTCCCAATATCTTCCAGGTCTCTTTTGACCCTCTCCCTGCGCTCCCAAGGCTGGGCTTATTCATACGCTGAGATTCCCACATTGCCAAAGGTTTAAAAGCAGCTCAGGCAAGTGTATGGGACCCTTCACAAAGTCCTCTTGCCAAGGCAATGACCACAGGATTTGGTGAGGTGCAGGCCATGGCCACTCTGCATGTATCCCACACTGTCTGAGCTATGGAAGGACGTTGAAAATGGAACCTGACCCTGCCCTCTAGCTCAGGTGACACCTCGCCAGCTTAGTTGTCATCCCTGATCCTACCAGTCAAAGAAGTCTCCGTTGTATGTGACAATGATGGTGGGTTTGGTCTCCCGGACATGTTCAAACCACCGCTGGATTAAATGAGCCTGGGATGAAACACAAAAGACATGTATTTTAAGGAACTTCATCCCCTCCACAGAGAGGTGGTGGATACCACACAGTTTGTTTCACCCTTTCCCTTTCCTCTGCACCTAGTCCAAACCTGACCTCTCTTACCCTTATTCCCAAGACATGAAAGCACAAGCAGCCCTGCCAGACTTACCGTGTCTTCCCCAAGGAGGCAATCCACAGGGAATGAGCCAATAAAAGCATCAGGCAGGTAAAACTACAGAGCAGAACTGACTTACCTCATCTGGTTCGTTAAAGACACAAAATGGACCCTCATACTCTGGCTTGGGAGTGAACTCAAAGTCTTCAATGTCCTCTGAGACAATCTCCCTGTTTGTGATCAGGTAGCCCTGAGGAGGTGACAAGGAGGCAGTGAGGAGGACTGGGGTCACACGCAACTCAAAAATGCTGTCCAAACAATGGGATGCTTTCCTCTTGAAAGCCAGAGCTTCTGTCAAGGGGGGACAACTCTCTGGGAGTTATCCATTGAAGCATCATTGACCATCAGAAAAGAAGGCCATGGAGAGACAACATGGGACATCAGTGTTGTCTCTCCCACAGAGAAGCACCAGCAACCTGGGCTAAGCTCCACGAAACTTGGTATCTTGTGTGTCACCCAGTTAATGCTATTCTCACAGCCACACACCATGCAGCTGGCAGCATGGCAAGCCTGGAGCCAGCAGGATTAGAGAAGAATGCTGGGCTGCTTCCTGGCTTTGCTGCCCAAGTCTGGAGGAAACCACTCTGGTATGCTTACCTGCCCATCAATCATGTAGGAGATCATCATGATCTGGTCTGTCTCTGCATCAGGAAACTTCAAAGGGAGCTTGGTTGTTTCAATATCAAAGGCAAGAACAACAGGATCCTGGGCAGGACCAAATTCATTAGAAAATGTTCCAGAGCTGACTTGAAGTTAAAAGGTGGTTCCCATAAAAGCCAGTGCTGGCCCAGCAAGTGAACCACAACCTTCCTGTTAATCATTCTAGTGCTTTATCAAGCCAAAAATCGCCACCACCATTCCCGCTGCCACCCCAGTATTACTGGCAGTGTGTCAGAAACCAGTACCCCTTGGGGCGGACACATCTGCACAGAGGACACACCTGCCCACTCAATGCTCACCGGCCGCTCCACGAGGTCGTCTCGGCGGGTGATTTCAGGGGGTAGGTGTTGCCCTGGTATCGCACATTGTACCAGTGAGCCTGTGGAAAGACAAGGGCAGGCAGTGCCTTATGGCAGGGCTACATTCCCATGTCCCTCTGTCTAGCTGCTGGGGAAGGAACTGTGGCAATCACAGGCAGCCCAGAAGAAAGGCTCAAACTATGGCCATGCATCATTTAGTTAGCTTTTCTGTGTGCCACTAAGGAGAAGCCCAGCAGAACAGAACTGAGCTCTAGACGTGAACTCATTTTCACCAATACTTTTGTAAAGGTGTTGGAGAGAAAAAACTTTTCTGAGCTTCAGGACTGTGACTGTGGGAAAACAAAGCTCTTTTCTACCTACCACATGGATCTTCAGGTCAATGGAAAGGCGAACATGGTAGGGCACATCATACTCCCGCATATCCACAATGTTGTCCATCTGGTTGGCAATTTTTTTGGAGGCTCCTTCCTCATCTGTGCTTAGACTGCCCCCACTCAGAGCACTGCAAGAGCAGAGGGAAGCAGCTGCCTTACCCACATGTCCATCTCCCAGGGATGCCCACTGGCACTGGTGACACTGCCAGCAGGAGTCAGGGTGTGTTGGTTTTGCTTGCCCTGGTTTTTGGTAGTGGGGGGGCCACAAAGATGGCTTCTGTGAGAAGCTGTTAGAAGCTTCCCCCATGTCCAGCCCATGTCCAATCACTGATGGCTCTGCAGATGCACATGCAGCTGGCCAGGGCTGGGCCAATTAGAGATGGTGGCAACACCTCTGTGGTAACATTTAAGAACATCAGAACAAAAACATGCACAGTTTCTCCTAACTAGAGAAGATGAGGTGAGAACATGTGAGGAAAACAACATGGAGACACCAAGGTCAGTGGAGGAGTGGGAGGAGGTGCTCCAGGTGCTGGAACCAAGAATCCTCTGCAGGCCATGGTGAAGCAGTTGTCCCCCTGCAGCCCATGGGGGTCCACAGGGGATGCAGAGATCCACTCGCAGCCTGTGGGGAGGTGCTCATGCTGGAGCAGGTGGATGCCTGGAGTAGGCTGTGTTCCAGTGGGAGACCTGGTGGAGAGAGGGGGCCCTGCCTCCAGGCTTGGAGGACTGCACCTTGTGGACAAGTGACCCACATTGCAGCCATTCTGGGAGGACTGTCTGCCCGTGGGATGACTCAACTTGCAGCAGGTGTATGTGGACTGCCACTTGTGAGATTTGGACCATGCTGGAGAAGTTCATGGAGAACTGTCTCCCATGGGAGGGACCCCACAACACAGCAGGGGAAACCCTTCTCTCCCTGAGTGGCGGAAGAAGATTTCAGTGATGAACTGACCAAAACCCATCCCCCACCCCAGCCCTGTTCCCTTTGCTGTCAGTGGGAAGGAGGGAGGGGTTGCGGGAAGAAAGGGTGTCTTTAAGGGCTCCTTTTACTTCTCATTATCCTCCTCTGTCTCTGTTAATAATAAATTCACTTCGTAACTTTAAGTTGAGCCTGTTTGGCCCTTGGAGTGTTTCCTCCTGGTCCTTATCTCAACTCATGACCACTTTGTTAATTTTTTTATTTTCTCTCCTCTGCCTAGCTGTGGCACAGGAGAGTGAGGGAGTAGCTGTTGTGGGTGCTTGGCGTTTGGCCAAGGTCAAACTGTGACACAGAGACAGGACAGAAATAGAAATTGCTGGATTTTTTTCTGTCTTGATCACAACTAGAAGGTTGCCCATTGCCTCTCCGGATCCTTTCACAGGGAACAGGCAAACTATTTGACAGGCAGCCAGAAATACCACATCCCATCCCATCCGCCCTGGGGCCTCCTGGTACGCAGCACAGAGTTGAAAGAACCACCCTGGAGATGGGTGACAGAGAGGCATAGCTGCGGTCAGACCCAGGCAACACCTTTGAGGACAGCTGGGAAATAATCAAGAGAGTCTAATTATTAAATGGTTGGTGAGGCACTGGCACAGATTGCCCAGAGAAGCTGTGGTTGCCCCATCCCTGCAAGGGTTCAAGGCCAGGCTGAACAGGCTTGGAATAACCTGATCTAGAGGAAGGTGTCCATGCTCATTGCAGGTAGGTCGGACTAGATGCCCTTTAGAGGTCCCTTCCAACCCAAATCATTCCATGGTTCTATGGATTATTAAAATGAGAGACCAACTGAATCCCCTATGGGGAACTCCCACCTTGACAGCATGGCTGTGTAGACATCACTCGCCTGGTCCCGCTCCCTGTTTTTCCTCACAGCAGGAGAGATCTCCTTCCGCACCTTCACCAAATCCTCCACCGTGTTGAAGGACAGCTTGACGTAGTTCCTCTTCAGGCCCACCAAGTGGTTTGGCTGCAAAGCAGCAGGAGAACGGTAGCTCAGGGATGAGCACCAGGAGAGAGGGGTGGAAGGCCAACAAGGCTGATGTAGCAAAAAGAGGTGCTGATGGGTGGGACAGTAAAGCATGGAGGAGAGATTCTGGTGAGTGTGCCAAGAGCGCAAGAGCAGCACAGCAAGAGCCCAGCCAGCCCTGCTGCTCATACAGGCACCCACAAGTGGGATTTACCCAGGGAAAAAGAGGAAGAATGGGTTAAGCATGAACAGCATGCCACTCCTGCAGTATCCTTCTTTCTCCAAACACTTTACTTCCAGAAATTAATGCCCTGAACACATTGCCTGAAACAGCTGGTATGTTCAAGCAGAGGAATGTAATTACTGCTGATAAGCAACTAGCCATAATAAACACATTTCTGAGATGCCACAGCAGCACCAGGAGACTTAAGTCAAGCATGCTGCTTTCTCTCCCTGCTCATCCCTTCCTACATCACTAGAGCTCCAAGGTCTAAAAAAACCCCACAGAGAGATACAGACCAGGTCTAAATCCTCTTTGGGGACAGTTTCCAGCTTTGCAATCTTCCCTTGGAACTTCCTGGAGAGGAAGGAGGACACTTCCCGCTCGCAGCCCTGTCAAGAGACCCTGGGGCTGAGAAGTGCGTCTCTGTTCTTGGCAGAAGACCATCCCAAGGCAGGCTGCCCAGGAGGTCCTGAGCTCAGCAAGATGCTGTCTCCTTCCCTGTGGAGCTCAGCCCTGCCCCTCCTCACCTTCTGGGTGGCGATGTAGAAGTAGGGCTTGTAGGGTAGGGCCACCTAAGAAAGGAGAAGATGATGGTGACAGGTTCCCTTCTAGGGCACCATACCCACTTGGTTCCCCCCAGTACCCACCTTGAAGCGGCTCCCATCCTCCTGAATGAAGTAGTAGTCCACTGCGCTCACTGACCGCCGGTCCTCATCCAGCACCTCCGTCTGCCCATGGGCACCAGGATTCAACAAATTCCCTCCATGAGATTCCCCCGGGACCACACTACGGGACCCTTTCCCAGCGGGGCTTACCGGAGGTCTCCGAGTGGGACTTCCCCCACGGTAGGGCCAGGGAACCATGGGAGGCCCAGCTGGGACATTGGACTTCCTTCCCCGAGTAGGGCCGGGGTCTGTCTGTGGGAGCCTCCTCTCTCGAGTCTCCTCAGGGGACTTCCTCCCTCACACCCTATTTGGGGTATCTTCGTGGGACACTCCCCCCCCCCCATCCCGGGCTGTATCCGGGGGCCTCCCCATAGCACCCCTGTGCCCCAGCCCTACAGGCGATAACTCCGTGCGACTACCATCCCTGGTACGGCTGGGGTGTCTCTGTGGGAAACCCCTGCCCAGGCCCTATCGGGGGTCTCCCCACGGGACCCCTCCGTGCCCTATCTGTTGCCTGCTCGCCCCCCGCCGCGCCGGCTCGTACCGGGTGCATGTTGATGAGCCAGCCCGTCCGCTCGCCAGGCTCCGCGGGCCGCTCGAAGCCGAACAGCGCGTCCAGTCGGTCCGTGCGCTGCACCCGCTCCAGGCGCTTTAGCGCAGACAGCGCAGGGGCTTCGTCACGGCCGGACCCCATGCCGTCCGCCGACTCCCGGGGCCCGTCCGGCCGCCGCCCGCGACGCGCTGCCTCGAGCTCGGCGCCGTCCCGCAGCCCCATTCCAGCCGGCCCGGGCCGCAACTCAGCGGCGCCGCGGAAGGAATTTCCCGCGCTGAGCCTGGTTCCCGCGAGAGCGAACCCCGCGCCCTGCCCCACAGCGAGAGCACCAATCAGAACGCAGCCCCGCCTTCCCGCGGGCACATCCATCCAATGGCGGGCGGAGCTCTCACTGCCCATCCGCATCCCGGCGCGCTTCCTGTAGGCCCAGGTGCTACTCGCCGGCCCGGGTGGAGCGGCTGCCTCGGGGCTGTGGCGGCCCTGGCAGCTGTGGGTTTGTCCCAGACCAGCGGTAGGGTGAGCGGCCCAGCAGAACCCCAGCCCGGCCGCCGGAGCCGCGGAGTGGGGTCCTGCCCAGGCCCAGGATGTGGCTGCTGCTTTCCCTGTTGTGAATTCAGGCAGCAGCGAAGGTGAGCACAGGTCCCAGAGACACAGACACATGTCCCGGAGACACACACGTGGACGCAGACACAGGACACCCAGGTCTCACAGGCACTGGACACACAGACGGCCACCTGCAAGGTGCTGCTGTCATCAACACTGCACAGGACCCACATCACACCCCAGCAACCATTCCCACCCCCCCCCCCCCGTCTGGGGTCCCCCCTGGTTCACACATTCAGCAGCGGCAAAGCCCAGGCTGATCCTTCTGGAACGGCCAACCCCAGTGGGTTTCTGGATAGCCTGTAGATTAGTATGTACCCTTCACTGCCTCCCTTGTCACCTGGTGGTCAGCTCTGTGTTCCCATCTTCCTCCTTTTAATAATGCATCTGAGTTGCTCTGAAGATCCTCAGCCCTTCCAGGAGCAGAGACACACTCACAGTCTGTTTCCACAGTATCGTGATTTAGAAATGAAATTTGTGAATTTAGCGTTCCCATTGAAACCCTCCAAACTGTGCACCTCTCTGTGGGTGGCTGGAGAGGAGGATTGGAGGCACAAAAGGTAAGAATCACAGGCTGAGATAAGAATAATTTACAGGAAACAGCAATGAAATAAGAAACAGTAACAGAAACAGTATTTATAACGAGTACAAGATGGGAACGATTCACACGTGAGTGATCACCATGTGAAGCCTGACATCACTCGCTTCACATTACACTACTGGAAGGGACTCCTTCCTGACCTTGCTTGTGATACAAGGTGATACAGGGTCCTGGCTACTGCAAATGCCCCTCCTGGCAACTGCAAAAATGAACCCTCTCCTGGCTGGAGCAAGGACATCCAGCAGTGTGCTCTCAGAAGTGTGTTTCAGGGAAGGAATAAATAAAACATAATTCCTGAGGCAGAGGCCTCATTTCAACCCACAAATCCACAAAGAGGTGAGGACCATGCCACCCCTTTCCAGAAGATGCTTTGAGATTCCCAAAGTTGGCATCTCCACTTAGGAAAGTCTGAATTACAGCTGTGCTTGACCCAAAAAAAATATCTTTGTAGATCCTGGCTACCAGAGCAGACTGTCCTGCCGTGACTGGCATGTCCAGCAGCAGGAGATTTGGATCAGTGATGGCATTCAAATGGTCTAAAAAGGAACTGAATTTATGGATGTGAAGAATGGGATTATAAAATATCCTGCTAGATTTCTTCTGAATGTGCAGCAGCTGCTATTGAGTAAGATGTTCCCTGAAAATGCAGGGACCTGTGTCTCTTTGCTATTTTTTGTAGCTTCCTCACCTGGCTCCTGTGGGGTCAGGTTGCTTGTTTGCTCCTTCAGTGAATTTTGTTAATTTGGGGTAAATTGGCAGGAGGGAAATGAGGGAAAGGTTTGATGTTGGGTTCACATCAACATCTGCAGTCTGCTGTGGCTTGTGCATGATAACAGGCTTTTGCAGGCAGCCTCTGGAGTAGCAGAGGCTCTGTCAGGCGAGAAGACAGGTCTGATGCATCAGCACTGGATTGCTGGTTGTCCACTGCTGGCATCTGAGTCAGCCAAGCAGGGCAGGACTGAGACCAGACAGTTCAGAGGGTTTATTGCTGCTCTGCAAACAGCAAATTGCTGTGGATTTTGTATTGACACGGCAGGATTTGGGTGCTGGTAAACCTGACTGCCTTTCAGTAGCAGAAGAAATCATGGAATCACAGAATGTTTTGGGTCGGAAGGGTCTTTTAAAGGTCATCTAGTCCACACCCTGCCATGGGCAGGGACACCTTCCATTAGACCAGGTTGTTTCAAGTCCCATCCAACCCAGCCTTGGACACTTCCAGAAATGGGGCAGCCACAGCTTCTCTGGGCACCGTGTGCCAAGGCCTCTGTCTAGCCTATTTCACTGTCACCTGGTATCAGGTAGAGGTGAAGAGGTGAAGTGGATTTGCACCACCAAGGAGCTCATAGGGAATGAATTTAAGGTTGAACATACCCTTCTGCAAAGCACCCTGAGCAGTGAGCAGTGAGAAGGTGGATTCTCCAAGACAACAAAGCGCGCTGTCAGTCGGGGCAGTCTCTCCAGAGTCATCTTCCCAGACTTCAAGTGGTCAGTGGAATACGGGCTGGTGTTTATCTTCTGCAAGATAAACAGGCAACAAGGTTCTTATAAGTTGTCCTGGCACCCCATCAGGCAGCCCCTTCTCTTTGAGGCCTTAGTGGCAAAAAGGGGACATGTCCACACACAATGAGATGTTCTGCTTTGGGGTGTGTGTCCTGGGCTTTGGGGTTCAGAGAGTATTTCAGACCTTTGGCAGCCTTCCTGAGGGCTCAGGGACTGGCAGATCTGAAGGCGGCAACATGGGATCATGAAATTTGCCAGACTCTACCATGCAGTGTCCTGTATGCCCAGATCACACACCACACACTGGGATGCTGGTGGGTACTGTGTGAGTCTTGTTGGTGATCACATCCCGAGATGACATCCCTAGGGATGACTGGGTGGGAGAGCTCTGCTGATGACCAGTCACCTGGGTTATCTCTGGAGCACACTTAGCAATTAACCTAGCAGGCTAATATAATCAGATATAATAGAATAGGCCAGCTCTGGGCTCTTGCATCCCACCCCAGAGTGGTTCAGATGGTGGGTGGACACAGCTGGCCAGCTCCCGTCCTGGTGGAGCAGAGCAGGGCGAGCCATTGCCATCCACAGCTGCCAGAGGTGCAGAGGGCTGGAAACTTTCCCAGGGAGCCCAGGCCTGACCTCCTGAGCTGTGGTAGTGCCTGGAGGTCACCATGGTAGCTGGGAGGAGTGTGGGGGCAAGGAGAGGCTGGTGGTGTGGAGCTGGAACTTGGGTGTCACTGTTGAGCCGCTAGCTGAGGAATGACCCAAGTTCTCAGACAAGGAAAGAGAGGAGAAGAGAGCTTTATTGTTTTGAATTCCATATATATAGAGTTTACAGAGGTGCCCCAGATTGGTCAGCCCGAGACCTCCCCCTAGGCCCAATTGGCCAAGCCCGAACTGACCCAATCCGGAGAAGTTGTTTGCAAAACATCCAAACTTTATCTTGTTTATGAAATATAGCAAAATGTTCCCACGGGAAGAACCTGTGCTAGCCACACTTGGGAAGTGAGAGAAGGATGAAGGATGCTAAAGAAAAGCAGAGGAACATAAGGGAGAGCAGGGGACCTTGCAGGGAAGGTCCCAAGAGCTTTGGCCCTGCCTGGAGAGAAGTCTCCATGGAGCTGGAGAGGTCTTTGGCAGGTGACAGGCTGAGGGATGGTGAACTGGGACTCCCAGGTCCCCATGGCTGCTGTACATGCGAGGTGGATGAAGTGGGGGAGATGTACCATCTGCACGACCCTGGGCTGCACTTCCAAGTGGAAGAGGGATCTGGTGGGTGCCTGGTCAGCCTTGGTCAGGTGCCTGTTTCAGATGTATCTGTAGGTGATGGTCCCTGCTGACTTCTTCCCAAAGCTGAGGCCTGTGATGGAGCACTGGAGGTTGTCTGCACCAGGGAGGTGGCTGTGCATGTGGGAGGGATCACTGGCTTCTGGAAGGCGCTGCTGTTTGGACTGACAGCTCTTACCAAGTGAGGTACCTCAGAAAGTGTTAGGTTATCTCCAGAAAATATACTTCTGGAAGATCCTGTGACATGTGTGGCCAGTTTGGGTCTAAATGGGGTGTTTTGCCCTGGATGCTGCTTGCAGGGGTGTTCTGGGATTTACAGGAAAGCACTACTCATCTTGGCATGGAAGATCAGAGCCTTGCAAGCATCACTGTCATCAGTGAAAAGATCATTGACTGGCACTTCCTCTACCCTGGGCTCTGAAACAAGCACTGGCCATGCCTGAGGCTCACAATCTCTTCAATACAGATCTCTGTGTGTGGGCATATCATCCACTGGGGCCAATGCCACTAGAGGGGAGGCATTGGTTCAAACCTGCATCCCCTGGGCAGGAGAGGTAAGGGGTGGCCACGCAGAGCAGTTCCTGGAGCTCCAAGCTGTGTTTCACCCACTGATTTTATGGTTATATTTTGCAATTGGAAGTTCCAGAAGGGAAGTTTCTGTTTCCCAAGAGAGAAAATGTTCTTGGCTGCTCACTTTTTTTCAGTAAAGCCTGGGCAGATCCCCCTCTGCCTGGGTGTAGCAGCAGGGACGAAAGTGACCACGGGCAGCTGAAATATTTAGTGAGAACAAATTAGGGATGCAAGCAAGTGGAATTTGCCTTCCCAGGAACTTAAAAACTGGTGCAATGCATGCGGAGTTAGTGCAGTGAAAGCAACCAGACTCTTCTGGAGGAAGAACTGCAGTGAATAACAGGTTCTTAAGGCACACCTGACCCTCCAGGTGACAGCCAGAATCAGTCCCAAGTTCCCTGCTCTGCTTGTGGATGTGACAGCGCCTTGCCAGGACATGCAAAGCCCTGACCTGCTGGAGGCAGGAGGAGAAGTCTGAGAACATGAGCAGCATCCCCAGCACCAAGTGTGATGCTGGACCTGCTCCTTGCTCCTTCAGCATGGAACCAGGCTGGTGTGGGTGCTGAGCCTGCCTGGCCCACCACCAGTGTCTGTCCCTCTCCTGGGATTGAGGGCAGCTCCTTCCACCTGATATGGTGCTGCCGTGGCAATGTGTAGCGCTGGACCGCCATCCACAGGGCTGGCCATGACCCATGTGCTGCAGCCCTGCCTTCCCCCAGCCCTGCAGTGCTCATTGCTCAGGCACCCCAGCCTCAGCTGAGACCTCCCTTCCATGCTCCAGAGGAGCATCTGTCAGAGGTTTGTGAGGGCTAGTCACCAGCTTCTCAGACTGTGTCTGGAACAACAGGAAGACAATGTCCTTTACACCTTGTATTTGTGAGAAGAAGCCATACTCCTGCAATCTTCACCCAGCCTTCCCTATCCATTAGCTGCCCCAGTCCCCTCGGGTATCCACTGTATATTCCTGCATGAGCTCTGACTTCCACATCCTCTCCCATGACCCTGCAGCTCCAGCAGCCCCACTCACCGGGCTGTCAGTGAGGACCAGGGCACGACCTGACCTGGTGATTCCTTATCTTCTCACACCTCCCTGGAGCGCACACAGCCACAGCTGCCTGGCTCCTTCCCTCCTGCCTGTGCTCCGGGCCAGGGTTCCTCTCCAGGAGCCACCCCGATCTACACTCACTCACCCTCCTCACCTCTGGACAATCCTTCACGCAGCTCCCCCAGCCCACCTTGCACTTACATGTTGGTATACTGCACAAAAAGCAGCTGGAGGTGATTTCTTAGTGCCTGGAGCTCCTGCACGGAGACACTGGCACTGAGGACATTCTGGTCTGCAAAGTCCTGATGAAAACGCAGAACTGTCCGGGGCTGTCAGCTGTGGGCTGCTGCTGTGCCATGGCATCTGTCCCAGCCATTCCAGAAGATCCAAGGCTCTGGCTCTGTCACTTCCCAAGGAACTGAAAGCACCGGGTGACATCAGTGCTGATCCACTGTCAAGGTGCCTTTATGTCCCAGCTGAGTGCTCCTTCTCCTACCCATGGCCCTGCCTGCACCTGCTCCCTCCCCTGGGCTGCTCCATTTGCACAGCCTCTCTCCCTTATTACCTTCACTTTCCGCTTCTCCCCCACCTGACTCCTCTTCCAGGACTTCCTTCCCAGGGGAAGGCAGGGCAGGGCTGTGCAGGCAAGGACAGAAGTTATTTTTTTGCAAGGAAACAGTGAAGTGGAGGCTTGAATCCAGTCTGGAAAGCAGGTCTGGGGATGTTGGAGGCTCCTTCACTGGGTTATGGGGTCACCTCAGTACCTGCCCTTCACTCTGTTCCCTGCATCTCCCTGGCCTCCCAGCATGTGCCTGGGCTGGACAGTCTCTGCCTGCCCCAGGCTGCATGGGAGACCACCCATCCCTGCTGCAGTGGCATGACAGGGTGTTAGTTTTGCGGTGGTGGGAGGTGAAGGGCTGCAGCTTGTCATCTCTCTGAGACCTGCAGAGAAGACAGAGAGCTGAGGGTTTGCAGCACAGTGGGCAGCTGCCTGGCACTGCTGGCACGGCCCTGTAAGCCCCACAGTGAGGCACCACTGTCCCACTTGGGGCAGACCCACAAGCTGGGTCCCACGTCACCCATTTTCCCCACCGGCAGTGTGGCTGAGCATCCCGCCAAGCACCATGGGGTGGCGGGGTCAGCTCAGGAGCTGGGCAGGACCTACTGGTGACATTTCAGTGACCAACACTGCAGTGCAGGCAGTGCTCAGTATGGGAGTGGTGTCAGGATGATGGAGCCGGTGCCGGGAGCCCAAGAAAAAACGATGGGGGCACACACTACCCAGCAGCTCTGTGAGGTTTCTGGGGAAGGTGGACCCCCAGCCGTCCATCCCTCTGGGCTCCTGCCCAGTCACTGCACTCTAGGCATAGCTGTTCCTGGGGCAGTGCAGCCCCACAGTGCTGCTGGTGTCTCATTGTCCCATCCCTGGAGTGGTGTGCTGGGACCCGCAAGGTGCAGTGAAACAGCCCCAAATTTTGTCCACTTGTGCTGCCAGCTAAGCATAGAATCACAGACTGGTTTGGGTTGGAAGGGATTTTTAAAGATCATCTAATCTCACCCCCTGTCATGGGCAGGGACACCTTCCACTATCTCAGGTTGCTCCAAGCCCCATCCAACCTGGCCTTGGACACTTCCAGGAATCCAGGGGCAGCCACAGCTTCTCTGAGCAACCTGTTCCAGGGCCTCACCACCCTCACAGGGAAGAATTTCTTTCCAATATCCAATTTAAATTTACCTTTCTTCAGCTTAAAGCATGGCCACCCATGGCTTGTGAGAGAGCTTACTGTCGGGATAATTCCTTGGGAAGCCATTTACTGTCTCCTTCCAAGGCTCAATCCTTGCTGTGTGCTTGCCAGCTGCATAAGAGCAGTTTTTCACACCACAGGTCAAAAGTCCTGCATGCCAGGTAAGGAAATGGAGGTGATGAGTCTGCTAGGGATCCCCACTGCCAGCAATACCACATCCCATGGGATGAGCTCTGCACCATGCCCCAGGCAGGCACAGCACGACATGCAGGATGCTTCTCAGCTGCCTGTGACACTGGACATGGGATCATTTCTCCTGCACTAAAATTGAGGCAGCTTCATAAAGACCCACAGTCCGTCTCCCAAGGCTGCGGAGGCATGGGTTCTCTGGAACTTCTATGCTGGAATGCTTCATCCGTGAATAGTTTTTCTTAAACAGCATCAAGAACTGTAGATGAACAGCCCTGTTAAGCCTTCCCATTTGGAGCAGGGAACTGAAGCTGGATATTAAAGAGCAGTGATCTGCCTGAAAAGCCTCAGGGAGTTGTATGATTGGGGTGTAAGACAGCAGCGACCCGAGACAAACTATCCGGGGGAGAAAAAAACCTTCCTCTGTACCCAGGGTGGTCTCAAAAAGTCATTGACTGAAAATAAAGAACAGCTTCGGGACATGTGAGAGGAAAAGGCGCGGAGAGAGGTTGACACTACCAGACAGCATGAGGGGTACGGAAAGTTTTCTGGGGAGAACAGAAACGGGAGGCGGGAGGAAGCGGAGGGTAGCGCAGATCCCTGTCTTCCAACGGGGAACAAAGACGTGAATCCAGAAGGAAAATGTAAAGCAAGTGACCTGGGAAAGGCCGGGTTGGGGTATTTCAGGCGGGCAGAAATAGCCCCGGCAGCCGCGACCCCGCGGAACCAAGCAGAGCCAACTGCAACCCGCACCACCCGTGTACTGCGAGCGGGCAGGGCCGGCGCGGACCCCCCGCTCCTCTCCCCGCGGCGGGGGCGTGTCCCGCACTCCGCCCCGCCCCGGGACCAGCCGCGGTCCGCCAGCCGCGCCGGCACCGCCGCTGCTGCCCAGGTAAGTGCGGGGGGCGGCGGGGACCCGTCCCGAGGAGGACGTGAAGGGAGGGAAGCTCCCGGTGCAAGGCTGCTGGCCAGGATCGCACCGCACCTCCGGCGGGGGACAGCGGTCGGTGGGGGCTGCCGCTGCCCCCAGGAGCGGGGACACCGGGGGTATCGGGAGTACCGGGGCACGCGGCGGGCCCCGGGGCTCCTCTGCAGCCGGAGCTGCCGGCGGGGCCGGTGTCGGAGCCGGGGCCGACCGGTGCGAGAGGGCCGTGTGTCTCCGCATCTCTCTTGAGATGCAGCAACTGCCCAGGAAATGAAAGCGGCGTGAAAATGGGTCGCGGGGAAAAGCCGCATCTCTCCTGAACGGGGTTTAGGTCTCTGTGCGATGTCCTCCTGCCAGCGTATTCTCCAAGTTTGTTTGTCCCTGTTTTGGGAGACCATGATCTCGCCTGGGCAGGGGTGAATGTCTAGCTGAAGAAAGGTAGATAAGATTAAGTACTAGGAAGAAATTCTCCCCTGGTGAGTGGTGAGGCAGTGGCAGAGGCTGCCCAGAGAAGCTGTGGCTGCTCCATCCCTGGAAGCGTCCAAGGCCAGGCTGGACAGGGCTTGGAGCAACCTGGGATAGTGGAAGGTGTCCATGCTCATGGCAGGTGGGGTGGAACGAGATGATATTTTAAGGTCCCTTCCAACCCAAACCATTCCATGATCCTTGTGTGTTCCTTTCAACTCATGACATTCTATACTTCTATGAACTGCATGGTCTCCTTTGAGAAGGAACATTCACGTCTGACTGTGATGGGTGGAAGCTGAACTGTGGTGTTGTGCTGTAGCTGTTAGTCTCGGAAAACCCTGCTGGGATAAACTCCTTCTGCCCTGCTCCAGCCACTGTGGGGCTGGAGCAAATTGCTTTTGTGCAATGGGAACCTGGCAGTGACAGCATGGCAGGCGCTTGGCTGCCTGTGGTGGAGCAAATGAGAATTAAAGCTCTCGTGTTGTGAAATTATTTGATTTTTGCATTAAGCACTATGCGTCTAGGGAGAATTTCCAACATTTATGCTTTTATTGGCAAATCTGTACGATCTGAACCAAATCTCATGATTAATGATTTCCAGTCCAGCGCGCAGAGGTGTGTGGAGGGGTGGCAGTGACGGTGCTGCCAAATGAGCCTTTAACCTGGAGCCGGTAAATTGATGAAGCAGCAGCCAGGAAAACAGTCCTGTCTGATTGTGCTCTGACATGGTGTTCCCGCTGCGCTTCTTCGGGAGCCAACGGGCTACATTAAACGGCAGCTTTGTAGCTCTCTCTGCTGCCGGTGACACAAACTCCTGGTGACAAGGTGAAGTGCACCAGGGCACGTCACTCTCTGCCCGCATCCCTCCCTGCCCGCGCTGAGACGGGGCCGTGCCCCTCATCTCTGGGCCTGTAAGCTACTCTCAGCGTTTTGTAGCTTGACTTTTGCTTCTGTTTCTTGGGACCATCTGAAAGGAAATCACCTGGCAAAGCCAAACCCGTTGCTTTCTCCAGGTGGGTGTAAAGCAAATCTTGGACCCCACCAGGAAGCAGCTGAAGAGGTAAGGCTTTCGCAGGGAGGGCTGTGCTGAGGGGGCTGGGGGCTCCTGGGCAGGCAAGGTTTAAAGGACAGAACAGGAGAAAAAAGGAGATATCCACTGCAGGTCTGAGGGTGTCAGAGTCACTGTGTGTCAGCAGCTGGGGCACCCTGAAGCAGGAGCCAGGCAGAAGGATCAGGATGGGTATGGAAATGGCAGGAAAGTGGGAGCAGGAGAGTTGGGCAGAGGGAAGGGGAAGCTGGCTGGAGAGCTATCAAGGGGGAAGAAATGAGGTGAAGAGCTGGAGAAGTAAAGAGGAGGTTGGGGTGCCAGGGAGACAAGAAAATGGGGTTCCTGAGTGCCAGCACCCTTGATCTTGGCTCGTCTGCTCCATGGGCAGAGGGTGGGCAGCAATGCATTGCATGTCTGCACAAGCAGTGTGACCATGCCCTGCGTGCAGCGTCCTCAAAGTGGAGCATCAAGAGGCAGTGACATGAACACAGGGGTGGTCCCCTAGTTGGGCACCCCATTCTGGAAGGCTGATCTGCTTGCTGGTCTGGTCTGGAAGCCACAGCTAGGGGCTGTAGGACTCTTTTCATCTGTTATATTGTGATTCCTGACAAAATTATTAACTTCAAGATGGAGACCATCTGCTTTCATCCTCATATTCTTTTAAAAATACAAGTTCTCTCTGTCCTAAAAACATCATCTCCTGTCATGCTCTCTTCTGTGTGACTTGATTCTCTTCCCACTGTCTCCTTTTCTTTTGGCAGGTGAGCCCTGTGCCCCTCCCCGGGGTCAGAGCAGGGCTGCTGCGGATAGTGTTAACAACATGGAGTGCACAGCATAGTCCATGGGATGGGAGTAGAGCCTTGGGCCCCTCAATGCTCCAGCCATGCCTGGGCTGTGTTCAGAGTCCTGTGTCCAGTGGAGAGAGCTGCTTTTTTTGGCAGCAGAGTCTGGTTTGCCCTGGAGACAGGGCAGTTTGATTTTGCTGAGCAAGACCTTGCTGGGAAATGGAGATCCTAAACAGGGGCCTCCTCCTCGAGATCATGGGCTGTAGCATCCAGGGTGGTGCAGCAGGTGGAGATGGACCACAGAGTGGGCAGAGAGGGAAGCTGCAGGCAACTCAGGGTGTCAGCAGGACTTTGTTCCAGTGGCTGCTGTGGTTTTTAGGGGAGTTGATCTCTGCAGGGTGGTGAGGGCAGCAGGAAGGTGCCTGTGGGTTGTGGGACACTGATAGTGTGGCTGTGCTTGGACAGCAGCTGGAGCCCAAATGCTGTTTCACCACCACTCTGCACCATGAGGAGTGTGATGTGTCCACTACTGGGTCAGTGCTGGCTCCTGCTCTGACAGGCTTTGTGGAGACGGACTGGGACTCTTCCAAACCAGTGGAGACTGGCTGATTTTGGGGAGGGAAGAAGGTGAGCTGTGGGAGAGTGCTGGTGCACCTCTGGGCTGAAGCCTGGTTCCTCCGCTGGGGCCTGGAGGATATTGAAGCAGAGCAGGCGTGCTACCTGGTGAACTCTTGAGATCCACCTTATAAAGTTTTATTAATGCCCTCTGCCCACAAAGCAACTGAAACTGGCTGAAAAGTTGGAGGTGAAAAGCAGCACTGGTGGCTGGAGTTGCACCACTGAGCAGAGATGGAGGAGAAGTGGGCATGAGACTGTGCATGGTGGCACTAAGAGTGAAACAAGAGTTGACCTTCAGGATATGATGGAGAAAGACAGTCGGGGTGTACTCATCAAGGACAGAGGGGTGTAGAGTCACCACTCTAAAGTCTTTCTAATACTGCTGCACAGGTTTGGGGGAACCTGGTAAGGGTGGTGGCCACTGCTTGGTTCTGACAATCACTGTGGGAGTCAAACTAGAGCAAATCCCCAGAAAAGTGAGAGAAATGGACAACCCTTGTAAGAGCACACCATGACTGTGAGTCTGGTGCATGGAGGCTGTTGATGTGGCAGGGGTGTGTGGTGGGTCAGGGTTGGTCTGTGCCTGGCTGGAATGGAGCCACAGAGGGTGATGGTGGGGCTGAGGAATGGAGTCCACTACCATTGTGTGGGGTGAAGAGGTGGGTGGGAAAGAATGCTCTGGATCCTGGTGGTGTTCAGGACCAGATGGACCGGAGTCCTTGTGTCCAGGGATCAGAGTCTGGGCTGCCCCATGGGACAGACTGTGCTTTGTGGGATGAGCTGAAGAGGCTGTGGTGGGGTCTGTGCTGCACTTTGCTTGTAGGGTGTGACCAAAACAGGTCTGCTGCTGGGACTGCTCCATGACTCCTGCTGGCCTTGAGTTAAAGACAATATTTTGCATGTATGGAGAATTGGCAGCGCTGTAGTGGATAGGGTATGGTTTGGGATCAGGGCTTGTTTTTTCCCACAGCAGGGACCAGAGTCAGAGCCAGCTCTTCCCTGCAAGCATGGACAGTGACACCAGATGCTCTGAGGCTCCAGCTGCCCCATCCTCTTGTGTTCCTGCCTGGGGGATGTGGGAGCCAGCTTGCAGAGCTGGATGTGAATGGCTGGAACAGGTACATAGTACCCGTCACTCTGCAAAGCAGACAAGCAAGTTTTCCAGATGTTGAGCTCAGTCCTTAAACAGAGCAGGAGAGAAATGACTTGACATGGACCCTTTAGAGACATCCATGAAGGATGTCTCAAGAAGAAAGTGCTGAGCTCTTCAAATGGCTGTAACATCACTCTGAGTCCAAAAATTATCTGCGGGAACTGATAAAGCGTTTGAAGGACAAAGTTCTCAGGGTAGAAATAGGCAAATGTTTGCAGACAACAGAACCCAGATGCAATAAAAAGAAAATTTTATTGTATGCAGGGGTGGTTGAAAACCAGCGGCTCTTGTTGAGTGTGGAGCTGTTGGACATTGTCTTAGAAGACCTATGCTACAAGTGACTGAAAGCTAGAAAAGCAAAGCTGCCATGGGGAAGAGAGGCAGAGAGACTACAGACATAGCTGGACTCCTGGCCTTGCCACAGCGGGGAATCCCTGGCCAGAAGTAGCCCCAAGGAGCCTGGCAAGGGGCAATGCTCAGAGCTGTTGGAGAGGGAAAAAATGCCCTGGCACTTGGCCAGTCTCCAAGGGAGACCCTTCATGACCCCAAACTGGCAATGACCTGTTCCCTAAACATGTGAGCAACCCCTGTGCCCAACCCCCTGGGGCTGCCCTGGCACCAGGGCACAGCACAGCTGCCCAACCCCTTTCCTTTCTCTACTGGAGGCACCTCTGGGGGGTCTTAGCATGGCAAAATACTCCAGAAGTGGAGTATCCTGGGAGCAAGAATTCATTTCCAGTCCTATCAGGAGACCATCAATGGTCCAAAGTGTTGAGGAAGTGAAATTTTTCAACATCTCCTGATCCCATTTTTAATGGGTGCTGCATGTAGCAAATGTGGTGTGGATGGGAAGGTCTGGGGTGGTCTCCAGATGCTGGGAATTGATTTTCTTGTTCTTTGTAGACCACTGAATCTTTCCCACTGATACCTATCTGAAAAGGTTTGGTACCCTTGAGGACCCCCAGGTGTTAGTGGGTCCTTTAATGAATGGTGTTGGGTCCATTCAGGCAGTATTTATAATATACTATTCAATCCAGGTTGGTGTGTCACCCTGCTCACAGCTGGAATTGGGTCAGATGACCACTAGAGGCCTCTTCCAGCCTAAATTCGTCCATGATCATGGGCAGAAGGTGCAGAGCAAGAGGTGCCGTCCTGATGGGAGATGAATGCCAGTGTAGTCATGGCCACAACTGCCTTGGGGCTGCCATTTTTATGCTCCCTGCATTAAAAGCTGCTGGAGGGTGTCATGTCTCTTTGGTTGGCCCTTTGATCCCACTCTCTTTAGGAAAGGGCCCAGGGCCCACTCTGCCTGCCTCTCCCTTCTGGTTTTCATTAGTTCTCCAATACTGAAGAGTTCTCCCTTGACCTTGGGGAAGCTTTCCTCTTCATCCTGACAGGATGTCTTTGGGAGGTATCTCTTGCTGACCTCTGCTTTGAGATCCTGGTGTGGTCTCTGATAGAAGAGACCGTCCTCGTCCTCACTTGTGTGTACCTTGGCTTTCCATGGACCTGTAGCCCTTCTCCTTAAGACTGGTGGTGTCAATGAAGAGACAGAAGTCATCTCCTTGGGAACAGAGCACGTTCCAGATGTCCCATTTGTTCACTGTGAATTCCAGTGGTTCCTCAAAAGCCTCCTCAAAGGTCTTCTAGGTGCTCTGCCAGGTTGCCCCCCAGCTTTCTTCCAGATCCTGCTGCAGAGCACTGCAAAAGGAGCGGAGAGCTCACTTGTGTGAAGAAGACAAAAGTCTTCGGCATCTGGTTTGCTGGACCCATGGCAGAGATCATTTAGGCGTTTCCAGTTGTGGGAGGGAGCTAGTCCAAGCAGTAGTGCCTGGAAATCAAGAGAGGAGAAAGGCTGGCTGAGCACATGATCCTGAGCTCCCTGGGAGGTTGGATGCTGGTGGTGGGCAGGATGGGAGCATCCATTGCTGTCTGGTTTCCTTGGAATGATGGTCATGTTCCTGAGCTTTGGGAACCTGAACTGTGTCCTCAGCAGACCTAGGGCTGGCTTGGGTCTGGTCCAAGAAGAGGACAGGGCAGCAGAGGAAATGCAGCTGAGAGAGGACCAGGGCTGTGGAAAGCCTGGAGGATCTGGGATGTAAGACCCAGAGACATAGATGTTTCTTATTCTAGTAGCCACATCCAGGATCCTCAGGAGCTGGCAGCTGCTCTAGCATCTTTGTCTCCTCCATGCGTCAGCCCCAGGACAGGCTCACTTCTCTGGGAGCATGTGGGGAGTTGGCACTGAGCCCTTGCCTTCTCTGGCCTCACACCTACTAGCCCTTGATGCCAGGAGATCACATCAGTAATCTTCTTGATGACACTGGAAGCTCCCACATCACTGAGTAGAGGAAATTTGGGCCCAGGGCTTGAGAGGAGGGGTTCAATTGGATGGGGAGGAGACAGAGCTGCCTTGAGAGCTGACAGAACCCCCCTCTATCTGTCCAGGGGACCAGGTGGGGGGACTTGTGCTGGGCAAGTGAGAAGGGAATGAGAAGCAGCCCTCCCCCCCTCTTCTTCCTCTGGTGGCACCCAGGGCTGGTGTGGCCGGGGAAATGGGGGTGAGGTTGATGTCCACAAAAAGGTGAGTGTACAGCCGGGAGCTCAGTGAGGGGATCTGGAGGAGCCTGGAGAGGCCACAGGGGCAGCTAGTGTCCATATGCACAGGGTCCCCTCACGCACAAGGTGAATCACAGCTGAAGGGACTCCATCAACAGTGGCACAAGTGTGTCTGTGCTCAGTGCTCCACAGAGGTCTCCAGCTGGGGCTAGCTTGGACTGCAAACTGGCATCTCTGGGAGATGTCCATGTCATGGGGCATGGCTTCGTGCTCATATCTGTGCCAGATTTCTAGGCAGGCAATGCAGGATTATTTACAGCAGCAGGACAGATGCTGACAGATGCTGCAGCTGGATAGGGGGAACCTGGGTGCCAGGTGAGGAAATGACACTGGGGCAATAAACACAAACTGATGCTCAGGGGAGAAACATTATTTATACCTACAGTGTACTAATGCAGTTATATAGTTGCCACATTAGCTCTTGGAAAGGTTTTTGGAGTCACAGCAGAGCGCTTGATTAAAACAGGAGCCTGGGGCACTGCAGAGAGCAGAAGCACAGTGCTAATAATAGCTCTGCCAGCACTGCACTGCTCAGAAGTGGTGCAGGCTCTGGTTCCTGCTCTGAGCCCAGCAGGAAGCGTGGGCTGGAATGTCCCTGCCTTCCTGCCCAGTTCCTGCCTGCTTGCGGCAGGTGGATGCTGTTGGCCATCTCAGCGCAGCGGACACTGGATTGAGCCAGGTGGGCTGTCTGGTCTGATATCCCCGACCTTCATTGAAGTTTGATGTTGCCATATATTACATATTTTGCTGCTGTGCAGGGGAAGTGCTCAGGGTCAGTAGCACTAGACTGTTTCCCACGTTTCTCGTGTTGCATCATTTTCCCAGTTTCTCTTGTTTGGGAGCAGGCTGGTGTCCCTGGTTGTATGCTTGGGCAGTGCTCTCTGTGGATGATGGAGTTGTGCAGACAGCCTGGTGTAGGGCCGGTTCCTCATTCACTCTAGAGTTTTTGGGGATGGTATAGTATGTTCCTCAGCACCACAACAGCTGCCTCATATTTTGGTAGCCCACTCCTTCTTGGCCTCTCTGAGCAGATGCTTAAGGTGTTCCTGTTCAGCTGTGTGCCACAGAGTGTTGTTTTGTTCAGGGAACATGATGAACTGGTTTATTGAGTATGGACACTTTCTCAGGCCAGGCCATTACCCTTCAGGACCTAACAAGGTTTTAGAGGTGATCTTGGGTTCAGCTACATTGTGTTGTATATGAGCTTATTTCCTTCTCCTAATAGAGAGGAGATTTTGGCCATGAATCCTGCAGGATCCAGCTCCGGATCGATACCTCTGGATGCCACTAGTAGTGACATAGACCTATGCTATCCCCTGAGTTGGTCTGGCAGGGCAGGCTGGTGCCTTCCTGCAACCAGCTGGGTCTCAGGTGACTTTGGAGCATCTCCATGTCCTTGCTGGGACTGAGGCTGGGAGCAGGCAGATGGCTTCTCCTCTGATGGCATCAGCTGAAATACTACCAAGAACCATTTTGGTTTTGCCTGGTGAACTCTAGGAGTGGAGAAGGGACACCTCTGATGGCAAACATTTCCCTCTGACCTGCTCTGGGAGGTGCGGGTGTCTCACTGCCTTGGAAAGGCTGGAGGGACCATCAGTGGAGAAATTAGGAGATGTGAAGCAGGCTTGAGGGGGGGTGGCTGCAGATTGCCATTTTAGGGTCCAAACAAAGCAAAGGCATCTCAGATGAATGGCTGACATTCCAACATTCATAAACTCTGGTGTCCTCTCAAGTCCTTGTTAAAGCCAGCCAGACCAGCTATAAACCAGTCCCACATCAGCATCTCTGAGAGGGTTGGAGAAGCTGGAGTCATTCTCTGGTGAGGCATATTTAAGAGCCACCCTTCTGTCATCCAACCCACCACCTGTTCAGGGGTCCCTGCTGTGCTGCCCTACATGTGCAGCATCCCAAGGGGATGCTGTGATGGTGCCAGGGCACTATTTGCCTGGAGCATGATCCTGTCTTGCCTTCACAGTGTCCACTTCTGCCACAGGAAATCCACTGCAAGGAGCGGATCTGGGTTAGCAGGGGCTTGATTTGCTCATGTGGCAGCAGTGGCAGTATTTTATTATATGCACTAAATTGTTGTCCTGTATCACTTGATACATCAGTGACTCAAGACTCAGTTTGCGTGGTACAAAGCCATTTTCCCTTTCTCTCTGCCACTTCTGGCAAAGGGCCCTACAGCAGCTACTGCATGTGACATCCCCACTCCATTTTCCCCCACTGCTCTCAAATCTTCCTCTGCATTTACGCAACTTATTACATGGCGCTTTTTTTTCCCCCCTCATTTGCTTTTGCATAAACATTGTCATGCTGCTTTCCTGGGATGCTCTTGGGAAAAGAGCTCTTGGCTCCTCCCTCTGCATTTAATAATCCATCTTTGCAGAGTATCAAATAGCACATGCCCTCTTTGCACCATGGGCAAGGCACCAGGCTTGTGTTCCTCTATAGCTCAGATTGCTTATTCAACATAATCCAGGCTCTGAAACTGCTTCTGCAACACAGCTGGGGCTTGGCAGAGGTGATGCTATGCATGGAAGGGGAGTTTGAAGATGTGTTTTGGAGGGATATAGATGAAAACATAGGGATACCTCCTGATATTTTGAGTTGATGTTTAAGCTAAGGAGAGAAGGTGCCTGGTATCTCTCTCCTGGCTTTTCTCTATTTTCTTCTCATTGTAAAGATCTCGGGGCATTTTTTAAGCTACAGAGAAGCCTACTTTGCCTGTCTCAAAATATAATTTGGAAATTGATTTTAACTTCTTGCCCAAATCAGAGGGCGTTTTGAAAAATATATGGCAAACACAAAGTAAATCAGTTCAAGTCAGGTAGGAATGAGTAAAATGAATTAATTATATGATTTTCTTGCCAGTGTGTTGGATGACTCTTTGTGTTTTCAGTCATGGAATGGAACTGGAAAGGTTTATCCAAATTCTTAGTCTGTACCAAATCTGACAGCAGCTCAAGTCAAAGCTAATAAGAGAAACACAACCTGACCTTTAAAAAATTAAAATATTTTAATAGTGTAAAAAAAGGAGGTTGATGCAAAATGGTCTGATGTCAAAACCCCTTTCTTTAAATAATTAATTCTTCCTAAGCGAATGGCATTTCTGCAGGAATGAGCATAACTGGAATAGTGGAATGTGCAGGACTGTGCAATAAAGCAGACTTCTTTTTTCCGTTACCTAATAATAACATAAAAAACCCAACTGAAATGTATTTATGGTTCAGTCATTGTATTTGGGCTGTGACCTCTGTGCTTAGAGGTTTAATTCCCAAAGGCAGGGCTTTGGGAAGTTATTAAAGTCTGTCCACAAATAATATGAGGATTTTTGTAATTAATTTTGATGACTGAATTTGATGATGACTGAATTTATAGACTTCATAACTGAATTTAGCAGTGGCTCCCAGCACAGTGACCCCAGCAGCATGTTGTCCCCATGTCCCTCGGGTCACCGTGGTGCCCACAGCGTATGCGCGCAGTGCTGCCGGCAGCTGTGGGCACAGGCGGCAGCACTATCTCGGGTTCGCTTCCCTTCCTTGCAGCACCCGCCTTCCGGCCGTACCAGCTCTCACGGAGCTTTTCTACCCAACGCAGGTGGGAATCGACGCCGGAGCCGGGACACGCGAGCTGGCCCTGTGCCATGCGAGGATGTGCCCGCGCCCTCACTGACCTGCCCGCCCCCGCCCCCGCTGCCTGTCCCGCCCGGCGCCATGGGAGGATGCTTCTCCAAGCCCAAACCAGGTGACTGCCCCCCGACGCCGGGCCCCGATCCCACTGTCCTCGTGGGCGAAGTAGGTCAGCAGTGGACGCTGGCCGGGGGAATGTTAATGCTCGGCTCCTGCAGGGAGGATTACTGGGCTCTTAATCCCCCCAAATTCCTCAGTGCTCTCACTCCCGGACAGGGAGCTGTGGGGGGCTGCAGCAGTGCCAGGGGGTAGTAGGTGGGTTGGAGGGGAGCTCACTCTGCACCACGAGGGTGGCAGCTCTGCCTGGTTCCATCTGCTTGTTCACCACCTTCCTGCTTCTGCCTTTCTGCCAGATCTGGAGCAGAGCTGCCCCCCTCGTGCCCCAGTGAAGGTTTGGGTGACAGCTGTCCGAGCACATACACCTGGGCTCCAGCACCTCCCTTCTGCCACAGCTTTGTCACTCACTGGCCAGCCCTTAGTTTTTTTCCCAGCAGGAAGGGAATGACCTGGAAAGGAGCAGGCCAGGTCCTGGGGCTCTGCTGTTGGGATTTTATTTTCTTGTTGAAGCTTGTCCATCTGTGCTGCTTTCAGTTTGGAAAGCAGCTGTAGACACCTGGACATTAGGGATTCTCCCCTTGCCTGGCACATTCCTTCCACAGCTGGGCTGGGTGGGCTCCCTGCTCTGTGCAGTTTGTGGAAGGTTGGGTATATGTGGGAGGGGCAGGGGCTGTGATGCCTCCTAAACAGGCAAACTGGCTGGTTGAGGGGAGTCTGGTGTGGAAGTGTCAATGTTCAGCCTTGTCCTGAGCAGGCTGGGCATGAGCAGGCACCGTGTGATCACCCACGCTCATCACCCCTGGCAGCACCTGCATGGCCCCGGCACTGGACCCCAGGGAGCAATGCTGGTGCATGAGGGGCTGGTCCTGTCAGTGTTCCTGAAGCTGCCACTGAGGAAAGCTGCCACGGAGGAGAGCTCCCAGCTCCCATCCTGCAGCTTGTTTTGGCCACCTCAAAGGGACCCAAGAGTTGCCTTGTCTTTGTTACTTGCTTGTGCCTCAAGGCAAGGGGATTCAGATAATGGTGCTGATCTATCAGACCAGTCAGAATCCCCGTGTAGCCTTTTTGAGTGGAAAGATGTCTTTTGGGGACCTTTTCTCAGTAATTTGTCCTCACTGCCTGAGGCAAGGGGGATTTCAAGTTGAAGGACTCAACAGGCCAGAAGGTCGATAGAATTGACTCACTGAGCATCTATGGAGTGAGATCCCTGCCTTTATGCAAGGCACAGTGAGAAAATAAAGGTGTTTTTCTGCCCTTGACCTGTACTGTGATTATGTTATGGGTGATGACCAAGGTAATATGGCACTGGACACTCTGACCTGTAAGTGTTCTCTGTGAAAGCCCTGTTTATATGTTTCCTTGGAATGTTTGAGGAGTAAAAACACATCCAGGAATAAATGCCTTTGTTGACTAAACTTGTGACAAACTCTGCTATCAACTCCACTTTATTTTGTATTCCATCAGCAAAACTGTGTACTCTTGGACCAGTGTTGGAACACCAATGCTCTGCAGGCATCTTTCTTGAGCTGCAGTTTTTCGGGGAGAGCTGTATTTGCATAGCAGGGCCAAATGCCTGAAAATGCCATGCTACAATGCACCTCCATCCCTCAGCTCTGGTTTGGATTAGCATCATGAAAGGCTTTGCACAAGCCTTCCACAGCCCCTGGGTAGCTCAGCACTGACTGTGGGGCTTCATCCCAGGCTTATAAAACCTGCAAATGCAAGGAGGTAAACAGAGGCATTTGAGGATACTGATTGTTCTAGCAAACAGTTTCACTGATGTTTCATATGGGAATTGTACAGCATTAGAGCAGAGTACTGGACTTTATATTTTATAAAGTCTGGACTTCATATTTGTAAGAATTCACCTATTCCCCGTCCAAATAAGAAGCAGGGACAGAACAGAGCTATTTGCTCCATTTGTGCTGTTTCCAAATGAAGGGAATATTTCAGATGCAGCCTGAAGTGAACAAAATTGATTCAGACACTTTTTCAAGATGTACATGAGATCCTTACTTGCTCTATCTCCTTCATTCCAAGGGAGACCCTCAGTCACCCTGAGCACCCACAAGATAACCTTGGTATTGCACATGTATCACCTTTTGATGGGCAGATGAATGGTACAAGAGCTCTGGGGAGTGGAGTCCTGGATCTCTAAATAGCTGTGCTGACTGTACCGCCGGCCAGCCCTGAGGTCTGGCTGCTGCTGCAGCACCCGTCCCTGTCCAGATATTTCAGTGTTTAATTAAGAGCTTATATTCAAACAGTGAAGTAATCTGCTGTTATCTCCAGTGCTGCAGTCCCGTGATGCTGGATCCTCTTATGAAAGCCCAGTTCTCAATCTCTGCATAATTTTTTCCTTGGGTCTGTCTTGCATCAGGGTGTGTGATGCATCAGGGATGAGCTGCCAGCCTGCATGGTATCCAAGCACCCACTCCCACAGCACAGCCAGGTCAGGATGGTGGGTGATATGAACCATGGTGCACCAGTTCTCTGTGAGCTGTGGCAGCTCTTTCTCTGTGCTGGGTATGAGAGAGTGGCTTCAAAACCTCTAAGCTGTGATTCTTCTTCCTCTGCTGGGCTCAGTGTTTGATGGTGGGGCAGAGCAGTTTCTTTGCAGTGCATGGGGAGTCTGAGGGTGGGCTTTGCCCTTGTACAGAGGATGCACTTAGCAGGGAATGTGCTCCCTTCCCAGGGATGCTTCATGCTGCTTGGAGGCTGCTGAAGGGGGTGCCGTTGGCTGTGTGACCTGAGCTTGGCTCTGAGCTTGTCCCCAGCCTTGGCTGTCAAGTCCTACCTCCTGGTTTTGGACTGCAGCATTTGCTGACAGAGCATCTGGAGAGGGAGAGCAGAGCCAGGCATATTTGACATGGTGGTTTTGTCATTGTCTCTGTCATTTTTAATAGAATGATAGAATCGCGGAATGGTTTGGGCTGGAAGGGACTGTAGAGACCAAGTAGTTCCAACCGCCTTCCACTAGACCAAGTTGCTACAAGCCCCATCCAAGCCTGGCCTTGGAAGGAGGGGAGAAGTGGTCCACAGAAATGATTTGGAGTCTCTGAGGCTGTGGCTAGCACAGGTTCTTCCCGTGGGAACATTTTGCTATATTTCATAAACAAGATAAAGTTTGGATGTTTTGCAAACAGTTTCTCCGGATTGAGTCAGTTCGGGCTTGGCCAATTGGGCCTAGGGGGAGGTCTCGGGCTGACCAATCTGGGGTACTTCTGTAGACTCTATATATATGGAATTCAAAACAATAAAGTTCCTCTTCTCCTCTCTTTCCTTGTCTGAGAACTTGGGTCAGTCCTCAGCTAGCCGCTCAACAGCGACATGAGACCACCTGAAGTCACTGTCACTGGGGCTTGTAGTTGAGGCCAGGTGGATGAGCCCAGGGGATGCCTGGAGAGTGCAGCTCTGGCAGGGCACAGTGAGCCCCGAGCATATCACACGGTGGTGGATTTACTCTGTGCTGGCTTTGGGAAAGTAAACCCTTCTGGGGTAAACTGTGATTTCTGGCTGTGGCTGCTGGTCCCTCCAGCATCATCCCTTGATGCATTTCTGGTTTCCACTGCTCCCAAAGCTGTTGGCACCATACAACCTACACCAGACTGTTCCCTCAGCACTCCTCTGCCCTGTGCCTGCAGCCCTGAAGCAGCACACGCTGAGGCATTGCAGGGTTTTGGGGCTGGGGAAGGCAGACACACTGCTCTCCCCTCGCCATTCAGCTCCTCCATCCCCCATGGCCTAAGATGCCTAAGGCATCTTCATCTTACCCAGACTCCCCTCAGCTCAAGTCAGCTCTTGGCTCATGTCAATTCTCTCATCACATACGAACTCAGTGTTTTCCCATTTTCTAGCATTAGAAGTATCTGGGGACCTGGAGGTACAATCTTTCAATGGCCCAAAACCCATAATTTAAATTTAGCCTCCAGAAGGGCTCTGAGACATACTGGGAACCCAGTCCTGTGATAAAGAAGTCTTGGGGCATCTAATTGCCCTCATTTTTTAAAAATAATGCCTGTGACCCTGCACTGCAGCCCAGCCACCTACTAGCACCCTGCCCCGGGATCAATGACAACAGCTCCTGCCTCCCATCTCAAGTACCTGCCCAAGAGCAAGCAGAAGTTTTGAATTGTCCCACAAGGCTGTGAATAGTTATGGAGAAGGAATACATTTACAGGAGATGTAATGAGATAATAAGTACTGACTGCTTGTGTGAATGACATCTAGGCAAAGCACAAGAACATCATGACCACAACAGGAAAACAACTGTGATAAATAGGGTTGGGACATGGTTCCTGAGTGTATGTGAAGGATCCCAGCAGTGCTCGACCTAAAGGCTGAAAACCTGGGAGAAAAAAATTGGGTCAAAATTTATAGTCTTGTCAAGAGTCTGTATTTTAAACAATTCTGTGACTTGGAGGAGCTGACTCAGGATTTTTGGGCAGTGAGAGCTTGCGGTGCTGAGGCATACGTGGTTGTGTGATATGAGCACTTGCTAATGCTCAGCTGGTTTCTCTGCTTTTTTTTATATTCTTATAAAATATTGCCAGCCCTAATCTTCTGGTTCTTCATCTAACTATGTATGTATCTATAGAGGTATCTTAAAAATGTGTATGAACTCACACACATACATACACATACGTAAGTGTATAAGTGATGTTGGTGGCACACGGCAGTCAGGCGCATGTCTGTCTCTTTCTCTCATCTGTATCTATACCTATATATATATATACCTCTTTATTTATTTTTATCTGTATCATCTATATCTATACCTTTATACCCATACCTAAATATCAATATCCATATTTATATCCATATCTCTACCTATATTCCTGAGGAGTTGTCTACTGGCTAGATTTGTAGTCACATGCCTAAAACTTTACAAGCAGTTTGCTTTAACGTCCAGACCCTCTTCTAGCAGTTATAGGATATGACTGTCAAAGTCATATCCTGGCCCCAGCCCTATTGTACCAGTCGGATTTCAGAATTAAACTTGGGTTTATAAATATTTCATTTAAATGTCATTTTCTCTGATGGCAACTGAACCAGTCTGCTGTATCAGCTCAGATGCTGCTTAGCTCTGGATTCCCAGAGAGATCATCCCTTGGGAATGCAGGTTTCAGGCCAGAGGGACACCCCATGCAGGGCTGAGAGGCATGAGAAGAAAGAGGAGGAGATGGGGGTAAAAGGGGTTGCTGAGAGGCAAGTGGGATATGCCCCCCACAAAGGCAAGTGGGGGGCCTGAAATAGGAGGGGGAAGACTTTATACCTCTTTTTCTTTTCCTCTGGACATTTGTCCAGTAGTGTTGGTGGGTGCCAAGTGGGGATGGCTGAGTGCCAGAGACCTGCTGCTTCCTGCATATGTTTTTCTGACTGAGGAAGAATGGAAGAGTTCAGAGCTACATTTCTATCTTCATCCCTGCAGGTTCATATGCCGTGAATCAGTGGGCACTCCATGTGCTCACCTGACCCAAATATGCTCTGAAAAACAAAGTCCTGGGGCATCAGCCAAGTGAGAGATGGGAGTTGTTCCCTGCAGGGTGAATTCACTGATACCCATATCCCACTCACCATCAGGGCTCAGAGCCACTGTCTTTTCCCAACCTTTGTCTCATTCTGCGACATGGTCTGGCTTTGCAGTCTGGCTGCAATGATGCACAGCCACATTTGCTGCAGATTGACTGTGAAATCACGTCATCAGCCTACTGTTTCTTGGGCCAGAAGTATTTCACTGGGACTGGCATAAATGGCTATTCATTGTATTTCCTAACTCTGTCCTAGAAAATCCGTATCTGCTTCTCCCAATGCCTTAGGAAAGCAATGCTTGTGGATGGCAGCCTCTTCACTGGGTACTTGGAGCAGCTGGGCTGCTTCTCTAGAGCTCCAGGAACAGGTTTGCTCATAGCAGTGTGGTTTTTTTGGTTTGTTTTTTTTTTTAAATGCATGGTGCTGGCTCTATTTGTTTCCATTAACTCCTGAAGCGGCAAGAGCACAGCAGAAGGTGATGTTTTCTGATGGGTCAGTATTCATATACAGAAAATCGCTTTCCTGGATCTGTCTGTCACTGCCCCTGGTGAGTCCTTGCCTGGGTGAGCACAGGGATTTGGCACATGGGTGGCAAAAAGCGACCCATTCCTTACCTTGCTGAACTGGCACAAACAGCAGAAACTTGCAGGACTCCTGAGACAGCCGCCTGCCTCCAGGGCCTGGACAGCTATGACCGCTTGCTTTTCTCCCTTCTAAAATGAACAACCTTCTCCCTGATTTGTTCTTCCTTCGTTCTCTCAATACTCTTGTAATAAAAGCTTTGGGACAACAGATGAGGCTGGGAAGATCCAGCATCCTTGTCATTCGCAAGCCTTGCTGAAGGGCTTGTTTTTACCCTTCCTCTGCCTTTCCTTAACCTGTTTAGTTTGTGAACTTTATCTTCTGCACAGAGTTTCCTGTTCATGACATTTATAAGATGGGGAAAGCTCAGTGATTTTGCATGTACTTGAGACACTTCACCTGTCTCTGGCACTTTTCCCTGGCTTGCTATAGAACTCCCCAGGATTTATTATTAATATTAATGGCTTTAGCTTTATGAAGTCCCAAGGAGATAAAGTGGTATTTTCCACTTTGTGATGTGAGAGCTCATCAGTGGCCTCTGATGCTGCTGTGCCCAGCTTGCCCAGCCTGGGCATGAGGTAGAGGGTGGGGGTGCAGCTAAGGAGGGTGGGTGAGCCCTGCTGTTCAGGGAGCTCGGATGAACATAGAATGACAGAATGATTTGGGTTGGAGGAGGCCTTAAAGTTCATCCAGTTCCACCCCCTGCCGTGGGCAGGGACACATTCCCCTATCCCAGGTTGCTCCAAGCCCCATTTGACCTGGCCTTGGACACTTGCAGGCATCCAGGGGCACACACACGACTTCTTTGGGCAAACCTGTGCCAGGGCCTCCCCACCCTCACAGTAATTTCTGCATGTCCTTACCTGGGTGGCTGAGGAGAGCCACTCTGCTTCCCACTGTCCCTGCTCCTGTGTGTCCCTGGTCCTCTGGTCCCCAGGACAGGGATGATTTATTGTCAGACCAGTTCAGTGGTGTACACATGAGAAAAATGGACCAACCTTGCTTCTCTCACCTATTGCTGAAAAGTCACTCTACACTCAAAACCTCATGTGGTTTTGGATATTTCTAGTTCCTTATTAATTGGTCTCCGTCTAATGAAGCAGCTTTATGCACCATGCAGTGTTGGTTTTCTCTTTCAGTTAATGTTACCTACAAACAATTAAAGAGGTTTTTGAAGTCTGTCTGAGCCCCAGAGACCTTGGCATGCCTCATATGGAGCTGCCCGAAGCTGTTTTCCACTAAGCAGGACAAGAACTGTAGCTAAGAGGTTGTTTTGCACCAATGTCTCGTATCTGCTTTCAAAAATATATACTTTATAATGCAAAGTGCCCGATGCAGAAAGAACAGAGGAATGATGGTCTCAGTCAGTCAAGCCAAGCTTGATGTTAAATGTTTTATCTTCCCAGTCGAGCCAACAAAATCATCTGTTTTGATGTCTGTTTCCAAGTTCAGGGAAGGAAGGAGAGATAAAACAAGGAACAGCAGCAAAACCTCTGGCTTCATTTTAACAAAGGTTTTGGTTTGTTCCTTCAGTTGAAGTGAAAATTGAAGTTGTGATACCCGAGAAGGAGAGAAGCAAGGAGGAGATGTCACCCAAGGGGAAAGCCAGCCCTCTGATCTACAAAGTCAATGGGACTGCGCGGCACTACCACCTTGAAGAGCATCCAATTGCCAGTAATCCCTACCACAACCTGAAGGACATGGTGGAAGCGTCTGTGTGCCACGTGAAGGATTTGGAGAATGGACAGTAAGTGCCCAAACTTTTTGCAGCTAAAACTTGACAGACCTTCTAACACAATCTGAATGTCCTGTCTTGGAGATGATAATCTCCTGTTGGAGATGATAATTTAACTTAGTAAACTTTTTTTTATCTTAAAAAAATTACATCATGGAAAAGCAACAATTGTTTTTTACCAGAAGGTCTACTGTTCCCTGCATGATCTGTGCTGGGACTTGTCTCTGGAAGAGGTGATTTTCTGTAGCAGAATTTCTCAGGAGGCTCTGCTCAACTTTTCATTTTAAAAATGAATTTATAGCCCTAGTGGTTTTACAAAACAGCAGGAGAAGTGCATGGGCAGAGCTGATGGGGCAGGTGCTGTGCTCCATCTGTCTGCAGTGCCTGGCTCTTCCAGCCAAGCTCATCAATTTGCTCTTTCACTAAGGATGCGGTTTTCAGATCTTTTGCAAATGATAACACACTTCAGCTGGGCACATCCAGTACCCTGATTTAATTTTCTGAAGTCTAAAGAGTGCCTGTCCCAGTCACTGTTTACAGATTGGTGCCTCTTTTCTGGGGTTGAAGTTCAGGTTCCATTGACATCTCAGTAGGCTCCATCTGTATGTAAAAGAAAATAGTTTGGAATAGCTTTTGTTCCAGTGAGGGGGCACTGTAAGGTGTGTGTGACAGAGCAGGAGTCCGGCAGCTGTTTGCTTTAAACTGAAGTATTGTCTGTGATAGTATCCTAGAAAAATCCATGTAGTATGGGCTACTTTGTGCTAATGTTAAGTGGCTTCATAGGCCATAAATTCTTTCTATTGGTTAAGCTCATCCAGGACTAAACTGTTTTTTTTCATTGCAATGAGAATTTATGTATTAGACCATTCTACAAAGGGATGCATTGGACTCTCTTGGATTAAATCTTCACATGATGAGGAGCAGCTGAAATTGCTTTGCTTGTATCCTGGTTCTAACCAGGACAGGGTTAATTTTTGCAGTAGCCAGGAGGGGTGTGGCCAGGACAGGTGTGGCCAGGACCCTGAGGTTATTCTATATTACCTCATCTCATTGCCAGGGGCGGGGGAAGGGAGTCTCTTGTGGGGAGAAGTGGTTCCTTCCGGTTGAGTAACTGGAGGACAGAGTGTGGGGCACAGTACGGTGGAGTTACCAAAGACGTTTCTAGGAGAGTCTTTCAGAGGTCTGCCCCAGGGGTGGATAGTCATGAGTGGCATGTAATGTGGCAGAAAATGGGCCAGCTTTAGGACTGTTCTGCTCCAGTGTTTTGGAACTTCACCTGTGAACAACTACAGGATCCTGATAAAGTGGGAGAATATTTGAAAGAAGAATGCTGTGGCAGTTCCAGAGAGTTGCAAAGTTATGCAGTGTGTTGGGCCCTGGCTCTTATTTATCAGACAGTGCTCCAACTAGACGGCACCCTCAAGGGAGGAGGAGGAAAGCAAACCAACAGACACTGTGGGCACTCCCACTGCAGCTGAACCAGAAGAACTCTGTACCCCACAGTTACTCAACCAGAGAAACAGCACTTGCCCCTATATGGAAGAAGACATCCAAGGCAAAATCAGTTCGCTTAGTGAAGAATGAAGAGGAAGCAGGGCCCTCACAATAAGAGGAAGAAGCAGGGCTAGGGACAATCACCCAATCTCTAGCCCTGGGTGAGCCATGACATATCCGAAAAGATTTCAGCTGCCAGTTGGGAGAGCCCTTGGTGACCTGGCTGCTCCAGTGCTGAGATATTGCACCCCACAATATGGAAGTAGATGGTAGTGAAACCAAGGAACTGGGATCCCTGTCCTGGGATGTGGGCACTGACAAGGGGGTTGAGAAGAGGACAGAAACTCTCACCTCTGGAGGTGACTGGCTCCTGTCAAGCGTAAGGGAAAGCTATTCTCTCAAGGACGTCAGATTCCAATGGATGTGGCCAAAAAAAATAGCAGCTTTGTCCTCACCAGCCAACAAGGAGACACAGGCTTTCCTAGGAGCTGTGGGTTTTTGGAGGATGCATATTCCAGAGTACAGTCAGATTGTCAGCCCTCTATATCATGTGACATGGGAGAAGAACGATTTTAAGTAGGTCCTGAAGAGCAAGAAGCTTTGGAACAAATTAAACAGGAAATTGTTGATGCAGTAGCCCTTCGGCCAATCAGGACAGGGTGAGAAAAATGTGCTCCACACCACAGTCAGGAAGAATGATCCTTCTGAAGCCTCTGGCAGAAGGTACCTGGAGAGACTCGAGGACAATCCCTGGGATTGTGGATTCTGGAGTCAGTTATACAGAAGATCTGAGACCTGTTATACCCCAAATGAAAAAGATGCTGGCAGTTTGTTAAGGGGTTTGATCTGCTTCAGAGGTGATTGACACTGAAGCACAGCTCCTTCTGGCAGCCGAACTATCGGTTCTGGGTTTGGCGTTCAAAGGGAAAGTCTCTGCCACACGTCATGCCACTGATGCTACCTTGGAGTAAGTGGGCTGGTCTGCAGGCTCAGACAGTGTCTTGGTTTGCAGTGTAAGGTGTAACCATGTACTACCATCTACATGAGCTGTTAAAATGAGTGGAGCAGTGTTCTTTATCTTCTCCATGGCTCAGCCCTGATAACTCCCTCTGGGGAAGCAGCAGCCACACGGGGGGGAGGCGGGGGGGCGGGAGGGGGGAGGGGTGCATCTCTGGTATTGGGCCATCAAACATTCCTACCTGTATAATCTGGGGCTTGGGACACCATGATAGCACCACTTCTGCTTTGCCGTCTGAAAAGCGGCCGAAAAGCAGCAACAAAAGGCGATCGGCCGTGCTGAACACGATCCGGACGCGCCGTGGCCAGGAAGCACATGGGCAGGTGCTGCGCCTGGGGGGACAGTAGCGCGTTGGGAATGTGGTAGAAACGAAGGAGGCGTAGGCTCTTGCGCTTGGGATTCCAGCAGGTTTATTACAGGATCTCAGGGAAATGTGAGCAGGATGGAGAACGGGGGTCGGTAGCGGGGTGGCGGGAATCCAGAACGCAAAAGCCCAGAATAAAGGCTGCACCGCATTAAAAAGGGGGGAACAGGGAGTGGCCAGCCCCGAAGGGCCAACCGGAGAAGGTCCGAGGGGAGAAGGACAGGGGTATAAACCAGTGACCGTACCATGAAGGAGGGTACAAAGCTTTAAACCAATGAGATGTTTTGCTGGGGAGAACATTCTGGAACCTAAGCCATAAATGGGACAAAAGCAGGGAAGTACACGGGGGCAATCCACTGCAACATGCCACCACTAGATTCCCAGAGAACAAGAGCTTGATAACCACCACTGGACCTCCAGAGAACGACCAGACCTTTCTACAGGATCACCATTTTGACAAGACTACATCCATCTCTCCAGTCAGACTGCTGCCACCACCCTGACCAACCGGGTGTCAGGTCGTGTTTTGACTTGGTCGGTTTAAGCCAGCGTTTCCGTACTATTGTAATTTTTCCTATTAAATTGTAGTTCTGACTTGGAATCTCTTGCAATGTATTTGTGTGGAGTTAATTTCCTCTGGTTTGCCTTCAAACCAGTACAGGTAGGAAAGCCCAGTCATCCTGGGATCTTGGAAATCATCACGAACTGGCCCTCAGGTGAAAATTTCAGACTGTCATCAGAAGAGAAGGAGGAGAAGGTGACGTGCTGAGGAGGCCCCACCCATATAATCAGCTACCTGAAAATGAAAAGCGATATGCTCTCTTCACTGATGGTTCCTGCCTTGTTGTAGGGATATATTGAAAATGGAAAGCTGTCATGTGGGGCCCTTCACCGTGAGTGCCAGAAGGTATTGACGGACAATCGAGTCAGTTTGCAGAGTTGAAAACCATCCAGCTGGCTTTGGATATTGCTGAATGAGAGAAATGGCCAACACTCTACCCCTACAGTGACTCATGGATGGTGGCAAATGCTCTGTGGGGGTGGCTGGAATGATGGAAAAAGACCAATTGGCAGCAGAGAGAGAAACCCATCTGGGCTGCTGAATTGTGGAAAGACATTGCTGCCTGGGCAGAGGAGTTGGCTGTCAAAGTCCATCCTATGGATGCACATGTCCATAAGAGTCAAGTACTGAAGAGCATCACAACAATGGACAGGTGGATTGAGCTACCAAGATTAAAGTAGCTCAGGTAGGTTTGGGCTAGCATCAGAAGGGTGAATTATTCCTGGCTCAGTGGGCCCATAACACCTCAGGCCATCAAGAAAGAGATGCGAAATGGCCTCATGATTGAAGGGTGGACTTAACCATGGACACTATATCCTGGATAATCCATGATTGTGAAAAGTGTGCTGCAATCAAAGAAGCTAAGCGGGTAAAATCCCTGTGGTCTGGTGGTCTAATATACATATGGGGAGGCCTTGCAAATCTATTGCATCACACTGCCGCAAACCTGCTGTCAAGGCAAGTGTTATGTGTTGACAATGGTAGAAGGCATGACTGGATAGCTGGAGACGTATTCTGTGCCTCACACCACTGCCCAGAACACCATTTCGGCCCATGAAAAACAAATTCTGTGGCAACATTGCGATGCTAAAAGAATTGAGTCAGACAATAGGACTCAGTCAAAAAACAGCCTTTTAATCACCTGGGCTCTGTTAAGGTGTGAAGGAGCTGGGCTTATAAACACTGAACAAGGTATTGAGTAGGCATACCATTTTCCCTGTTGTGCTCCAGCTCCTGGGAAAGTGGAATGGTGCAATGCACTGTTAAAAACTACATTGAAATCAATGGGTGGTGGGACTGTCAAACACTGGGATCTATATTTAGTAAAGGCCACATTGTCAGTTAACATTAGAGGCTCCACCAGTCGAGCTGGCCCTGCCCAATCAAAACCTCCATGTACCATAGAAGGGGATAAAGTCCCCGTGTTGCATATGAAGAATGTGATAAGGAAGTCAATTTGGATCCATTCTGCCTCAAGAAAAGACAAACCCATCTGTGGGATTGTTTTTGCTCAAAGATGTGGGAGCACTTGGTGGGTGATGCAGAGGGACAGAAAAATACAATGTATCCTTCAAGGAGATTTGACATGTGGAGGTGTGGGTGACCTTCTGCCACATGTGGAGGTGAGCAGTGGCAGCAGGGCTGGAGAGGAGCAGGGTAAAGCACAGGCAGCAACTGGAATTGCGTTGAAGGTGGAATGAATCAAAAGAGGGGAGACTGTCTTGGGAAATACAGATTGCATGGGGAGAGTCCTGTTCCGGAGTTAAGATGCGGCCTCACCTCAAAATGTGTCCCTGCCCATAGCAGGGAGTAGAATGAGAGGGTTTTTAAGGTCTTTTCTCACACAAACCACACTGTGATTCTGTGAATAGTTAAATTGACTGGGGAGCAGGGAGTATGATAGATGAAAAGATTTGGAGAGCCCTGCTGGCTGCAGAGAAGGTAAGGAGGAGCTGACTGCAGCCTGTGAGAACATACTTGGCTGCAGGTGGCCATAGCAGGGAGCTTCTCAGCTAAAGCCAGGGCTAGGAACTGGCATCAGTCTGGGAGCTGGTCCCATGAACGGTCCCGGCTGCTGCAACATGCTAGGAGTGTGACAGCAGATGTGCCAACACCAGACATTTTAGGTTGAGAGTAGGTGTTTTCTAGCAGGCTGAGTCCAGGTCAAGATAGGAGTGCTGTGAGAGGGCCCCACAGCTCATGTAAGCAATGGGCCAAGCCAAAGGAGTGCGCCTGTGCTGGTACCCAGAGGGATTTTCCAGGACGATTCTTCCAAGGAGTGTGCTGAGCAGGGCTGTGTGTGGGCGCAGCAGCAGTGCAGGGTGCTGGCACGAGGCTTTGAGCACCACTGCCTTGCATTAGTGGAGTCTGCAAGGACAGGGTATGCTTTCTACCCAGCCTTTCTGGCGTTCTGATACCAGCATGGCCTCAGCAGAACTGAGATCCAGAAAGATACTGGAGGATAAACTGGTGCTGCTGTACCTGGCCAGCCTCCCCGTGGGCTAACTGGAGGGAGAGAAAACAGCCCTCAGTGCTCCTGGAGCTCTCAAGTAAAGGTCCTTTGCAGGCCAGAGCTGAGTTTTAGCTGGTGCTTCCCAAGTGGGGAGTAGGGTGGGGAAATTCCCAACTGAGTAAACAACTCAGTATGGTGCAGGGCAGTGTAAATCATTCTCTGGATCACTCTGGAGTGAATGCAAGATGAGAAACTTACAGGTGGCTGTGTGCTGCCTTGATGACACCAGGTCTTGTTTTTGACTCTCTCAGCTCACACAGCCCCTTGGGTAAGCTGTAAATTCTTTAACTTAACTTATCATATCTTCCCAGGGAGTTATGGCTGCCATTGAACAGGTTTTATCAGCTGAGGAATGCAGCAGGACTTGTACTGCTCCGTTCCCTTGTGCGGAGGGAAGAGCTCCAAGTGCCAAGTGTCCTACTTGGGGAGGGAGCAGAGTTGCATCTCTGAGGAGCAAGGTGGCCAAGTTACTGGGTCAAAGGGTGGGCATGGTGAGCTCTGCTTGTTTTCACCCAAGGTAGCAAGGAAATTGGGAAATTGAGCATTTGCCATTGGATAGTTGATGCAGGTGAAGCAACTGCCCCAAGTCTTGCTTGAGGTGTGTTTGAAGGTTGTAACAGGAGTGCTGGTGAGCTGAGCCCTGTTCTCATCTCCATGGCTGTGAAGCAGAGTGGGGCAAGTGTCTGTGTAGCCTGGGAGCAAGTAATGGAATAGATTTGCAATGTTACCTGAGAAAGAATGAGCATGCAATGTCTGTCCCATTCTTCTGAGATCCTGGAACCTGGTGTGCGTGGGCAGCCTTCTGGAATCACACATGGCCAGTGATTTCCTTGAGCAGGTGGGGTTTCCTATGGGCACAATGATGTGTTTAACACCCCAAAGGCAACGGTGCTGGGATAGCTGCAGAGATGGTCCTCTCCATGCAATGGGAGCAACCAGGATTTCCAGATAAACATCAAGCTGTGTGGGGGCAGGCTTTCTGCCTGAAAGAGGGGAAGTCTCCAGGGAATGGCAGCTCTGTGCTCCCTGTCCAGCTTCATACAAAATGAGGGGTCTGTTCTTGACTCTCACTTTCCTCCATTGTTAGCTGGAAGATCCTGCTCTGGGGAAGGAGCTGCTGACAGTTGCATCAGAAAGAGGTTCAGTACTTCAGGCAGACTATGGATTGCACAGGGTGTGTCAGGGCTGTTGGTTGGAAAGGGAGCATCCAAAAGATGAGAAGAGACAGGATAGGCTGAGAGGTGGATGTGGTGGAGGCATAGTGAGAGGGCAGAGAGTAAATGTCTGCTCAGTGCAGAGCAACATCAGTGTCACTCAGCAATGCTGGGGCACTGCTCTGTAAAGATGAGGAAATGGCTTTGGCCAAGGCCTGGGTAGGTGGAGGAGTGGAGGCCTCCATGCTGTAACCTTCTGCACCCCAGTCTTCAGCCTGCGGAGAGGATCAATGAGCAGCCTCTTGGGAATGATGGATGGTTGAAAGACTCGTGTTCCAGTGCATAGTGCCACTGACTGGTGTAACATGTCTACCAATGCGAGCCCAGTCTTGCAGACAGTCTGCGGGGCATGGGAACTCTAGCAAATGTAAGCATGTGTTAAAGCTGCAATGCAGAGCCTGTGCCCAGCCAGCTTGCAACAGGCAGAGCCAGAGTCACTGGGCACCAAGGAGAAGAAACAATATCCCTTGGAGATGCTGTGGGCAAATTTACCTGCACCGCAGCCTATGCCGAGGTACGTATTACTCAGCTCGTCTCTGCTGGGACAGAGGGCTGTGGAACATCTCTAATCCCTGCTCCCTGTGGAGCATCTGCCTAACCCTAACCCCCTAACCCTTACCCTATCCCTAACCCTTACCCTAAAAAAAAAAAAAAAAAATTGTTCTGGTGGGACAACCCAAGGGCAGTAGAAAAAATTTTTAGAAAGAATTTTCCAAAATGCTGCTTTTCAGTGCAAGTGGCATCATCAGTCATTCATTCAGCAGACGGGTGTGCTCAGTAGCTCTTTCTGGCTTGTAAATGAGGTGTATGATCAGCAAAGAGATGCTTTTGGCCAGGATGGGGCTGAATCTCAGCCTGGCTTAGCTGGTCACAGGGGAGTGTGTGGCCCAGTGAGCCTAAAAAAACTGCCAAGCTCAGTGTTGTAAACAAATCCTGCTGCACTAATCACGCTTTGGTCCAGGGTACCACACCAAGGAATCATTGAATTAAAATGGTTTGGGTTGGGAGAGACTATTGGGAGAGACTGTTAAGGGCCATCTGGTCCAACCCTCTGCCATGGGCAGGGGCACCTTCTACTGGACCAGATTGTTCAGAGTCCCATCCATAGAATCACAGAATATCCTAAGTTGGAAGGAACTCACGAGGATCATACAGTCCAACTCCCAAACCCTGTGCAGGACACTCTGCCTGAGAGCGTTGTCCAAATGTTCCTGGAGCTCTTGCAGCCTTGGAGCCATGACCATTCCCTGGGCAGCCTGTTCAGTGCCCCACAACCCTCTGGGGGAAGAGCCTTTCCCTAATATCCAGCTTGACCCTGCCCTGGCACAGGTTCGTGATGCTCCCTTGGTAACTGTTCTGTACTTCCATTTACCATCAATGTGTTTGGCTGAGGCATCAGTGAACCACACACCTTTAACTTCAGAGTATGACGTAACTGCAGGAACATCAAGTATAGGACTAGGCTTATGTGGCTGTTGCAAAGCCAGCATATCTGGGATCATGGGTGTTTGTAATTTTGCAGGTTTTGTTGGCCCTTCAGTTATATCAATCTGATCTGTGACTCCTGAGACACATGTGTTCCATTTGTGCGCTGTTGGTCTTTGTGCAATCCCACCTCATGGAGCACTGCCCTTAATACTGGCTAACAGGTTAAAAAGTCTTTGAATTTGCACAGATTGGTGCTGTTGAATTTTTTCTACCTGTTTGAGAGCTCATGTCAGAGATAATAATCCGTTTTCCCAGTCAGTGTATCTCTTCTCAATATATTTTAGTTCTGCGGAACTGAACGCTAATGGTTGTTTGGGTCTTTGTGGGCCTTTCTGGAACATGTTACAGTAAATCCCATGTTCAGCAAAACCCCATTCAGCTATTATAGGATCATTGGGATGAACTGCCCCAAGTGATTAATATATTTTGAACTCCTCTATTAGCATTTGCAAAGCCTTTTGTGTCTATCAAGCCACTCCCACTCCCAAGTCTGGCTCTTGCTCATTAATGCATACAATGATTTTGCTCTATAGAAAATCCAGGAATATGATTTCTCCCGTATACTGAATGGAACCATGAAGAACATGTCTTTTTCATCTAGAACTGCTATCCATTCAAGTGCAGTTGCTTGCAGGGTGGCACTGACACTGGCAATGTTTGGGATGAGTTATCCTGTGTTGGCATTCAGCCACCGATAATCACTAAACATCAGCTCATGTCTGGTTTCCTCACTGGCCAAACTGGAGAGTTATATGGGGTATGTGTCCTAAATATAATAGCCCCTTGTTCTAAATTTTTAATAGGTTAATTTTCTATGTTTTCAAAAAAATTTATTATATGGAGTTTTTGTGGGTCCTGTTGGGCAATTGCCTAAAACTTTTTCTTCATAATCTGTGATTGCAAATATGTGTAAGGTCATTTGTTTTTCCCTAGGTAACCATAAATGGACTTTGACAGTTGTAACATATAATACCTTGTCCTTTGAATCCTGTTTGGTGAACTCTCTTCTAAAACTTAAGTTTATCTTTTCAGCATTTGTTGGGATGATTGAAGATATTTGGCCTCCTGTATTAATTAGAGAATTCAAATATTGTTTTCTAGGTCCTGGTACGTAGATATGGGGCTCATCCTTATCAGACTATTGATGGGTCATAATGCGCTGGGTGAGAAGGCCCAAAGTTTGCCCAGAGCTTAGTATTTTTTTCCTTTTGTGTTTCTGTTAACTCAAAAGGGTTATGGGGGTGTTTTTCCTGTGAAGGCTTTCTGTTACTTGTGTTCCTCTCATCCTGCACCACTTTGACTGTCAGCTATCCTGCATTGAACTGTCCCCTGAGGGCATCATAGGGAATTTCTGAAGTCACTGCCATCCTCTACAGCTCCTTTCACTCTCCCAGAAGTTAGCAGGGTTTTGATCTGTCATTTTTCTCGAGTAGAGTATGTTTAAAAGTCCTCATTCAGCGTTCTGGAGGTATCTGCATTTAAGTTTTTAGGCTCCTCTCAATAGCCTGAGTTTGCTCTCCAGAATGGTTTCCCCAGCCCGTTTTCCTTGTCTGGTTCCCAAACCATCCAAGAATTTTGCCCACATGAGGATAATCACCTGGGGATCTTGTAAAGCTTCATTATGTATTACATCTCTTCTAGTTTAATCTCATCACACCATGAAAGAAATTTTTATCATTGCAGGGGCTCTCCTCAATAGAAGTCTTAATACATTAGGACCCACCTCTGTGGAGATTGGAATGTTTCCGTTTTCACGTTAAAGCTGCCTTTGTAACAGCAGTAGAGATTTCATTAGGTGACAGTATGGGTATGGAAGGTGTTTCTCCTCTTTCCATAACATTTATTCCTCCTGTCCAATATGCAGCCCCACCAGTTATTGAATGGGGTTGATTGGCAGGCTCAGGTCCCAGATTTAATAAGACTCCTGGCCTCCAGTATCCCTTAGCTTGAGTTCCCTTCAGCAATATTCTAGCTTCCCCAGAGAGACTCACTCTCCACAAATACTTGGTTTCTGACACCCCTGTTTTTCTTCCATATTTTTCCTGTAGATTTGCCAGTTGCGGGGGTCCCAGGGAGTAGTTCTGTCCGTGTTCCTCTTGTGACCTCCTTGGGGTCATTTGAACACTTTGTTTTCAATTATGGGTCTAATATTTAAATATGGAACCTCTTCCTCTCTAGGGGGGGAGGTTCAATTGTTTCATTAGAGTTCCATTCTCACTTATCAGCATTTTCATCAGGGCTTTCCCAAAAATCACCATCCCAATCCTCAGTTGATACTATTAATTTTCACTTTTTTCAACATTGGGCTTTTTATAATGTCAATTATAATTTCTCTTTCAAGGCTTTTGCCTTTTCCTTGAATTCTTTTAACTGTTGCTTTAATTGGTCATTTTGATACTGTAAAGACAGTTATACATGTCTTCTGTCTTTTATTTTGTCTCTCAGGTTATTAGTTTCTTTTATCATTTGTTCTCTCCATTGCCATGCAGCCTTTAAGCATAATCCCAGCACATGACACGATACCTCTTCATTTTTTATCTTCCAGTGAACCCTGTTTTTTATTTAATTTCTCTTGTATCCTTTCCCACTCATACCAATTGTTCACTGACCAAAGATTATCAGTGTCAATGTGTGTCCTGTGCCGCTGTAAATATTCTGTTAAGCCTTTTGTCTTTTTCTGAAAATTGTTTGCCATCCTGCTGACTACACCAATTTGTCATGGGTGGAGTGGAAGCTTCAGATAAAGTTTTTGAGAGAAGCTGTTGTTAAGTCAGGATGTGCAGAAGGGAGCCCCTGGCTTTCTAAACTTCTCCAACAGGAGCCTGGGTGTGGCTGGATCCAATCCCAGCCCTAATTGCCAACGGTTTAAGTCTAAGGAATTACAAAGGTATGACTGAACCGTTGTACAACTTTGTCCTGCAGGGATAAAGACGGCAAAATAGATATATTTGTATAAAAGTAAATTATTTATTATGATAAATAATTAGAGAAAAAGATCTTAACCAGAATTATTTACTATACAGCTAAATATATAGCTAAATTTATAGATAATAACAGTATCTAGATAATATATAGGTAATAATATAGATAAAAGCTAAAAATAATAGTAGGGTAGAGTATATTAAAGTAATTACATTAAAGCAAGAAAAAGCCCACAATTATGAAGTAGATCCTTACTCAGACAAATGACTCAAATCAAATCTCCTTCACACAGTCTGGAGGAGTGACTTTGAGGGGCATCTCCACCTCAGGGAGGAATCTCCACACGTGCTCCAAGAAAGGATATATTAGACGAACCTGCTGTTTATAAGTGGGACAGGACTTTTAGAGTGAGAAGTGATTTTCACTCAGGTATCTGCAGGCCAGCTGTGCCAGCTTAGCATTTTTAGATAAGGATATTTTACCATATCGGCCCCATCGTCCTCTTACTTTCAGAAAGTTTAACTTTGGGGTTGATGAGTCAGACTGGATTTAGCATAATTCAACGCCAAAGGCACCCTCTCAGTTCACCACTGACAGCTTTGCAAAACTGAGTATTGTTTGTCTTATGCCATTCCAGGCAGAGCATCCTGCTACAATGCCACTCACATTGCAAAAGCTTTTTCCTTATATGGGATCTAAACTGATCCGCTTTAAGACCATTCCCCCTTGTACTGTGAGCAACTGGGAGATTTCAAAGAGAACCTGAACCCCTGCATAGGAATGGCTCAAGGTTTGCTAGTTCTTCTGCAGAGTAGAGCTGAACCCAGCAGAGCTGGGGCTAGGAGCCTGGTGCTGGAGGGAGGACACTGTGTGAGCTGTACTCTGCAAAAGCAGCTCAGGAAAACATCAGGAAGATCACACACAGGTGTCTGCTGTCCTGAGGGATTTATCAGGAAAAGTGACCCTGGGACATGGCCAGGACCAGAGCAAAAACCCTTGAGGTGTGGGAGGCAGACCCCAAGGTTCAGAATCACCTCTTCTGCTTTTCAGCTCTGGCATATGTTGTGCTTGGTTTGAAAGACTGAGCACAAGCCCGGCAGGGGTCTACTCAGCCACTGGGGCCAGGAGGGGAGCTGATGTCACAGAAAAACCAGTTTGGTTTCTTGCTCCCACTACCAGCTCCCCCAGCAGCTGGGGAGGTGCTTTGAGCAACCTCTTGGCACAATGATGGATAAATTAGATGCTGCCACTCAATGGCCCAGTTTAGATGTGCCTCAGGCTGGGGACAGCAGAGCTGCCTCCAGAGCTGGCTTGGTGACAAGGAGTGACCCACACCTGTAGTCACCTGAAGCCAGTAATGAGCAAGTTGAAGGAGGAGGGGAGCCTGGTGGGACTAGGGCTGGGTTGTAGGGTGAAGTGGTGGCATCTGCTGTGAGGTGGATGCTCTGCTGTTTCCATATTCGTCTTCTCCAGGATGCGGGAGGTGGACCTAGGCTGTGGGAAGGCTCTGCTCATCAAGGAGAGTGGCGAATTCCATGCCGTGGGACACAAGTGTCCCCACTATGGGGCTCCGCTGGTCAAAGGTCAGTCTGCATGCATCCTGGAGAGCAACCAAGGGCATCACAGGGCAAAGGACAGCCCTCTGACTGTGCTGCTGAGCATGGAGCAGTGCTGCACTGCACACTCAGCATCACCTGGGCATCTTTTGGCTGGGGAAGGCATGAGCAGCAAGCTGGGGTTGCACAGAATTCCCCAGAGCATTCTGCCAGCTCTGGTTTGCAGCTGCCACTGCTGATCACAGGGCTGGAGCTTCTTCTGGTTGAGGGGTAGGAGGACTCTCTTTGGGCTGATGGAATCCTTTCAGTAGCAAAAAGAATGTTGCTCATGTTATTGCCTGAAGTGGGATGAGGTGCAGTGGTTTCCCATCTTGGCACCTCTGGCACTTTCTCAGCAGAGGCTTCAGGCAGGTCCCTGCCTCAGGCCTAAGCAATGGCAGCAGGCAGTGCTCGCCTGTCTGCGTGCTGACGTGCATCACCCAAACTGGGGTTGGGAGGGCACTTTGCTGGAGGTGGGGTCCTGGGGAAGACAGGGGAGCATCCTTCTGAGTGTGTTCTGGGCATTGCAGCCCAGCAGTCGTTCTGGGTGTAGCAGCCATGCTCTCAGCCCCTCTGGGGTGAGCAGGGCCCTGAGGAGGGCAGAGGGGCCCCACACTTCTCTGGAGGTGAGAGCTCATCACCCTTTCAGAGATCTGTGGGTGAATGCCTCACGCTGGCTTGTGACACAGGGATCTCTCTGGGGACTTTGCTGCAGCAGTAGGTGCAGGGGCTGCCCCCACACTCCACACATGGTGGTGATGAGACGAGGCACTGCTGTGCCTCAGCAAGCAGAGACACAAGCTCAAGACCAGTCCATGGCCACATGGTGGCCAGTGCTCTGCCCTGGCATTGTAGCAGAGAAAGCCGAAGTCCAAGGTAAGCAGCCTGTGAGCCAACACTTAGAGAAATGAACACATGGCTTTGGGCATGCCTGTGCCTCCCAGGTGTGTGCAGGTGCTTTGCTGTGCCAGGGTCTGCTCTGGAACACACATGCTCTAAATCAGTGGTGCTCTGCTTGAGGCACCACTTGTTCTGGCTGCTACTGGGGCTTGTAAAGATGATCATGAGACTGGGGATGGTGGCCCCATTCTGGCTGGAGATTGAGGTTATATCCCAGGCAGAGCAGACAGCTTTGGAGCTGTGCCCAGAGTTACTGGGGAGCACTGCTATCCCAGGGCATTTTAGAAGGGATTGCTCATATAGGATCCCAGCTGGTCCCAAACACCTGAACTCACTCAATGTGCATGTTGAGAGAACTCCACTGTTGCCCATCCAGGTCCACATCAACTACCATGTGTCCTGTAGGAGAGGTGCCATCTCAGAGGATGGGAGGCAGCTGGAGGGCAGCACCAATCCTGCTCTGCCATATTTCCTGCAGGGGTTTTGTCCAAAGGAAGAGTCCGCTGTCCCTGGCACGGAGCTTGCTTCAATATCGGCACAGGTGACATTGAGGACTTTCCTGGTTTGGACAGTTTACCCAGGTTTCAGGTGAGATCCTTGTCCTTGCAGCAGCAGAGGAAACCACAGAATCATGGGATGCTTTGGGTTGGAAGGGACCTTAAAACCCATCTCATTCCACCCCCTGCCATGGTCAGGGACACCTTTTACTAGACCAGGTTGCTCCAAGCCCTGTCCAACCTGGCCTGGAGTACTTCCAGGAATGGAGTAGCCTGTGCCAAGGCCTCCCCACCCTCACAGGAAGAATTCCTTCCCAATATCCCACCTAACCCTGCCCTCTGGCAGTGGGAAGCCAATTCCCCTTGTCCTGGCACTTCAGGCTCTTGTCCAAAGTCCCTCTCCCGCTTTCTTGGAGCTTCTTTAGGCACTGGAGGGGGCTGTGAAGTCTCCCTGGAGCCTTCTCTTCTCCTGGCTGAGCAATCCCAGTCCTGTTCAGGGCTGCTCTCAATTCCTTCATTCCCCAGCCTGGACTGATAAGGGGAATTTCTCCAACCCAGGTGCTGCACCTTGCATTTGGCCTTGATAAACATCATGAGGTTCCCACTGGGCCACTTCTCCAGCCTGCCCACATTCCTCTGCATGGATACCTTCCCTCTAGAGCATTGGCCACATCACTCAGCTTGGTGTCACCCAGAAAATGACTTTTTTATTGGGATACGTAACGTTCTATATGGCATGGAGCAAACATTTTCCAAGGATGTGCTGCTGGCAGCAGTGGAGAGCTGCTCCTCAACCAGCTCCTTCCTCCCTGCAGCTCCCTTATACCCACCTGCAGGTGCCCAACACCTCCTGGGAAGCTGCCCAGTCTGGGGGGGTCTCTGGAGCCGGAGTGGGGTGGGAATGAGAAACCATGTATAAGCCTGGGATAGAAATCAGGTTGTACACTTGAGTGTCAGTGCATGGTTGATACGAGGCAGGAAATCCCAGAGCCTCGAGCTGGGATGAGCCCTGCCATCATGGCCTGAGCTGCTCCCACAGATGCCACCACCCCTCATTCCTTAGCTATTTCCCAGAGGGAGCCCTTGCTGCCCTGCAAATCAGCGCTGTTCTGTCACCCTCAGGTGAAGATTGAGAAGGAGAAGGTGCACATCCGAGCAAGCAAGCAGGTAAGGGGCCACCGCCACCTGAAAATCAAGGCCAATGCTTTTAGTTTTTGCTGTATGTGCGTGGGAGTGGGGGGGAAATGTTTATCTTTGGTCCTCTGGCCTGGGCAGAGGGATGTGTGAGTGTCCAGTTCATATGGAGGTACAAGTGGAGCAGGGCAGAGGTGTTGTGTCCCCCTCCCACCCAGCCTCCCTGCAGCTGCTGGACACCTGGCCTGGGCTGTCCATGCTTTCAGGTCTTACGGGTGTTTGTCCTGCACTTGTCCTGTGTTTCCTTAGGCTCAGGGCAACTTTTAATTTAGTTGGCCCATGGAAAGAGGCCTCTGCTACCAGCCTTTTGGCCTTGTTTGAATGTGGCACGGTGATGACAGAGGCCACCTGTGCTGCCTCTTGAGCCCACACCTCAGCTCTTGCTGGGGAGGAATCTGGTGCAGGAGTAGAAAGGGCCCTCATGCCCTGATGGGATGCAGAATGAAGCTTATTCAGGCCACTGCCATCTTTCTTTCCATGAAAAGCCTTCTTTTGATTGCACGTTTGTATGTGCACGCACAAATCCAGTGGATCAGATCCCCAGTGGGCCCTTATAGCACTTGGGTTAGATCCAGAGAGGTCACCTGAATGGCAGCACTTCAGCTGATTTGGAGATGTGGTGAGGGTGTGGGTCTGAGTCTATTTGCTCTACCAGGAACAGGTTTTGGCCTCTAATGACTGGGAGCAGGGGATCTGTGCAGCCAGGCTACACTGACACAGGTTCATGGCTGTGCTCTCGTGGACTGGGCAAGTCCATCAGCTTTGGATATCAGATATACAAGTTCTGCTCAGGTTCAGGATAAAATTTCTGACAGAGTTTTTCATTCTTGTCTCACCTTTGGTGCAGAATTGCACAAGGACAAACCTGCTTTGAGTAGCTGGATGGCTTTGGATTTGGCTGGATATGATGGATTTATTTTTCTTCTGTATCTTGTAAGGGGCAGTGCACTGGGCATTGGAATGGTATTTGGATGAGCAGGGGTTTGGAGTCCTTGTTCAGTATAAGGGTGTGATTGTTCCCTTCCTGTGCAAGCTGGTTTATGACACTACTGCAGTTGTCCCCATTCCTGCCTGGCTGCCCAGGGTAATGCTGAGTAAAGATAATAATTTTTCTTCTTCTTGGTGGTGACACAGGTGCTTCAGACACAGAGGAGGACAAAGATGATGGCAAAGTGCATCTCCTTGAGCAACTACAACCTGAGCAGCACTAATGTGCTGATCATTGGTGCAGGTAAGAGGTGGCATGTGCTGGGACCACCATGTGTGTCCCCTCCCTGGTAGGAGTGCAGGAAGGGGTTGTGCATGTGCCCTGCATCCTCTGTCACCCCTCCTGCATTCCTCCCTGTGCAAAGGGTCAGACCAGAGGGTCTTCCTGAGCCTTTTTGTCCTCCATGCTAATGATCCAAAGGTGCCCTGTGGTCCCGTCTGTGGAGCTTTGTAGTTCCCTGTTGCCATGCTTTGCAGTGAACCCTGAACCCTCTTTCTGCTACTCCCTTTCCATCCTGTTACATCAACTGTGGCTAGCACAGGTTTTTCTCGTGAGAACATTTTGCTGCGTTTCATAAACAAAGATAAAGTTTGGATGTTTTGCAAACAGCGTTTCCAGATTAAGGCAGTTCGGGCTTGGCCAATTGGGCCTGGGGGGAGGTTTCTGGTTGACCAATCTGGGTGACCTCTGAAAACTTTATATATATGAAAATCAAAATAATAAAGACACCTTTTCTCTTTCCTTGTCTGAGAACCTGGGTTTGTCTCAGCTAGCAGCTCAACAGCGACAATCAGCGACCCCTGATTTCCACAGATGATGAGTGTAGTCTTTTCAGGTCCTTGTGATGTTGACACACCTTTTTCTCTTGGACCTTGCACATCACAGTTTCATCCCATTGCAGCTCCAAAGTTCTCACCTCTAGATGCTTCTTTGAAGATAAATTCTTCCACCTTCCCAGCAAATAACAGATCACTGCCAAACATAGCAAAGCTGCCAAGCTCTATTGTCTTTTCTCTTGTGCCAGCTTCATTTCCCATTGCCATTTTTGTAAAAAGCCTGATGGGCTGAAGCCCATCTACCAAGTTTCTGGAATGGGTTAGATGCCAAGGCTGTGCCATGTTGTAGTGAAATGGAGGGTGGGAAGAGGACAGGAGCTTCTGTACCTGGGACTGGGAGGAAACGTCTGCTCTTGGCACATGGGTTGCTCCTACTTAAGTCCCCAGGTCACTAGATCCAAGTTGTGGAAATTGGGATCATCTAAGTTGTGTCTCACAGCCTGAGCAGAGGGGAAAACCAGCCTGACTCACTTTTCCCTTGCTGCTGGGTGACATTTTTCCCTTCCTTGTGTCCTTGCGGTTTGTTGACTGAATGCCAGGCTGAGACATGATGCTCCCTGAGGTCAGCTGGAATGTCCTGGTGTGTGGCTGGTCTGGAGAGTCATCACAGTCCTCACAGACCTCACAGACAGCAAGGTCACTCCACAGACAACATTAGCCACTGCTGTAGAAACTTTCTCAAGTTTTACCATATAAATTTACAGGTCTGTGAAAGACCAAAGTCTGTTCTGGTGGCCACCAAAGGAGATTTCAAAGCTGAAATTGGGGAGAAGAAATGTTGGGGAGAGCCTGCCCATCCAGCCCTATGGCAGGTACTAAGATCCAGCCATACCCAGCGGAGCTGAGGGCAATTGATGGCAGCCCCTTGCTCATGTGAGGGTCATCCTGACATCAGCACAGCTTCAGCTCTGGCTCAGGATGCTCCTGGCAGCATGCACAGGATGTCCACCCACCTGTCTCCTCTTCCACTCTCCCCCATCTCCATCAGAGGGAGCATCTTGTTGATGGACCAAACCATTATATGGTCCAGGTCCATCTTCTCTCAGTGGTGTTACAGAATCTGTTTCACTAAAAACACCATGGAGTGAGGCTTCCTTGGCTGACAAGAGACTCTAGACTTCTCACCTATGCTCTCCAGTCTCACCGGTTCAGCCAGGAAAAAAGGGACATGCCAGCCAGGCTGCCTGGCTGCAGCAGAACAGCATGTCCCTAGGCAGCTTTTTTGTGGATTTAACCTTTTTTTTTCCTGTGATTGAAAACAAACAAAAAACCCTTAAAGAAATAGCATGGAAAATGCTCTGCAGTGAGTCATACAACCAACACCTTGGCCATTGGAGAAGGGAGGGCTCCCTGCCCTCTGTGCTTGGCCATAAGTTCACCTGGAGCTAGGTGTGCAGACCTTTCCCTGATTAGAGAAGTCCAAGGGGTTGAACAGATGCTTGTGCCCTGGAGTTTGTGAGAGGTGTGTAGGCAGGACTCCTCAGGTGTGCTCTTTGTGGGTTTGTGACAGTTTAGGGACAGACAAGAGTATTAATGCCATGGTCTGTAGACAGAGGGTCCCTTCTTCTGCCTGGTGCATCTGCTCCAACTGACTTCCCATGTGAGCTGTTTGAGTTAAGAAAGGCTGTGAAAGTGAGGCCAGGACTGGTGGAGATGGTGATTTTGGAGTCCGTGACAGCGGGTTTAGCAGTAAAGGGCACAGACCTCCCAAGGCCACACACACATGGTTGTCACTGGTCTCCTTCTCCTTTAGGGGCAGCTGGGCTGGTCTGTGCAGAGACCTTGCGCCAGGAGGGTTTCTCTGACCGGATTGTGATGTGCACCATGGACAGACACTTGCCCTATGACAGACCAAAGCTCAGCAAGGTTTGTATCACTCTGGGTATGTCGCATTCCTCCCTAGTTTTAAAATTTGTTGCAGGACTTTCCCCGCTATTATTCATTGCAAGCAGCAAGGTTCTGCTTCCTTAGGCATCCTGTCTTTGCTTCCCTTGAGTTTTCTTCCTTCTTTGTGACTGAAATATGAAACGCAAAAAGGGAGTTGTTCAAACTCTGAATTAAGAGTAGTCTAGCAGAAAAACAAGGGCATTCTTCCTTGTGTGGGTAGGGAGGCCCTGGAACAGGTTGCCCGGAGAAGCTGTGGTTGTCCCATCCCTGGAAGTGTCCAAGGCCAGGCTGGATGGGGCATGGAGCAGCCTGGGATAGGGGGATAGGGGGATAGAGGGATAGAGGAAGCTGTCCCTGCAGATTGGAATGAGATGAGCTTTTAAGGTCACTTCCAACCCAAACCATTCCATGATTCATATGATTCTTCTTACCAATCTAGTGGTAGCTGTCTTAGCCAGCTTGTACCTGGATGGATCTTCTTAATGTGTTTCTGGTTCAATATCTTTAAGGCAATTGTATGGGGCATGTGAAAAAATGGTATTGTCTACCAGGTTTTTTATTAGTGCCTGTTTCTTGCTGCATGGGGATGCTCCGTGCCATAATTATGGTGATTTCTCAGCTGTCATCACAACTTGATAACTTGATAGAAGTGCAAAGGTCACTTTCTCTGGCACACATTCCATTTTGTGTTCCAGTTTATAGACACAGAGTGATCTTCTAATCAGATTTTTGCTGCTGATTTCTGAGCCTTCCTTGATGTCAGTCATCCGCTCAAGTTGGACAACAGTATTTGACCTTGGAGCTTGCGGATAACATAAGGTGAATTATGTGTTCATCCTCATGTCAGGAATGCTTATCCATGGGGACTGGTACTCTACAATCACAGCATCAAACTCTGCTTCCAGCACCCAAAAAAGGGATTTTCAAAGACAGGCAAATGTGCACATGGCTGTTTGGGAGCATTCAGGCTATTTCTGTGCTTCTTCGAGTCCTGCCTGGGGTGAAGAGCAACTGCCTGATACCTGCATCCAAGCCTCACAAGGGTTATGCTGGGGAGCTGAGATAGAGTCCCTTTCCCAGCTGGGCAGCTCTTCCAAACATTTATCCCCATGCGTGTGTCTTAGACTGGCTCTTCTTCTCTCTGTTAAATAGAACATTTCACGTGCCAGAGGTGTTGTACATGGTTTGTTAAATCCTCCACTAAACACCTCTGGCTGTAGTTGCTTTTGGAAGGTGCACAAAGCCCATGGAAGAGAAGGCAGATTTTTTGGGAACAGGGTAGGAAAAAAAAGTAATTTTTCTTAATCCTGTTGTGAGTGGGACTAACCCTATACAAGGAGAAGAAGTGCTAACTCTGTAAGCAACAGAGTTCTTGCTCCCTGAAACTGCAGCACTGCCCTTCCTCTATCCTGCTGAACACCTGTTATCAGTCTGTCCCCAGATCTCTCTGGACTGTTTCTCTTTGTCCCCTTTGGACTATGACCTGCTCCCTGTGTGTTGCCGTGTCTCTTATCGTCCCCAGAGCACCAAGCAGCAGCAAAAGCTGTGGTGGTTGAGCACTACTCTGCTCTGCCCTCCCTGCACACTGGCACTGTGGGGTCAGGTGTTTTCTCTCTGTAAATGTGGAGTATCTAAAGAATTTGAAGTAAAACCTGTATGACCCTGCCCCTGCCTTGAGTCCTGCAACACAAGTCTCTGCTGAGCAGAGCATTGCCTGAAGTCAGAGTAAGGGAGCGTCCTGCAGGTATGATCCCTGACCAGACCACCTCCAGGGAGAAGGATTTTGCACATCCGTCTCTGTGGGCAGATGGCAAAGCCCTTGATTCCTGCATCCCCCATCACTTTGGGTCAAACCCAAATATCATCCCTGTCTGGCATGAGTAGATGCTACTGCTCAGCACTGTGCTGATCTATTGCAGGGCTTGACCATGGCATCTGTGCCTGTTCCTTCTACGCTGCAGGCAGGGAGGGATGTGTTGGAGCAAGGGAGCAGCCTGCACACCCAGCAGGTCACTTGGTGCTCAGCTTGTCCTCAGCCTGAGTATGAGCTTGTGTCCGCAGAATCAGGAGGACAGATGGGCTCGGGCTGAGCCCTGTGTGTAAAGAAGATGTACATCTCACCCCAGTGACCATGGAGGGCTGGGAAGAGCTAGAACCTTTATCTTGCAGCCGAAGATGAGTGGATATGGGCCCCACCCCCTTGCTTTGGCATTCGAGGGAACTTGTGCAGTGTAACTTGGCTGCTTTTGAAAGTGTATCCTCGTGTGTTAATGCTGCTTGTTCTTACTGCTCTTCTGACTTCCACTTGCCCTGGTTACTGGCTGTTTTCCAAATAATCATAGAATGGTTTGGGTTGGAAGGGACTTTTAAAGGTCATCCTGTCATGGCCGGGGACTCCTTTTACTAGACCATGTTGCTCCAATCCAGCTCTTCCAGGGATGGGACAGCCACAGCTTCCCTGGGCAACCTGTTTCAGGGCCTCACCACCTGCATTGTAAAATGAGGCTTTTCTATTGCTCCTGTGAACCCGTGTGTGCAGGGAGGGGATGCAGTTATGGCTGCTTTGCTGACACTCAGAAGCACTTGCTGTGGTCCTGCCTCAGCCACTCAGCACCAGCCTCATGCCAAACTGGCAGAGGAGGCACCAGAGCCCAGACCAGCCTCTTGTGATGACTCCTACTTGAACAGGCTTTGATTCCAGCCCTGTAGAGCCATTCCCTTAGCCCATGCCACAAGTGCTGACTTGTGCTGGTAGCAGCCATTTCTCTGCTCACCTTTCAACCCATAGCAGCTGACAGAAAAATGGCTTTTTTTGCAGTCAATGGATTCCCACCCTGAGCAGATCACCCTGCGCCCCAAGGAGTTCTTCTGCACCTATGACATCGAAGTCCTGACTGAAATGCAGGTGAGTCCTGTGTGTGCCTGAAGAAAAGTGCTGGTACACAAAGGTACCCATTTAAGGAATGTGATAGCTGTCTCTGTTCTTGGCTCACTGGATGCCACTCTGTGAATGTTGGGTCTCCCCCAGTTCCCTGCTTTGTGCCCCAGAGTGCAGGTTTCCTGTGGTTGTCCAAAACACAGCTATTGCAATGCTCCCATGGCAGGAAGGACATCCTGGGTGTGACCACGGTGTGGCCATCTGTGGTGACTATCATTTGTTTCCTGACATTCCTCATGTGGATCTGGGGGACCAGGTGCCATCTGATAAGGATAATCAGCCTTCAAACAGTGCAGAGAATGATGGCTTAAATATTTCTCCCCAGTATTTTATTTACATTTGGAGACCTTCAAGGATTTGGGAAAAGGCAGCTAGGAATATTTCAGGTGTGGGTTGGCCAAGTTGAGGACAGGGGGGACTAAAACTCACATACTAACTAAAAACAACTAACTAACCAACTAAAACTAACATGGAGGACTAAAACCTGACAAACAAGTTGATTGGGCTGGGAGTTCGGTGAAAATCTGGAATTTCATCCCTTAACATTATTTAGGAATGATTTCAGGTGGCTGCTGTGGATATCAAGAGCAAGATAGCTGTTTTCAAGGATGGGTTTAAGATGGAATACAACAAGCTGCTGATAGCAACTGGAAACACGTAAGCTACAGACAAACATCTTAAAGATCAAGAGAAACTCTTTTATCTGAGAATGTGAGGAGCTTGTGCCCAGGGATAAGGGATGAAATGTGGCAGGTGAATTTCAACCCTGAATTTGTTTGCAAGAGTGTGGAAAAGTCAAGGAACATAAAAGATATTGGAAATGTCTGTGTGTATCTACATCTACATCTATCTATCATCATCTATCTGTTTCATATATATCTACATCATATATTACGGAATGACAGAATCACAAGATGGTTTGGGTTGGAAGGGATCTTAAAGTTCATTGAGACCCACCCCTGCTGTGGACAGGGAACACTTCCCACTAGACCAAGTTGCTCCAAGCCCCATCTAACCTGGGCTTGGATGCTTCCAGGGATGGGATTAGGGCCTTGAACATATTTTCTTTAACAAAAGCTCCAAAGTGGAAGTATCCTAATTTTTTTTTAGAGGCCATTTTTGCCACATTGCTCTTTTTTTCACTCCTTGATAACACTCAACCCTGACAACCAGGTAATTTATCCCTCTGAATTTCCATCTTTTTTCTCCTGCCAACCTTTAAGATCTTTCTCAGCAATTAAAGCTTAACACTTCACTGTTGCAGCCTTAATTAGGTGTTGCTGTTGTCCCATTCTGACCGACCCTTTGGGTGCCTTGGCCCCAGGATAGGAATTTTCAGGACTGAACCTGGTACAACCATAGGGAAAAGTGGTATTGATGTGCTGGCATGCTGAGCATTGCCCTGGACTGGTGTTGTCACTTGTGCCCTGGAAGTAGTGGGTCAGTTTGTTTTCTATTGGAGGTTTGTTGAAATTGGCAGTTTAAACTGAAAATGAGGCATCCTGGCTCTCCTTCCTTGTGTTCCTTACAGCAAGCCATAAAATGAAGTAGGAGAAATGCAGCTGCTGCTTAATTAGTTATCTGGGGAAGGGATGCTGCAGAACAGCCGGAACAGGGACTCACACTGGAAGCCAAAATGCCACCAGTCACAGCCAATGTCACCAGGTGTGAATGGCTGGTATTAGGGTGTACACCACCACAGTCAAAATGCCATCTGCACCAGCACCCAGTTAGGTTTAAAAGAGGATTAAGCCTTTGGTAATAATTTCCAAATCTTCATGCACAAGCTCCAGGTACACTGGGTAAATGTTATTTAAGGTACCCCTAAATTATTTTGTAATGTCTGTCCCATTTCCACATGTGAGTCAGGCATGCAGGGGCCAAATGTTTAAAAATGTATAGGCTCCCGTATGTGCCTGGGGAGGCCATGGTTAAGCTGCTACAGTATCAACAGTGTTTCCATGGGGATGGAGAGTGGAACCTGCATCTGCAGAGCCTTACCAAACTTTGAATATCTGGCTCCAAAGCACTGCTGGAGGACAGAGGGAGTTTTCTGTGTCCCATTAAGCTGCTGAAAATTTTATGGCATGCCAGCAGCTGAGCATAGGCTTGTAAAGCAGTGCCTGTCCTGCGTTGGCTGCACTGCCTCAGGAAGGAGCTCCCCTGGCCCTGTGGGTACACCAGTCCATGATGGTGTCTGGGGTGGCTGCTCAGCATTCTCTGCTCCACCACTGTCCACCAGTATTTGGGTTTTTCCATGTTATGTCTCCAGCCCACAGAAAGGTGAAAAAAGGAAAGTCGGAGATGCTGCTGGAGCCCTGGAAGGGGTTTCTGCAGTCCTGTCTGGGGACTGAAGCCACATGGAGTCAAGAAAAGCAGCTGTATCACTCTCAGTGTTTTTCAGGCCCAAAGCTCTCAGCTGCAAAGGCAAGGAGATAGAAAATGTTTTCAATATCCGGACGCCTGAAGATGCCAACCGTGTGGTGAAGCTGGCCACGAGCAAGAATGTGGTGATCGTGGGAGCATCCTTCCTAGGTGAGCACTTGCCTGGCCTGTGCCCCTGTCCCAGCTCTCCACCTCTGCCTGCAGATGGGTAAAGTCCCTCGCCCAGTTTGTCACTGCCCAGTTAGAGGTAACACCATGACCAAATTGGACGTGAGGCAGTCCAACCTCCAGCCCCAGGTATGTGTAAGGACATTTCCATGCTGAAGAAATTGATTTTCCAAAGAGGCTGGGCTGGCATGAGCGCAGTTATTGCTGTCCCAGTCTGAAAAGCACATGGCAAGGCCAGTACTGGTGCTCATGTGGGTCCAAATCTGGTGTGCCTAGAGCTGGCTTCAGTCAAGAGAGTCTTGTTGGTGGGTGGGAGCTCATGGGTTTATTCTCTTTTACATTTTAGCAGAGTGGTGAATTTTTAAAATGCACAGGACAAATCTTACAGTTTTTTTGATGGCTCTTCTTTTTGCTTGATATGGTTCCAACAAAGTTATTGTGGGTCCTAGCAAAATAAGAGTGGGTCCTGCAAGCCTTAAGCCTAAATGGTTATTAGTCAGGGAATTTATTATAAAATGTTCTTTTTTTTTCTTTTATAAAAGGTAAACCTGTTTTAATGGTTCAGTCAATGTGATATGCAGAAAAGCATGTGGTGTGGGGGGCCAATTGCAAACGGCAGGTCATCAAAAAGATTCCTTTCCAAAAAACCCCATAGATAGAAAATGTCTTGGTGGAGGATCCCATGCAATTCCCAGCACCAAAATTCTACCATTCTGATAGGAGAAAACAGCTACTCCCAAGAGCTGTTTTCAGACCACAGCTGAGGTGGTCCCAGCTGTAGGAGGAAGATTTTCCTTGGCTGAGGTCCCTTGTTTCATGTTCTTCCTGGGGCACTTTGGGGTTTCATGGCTTGTTCCTCCCTTTGGTCTTTAAAGCCTACATCTAAGAACAGTTGAATCGGCGTGGTCCCTGGTGTGACCAGGTCTGGTGGCTCCCCAGTTCTACCAGGTGTGCAGCTCCAGCCTTCCCAGTTGGAGTGGGTGAGGCTGCTCATTGGCTGCAGCCAGGGACACGGGGCAGTGCTGGGTGGGTTCACGTAGCTGCTTGGACCTGCTTCTCTTCCCCAGGGATGGAGGTGGCTGCCTACCTTGCGGAGAGGGCCCACTCGGTGTCTGTGGTGGAGCTGGAGGAAGTACCCTTCAAGAAGTTCTTTGGGGAGAGGGTTGGCTGTGCTGTCATGAAGGTGATTTTGCTTTCCTATCTGGGGAGCTTGATAACAGAGCAGGTTCTGCTTGTTTCACTTATTGCACTTACTAATTTACTTCACATTTATTGACAAAGCTGTGATGGCAGCAGTCAGTGAGAGTGGTCTGTGATTTTTCTGTCATGGTTCACATGCTATGGAGCACCTTCTTCTAGAGCTGTGTTGGGGAAGTGGGGATGCCGACCCCCTTAACAGTGCAGGTCGAGGCAAGCCTGCAGGGTGGGCAAGGCAGTGCTGGGGGCACAAAGGACAACAGGACCAGGGGTGGTTCAGGGTCCTGATGTCCTCTGCTCTGTCCCTTGTTCCCCCCTCCAGATGTTCGAGAACAACAGGGTGAAGTTCTACATGCAGACAGAGGTGTCAGAGTTGCGGGAGCAGGAGGGGAAGGTAAGGGGTTGGCTGGGGCTCCCTGGGGGCACTGCTGTGGCATCCCCCAGAGCTGCCATTTCCTTCCCTGGTGGGGTTTTGCTCTCCCCTCTTTCCTATCCCATGAAATTCACATTCCTGGATTTAGCCCCCAGGAGCAAATGTGCATCAGTGCAGTGTGTGGGGTGGCTTCATTGCTGCTGCTCACCTCCTGATGCTTTTCTAAGAAATTATGGTCAATTTGCATTTCACAAACAAGGTGGGCTACCAGCTTGGCTTCATGCTGCTACGAAGGGGTTTTGTCCCTAAAATAACTCTGATGTGCCCCCTGCCCCCTGTGTCTCCTGCAGCTGAAGGAGGTTGTGCTGAAGAGTGGGAAGGTCCTGCGTGCTGACGTCTGTGTCGTGGGTGTTGGTAAGGGTTGTGTGGATGCAGAGCCCATTCAAAGCAGTTTCATCCTCTCAAGTTGTTTTTTATTAAGGCTTCCCCAAACTGAGTTTTTAATAAGTTTTTTTCTTTTTAATTGCTGCTGACAGCAATCCAAAATATATCCCATACTATAAAATAAAAGAAAATATCCCATAAAATATGATATTTTTCTCCTTTACACTTTGGGGAGGGGAAAAAATTCCCTTTCCTTTGCTGTCTGTAACTTTGGACTGGAAGAATCACATAATTAGTTTAATTCTGGTTTTGTTGTTTTTATTGACTACTCTGATTTGTGAAATGCTGGAGGTAATAAAAAACGATGGAAAAAGGGCGAAGGAAGGTGTAGGTCCGGTAAAAGGGAGCAGGAAGGTGTACAGACTGGGGGGAGGCTGAGGAGCCCTGGCTGGAGCCTTGTATGTTCCCTTTCAATTTTTTTCACAATATCTGTAAAAGAGAATTGAATTGAAATTTATCTCCAAGCACTGGAAAAGGGCAGTGGGCAGGTTACACTGCTGGCTTGAGTAGGACAGGGATCCTGGAGGGCCAGAGGCTGATGCAGTGGGGGCTCTGTAGGCTATCTGGCCCTGCTCCCCACTCCCTGAGCAGCTACTATCTGTCCCTGGGGACAGCCCCACTGTCCTGGCAGGAGGGGATCTGCTAGCCTCCGGGTCAGCCCCCGGGGTGGTGGGACACTGGGTACTGCAGCAGCAGCAGCCTTTGGCTTCCCCCCCAGGTGCAGTCCCAGCAACGGGCTTCCTCAAGCAGAGTGGCATCAACATCGACTCCAAGGGCTTCATTGTGGTCAACAAGGTGAGCCTAAGGGCAGCCCCTGTGGGAGGGAGAGCAGGAGAAGTTGGGTCAGCTCTCCTGATGGATGAGCTTCCCTGGGGCCCCAAACTTCTGCTACAGGGGCTTTTCATGGCCTTTTATCTGCCAAGATTGGCAGAATTGGAATTTTGGAATTCCTTGGGTTGGCCTGTGCAGAGCCCAGAATTGTACTTAATGATCCTTGTGGGTCCCTTCCATCTCAGGATATTCTGTGAGATGCTGCAATTTTGTGAGCATCACCAGGAGTACCTGGGAGCCCTCCTGAAAGTGGGGGTGTGCAAATCCCAGGCCCTGGCTGCTCTGGCTTGGGTCTGGCTCTGAGCTATCTTGGAGTGGTGTGGATATTTAGAGGGGAAAAAATTGAGAAAGGTTCATCTTTACAAGGATCCTAGGATCTCATCCTTTCTCCCCACCACCAGTGACTATGATGGGAGCAGTGTTGGAGCTGATGGGTGTTGATGCCATGGGCACCATGTGTGTCGGGACATGTGTGTCATGTGTTGGGACATGTGTTGGGACATGTGTGTCATGCCATGTGTGTGGCAACATGAGTGTGTCAGGAGGCTAGGTCTCAGTGCCACCCACACGGTGCTTATGTTCATCCCTACAATAAGCTGGGCTCTATCTGCAAACACCAACAAACTGCAGAGTTCTGAGAGGGGCTCTGGGACACCAGTCCATATCTCTCTTTACTGGGTAACACGCTGGCAGAGGGATACTGTAGGTCCCTACCTGTGTGTTCTCCTTTGAAAGTGAAGAAGGCTGAATGAAATCTCCCTAGGTCTTCCACAGCTGAGCAAAGGTTTTCTGTGTGTCCCTGGGGACTGTGACAGCTCTGGACCAGTTCCCTGTTTCTGTTCATGCAGGGTGCAAACCCCACTAATGCCCACTTCTGTTCCCCCCTGCAGATGATGCAGACCAACATCCCAGGGGTTTTTGCTGCTGGAGATGCTGTCATGTTTCCACTGGCCTTGAGGAATAACAAGAAGGTGAATGTCCCCCACTGGCAGATGGCCCACATGCATGGTAGGTACTTTGCAGAAAAGAACCTTTTCCAGATTCTCAGGAAATATCCAAACCCTCCAAGGCAAGAATGAGACAACTGCCAACAGAGAGACTGGGTGGTTGTATTGAGCATTTTGAAGTGTGTACATTTTATGCTGCCTGTTGTGCCTTCATCTGTCAGCATTCTTGCCAAGCTTTGCCTAATGATGCCTTGTCACCAGCACAGAGGTGCCCAGGGACAGGCTTTCCCATATTCCCTCTGCTCCCTGGCATTGCTGTGGGAGCCTGCTCTTCTCCTCGCCCCAGGACACTTAGGAGCTCACATCCTAATGCCAGCCTAGGCTCAGATTCCCAGATGGGCTTCACACACTGCCAGGCTGGCCCAGGAGTGTTCAGCAGAGCTCCAACCCTTCTCGCCTCTTGTCAGCCTGGAACTCCTGGTGTGATGGGCTGTCCTCATGGCCGCAGTCCCACAGGGAGGTTTCCTGTGCCCTGGGTGAGAAGTTTTGGAACCACAGCTCCAAATTCAGCCTTTGGACACATCCCCGTGGTCCAGACATGCTTCTACAGCAGGGATAGTACATCAACAGTCTCCATGCCCTCCAAGGGTTTGTCCATCCTATCCCCATCTGGGTGGGAGCTCAGCACACTCTCAGCCCTGTCACAAGTTGGGGGGAAAGAGTCACATGGGTGGCATGGGTCATGGCAATGGAGGTGATGAGTAGGAGCTGCACCATGGGAAGGAGTCCAAGCCCATCCTTGTGTGCTTCCTGCTTTGTCTTTGTTGCTGTGTGGGTTTTCTCAGTAGCAGTTCTTGTACAGGTTTCCCTGTACTCTGTGACTGCTGATGTTGATGCTGTGACCTGAGGGCATGTTGTGGTTTGACCCTGGCCACATGCCAGGCACTTACATGATCTGCTCTCTCTGCTCTCTCCTGCTACAGCTGTGCAGAGGAGAGGGGAAAAAAATCTCACACACACACAGGGCTCATGAGTTGAGATAAGGAACCAGGGGAGGACGCACTAAGAAAGGGAAAAATAGGCTCAACACTTAAAATTGCAAAGTGATTAATTAACCTAGGAGTCAGAGCATAAATGAGAAGTAAAAATAAGCTCTTAAGATGCTGTTTCTCTGCTCACCCCTCTCCCTCTTTCCAACCAACAGAATGCTGAGGGGATGTGTGAGAGGTTTTTTCTTTGGTCAGTCCATCACCAAAATTTCTTCCACTGTTTAGGGAAAGGAGTCCTCTACTTACTATGGGGTCCCTCTCACGGGAGACAGTCCTCTGCAAACTTCTTTGGCGTGGGTCCAATCTCTCGAGCAGCAGCCCACCTGAATCTGCTCTCTCATGAGTCCTTGTCCACAGGGTGCAGACCTCCGAGCCGAGGCCAGGCTGCTTCCATCTCAGGAGCAAAAGCCTGTTTCTCTACTGGGACTCTCACTGGATCACAGCTTCCTCCAGGCATCCACCCACTCCTCTGGCATGGGCACCTCCCCATGGGCTGTGGGTGGAACTCTGCATCCCCCGTGGACCCCATGGGCTGCAGGGGGACAACCTGCTCCACCATGGTTTTCACCATGGCCAGCAGAGGATTGTTTGCTCCAGCACCTGGAGCACCTCCTCCCCCAACTTCTCCACTGACCTTGGTGTCTCCATGTTGTTTCCCCTCACATATTTTCACCTCCTCCTCCTTCGGCTAAAAGGAAGTGCATGCTCTCATTGCTTTGATTTCTTCTTAAATATGTTTTCACAGTTGTGTAACTAACATCTCTAGCTGGCCCAGGCTTGGCCAGCAGCATGTCCATCATCTTCAGAGCCGTCAGACATTGGTTCTGCTGGACATGGTGAAAAACTTCCAGAACCTTCACACAGGACACACAGAAGCCATCTTTGTGCCCCTCCTCACCCACTAGCAAAACTGGGCTAAACAAAACTAACTCATGAGCACAGGGGATACGTTTTCTTCCAACCCTTCAACCACTTCTTCAGGCCTACCACAACAGCTTTTGAAGGGTTTAAATTCCTCTTAGATGCTAAAGATACCTTGCTGATGTTCTGGGCTAAGCAAAACCAACACAGGGCAGAGCACAGAGCTTGCCCTGGAGTGGCAATTCCCTCATGCCTGTGCTCTCTTGCAGGCCGCATCGCTGCGCTGAACATGCTGGCCCATGGCATGGAGATCAGCACTGTCCCATACCTGTGGACAGCTATGTTCGGGAAGAGCATCCGATATGCAGGTAAGGGGCTCCCAGGGGCTGCTGAGAGTTTGTGCTGGTGGAGGTGTTCCGGGATAGAAAAGCCAGGGCCGCCTCCCTCCAGGCCAACCTCTGCCACAGGGCTGCTTCCCTGCCTGACTTCCAAGGTGGTTCAATGTCTTCTCTGAAACCCGTCTGCCATGAAATGCACTTCTCTCATGATGGGGGATTGACTTAGATTAGATATTGGGAAGAAACTCTTTCCTGTGAAGGTGGGGAGGCCCTGGCACAGTTTGCCCAGAGCAGCTGCGGCTGTCCCATCCCTGGAAGTGGTCAAGGTCAGGTTGGACAGAGCTTGGATCAAACTGGTCCAGTGGAAGGTGTCCCTGCCCATGATAGGGGGTTGGAACAAGATGTTTTTCAAGGCCTCTTCCAACCCAAAACCCTCCTGTGATTCTGTGATTTTTGGTACCTGCATCTCTTGGTGCTGGTCTCTTGGTCACTGCAGGATCTGCTCCATGTAGTGCTGGAATGAAACACCCTGTCTTATAGCTGGATCCAGAGGAATTGCTGCTGAATCCACTTCTTCTTCGTTTTACAGGCCACGGGGAAGGATTTGATGATGTTGTCATTCAGGGAGATTTAGATGAACTGAAGTTTGTGGCATTTTATACCAAGTAAGTGTTTCTCTTGTCCATGTTCCTACACAGGCATTCATCTGAGATTAGTTTGCTAGGCTGGAAAATAGTTCTGCCAGAGCTTCTGTCACAAAACAGTCAGTTTTGTTCACCTCTGGACACTAAGCTTGTGGGCCACTTTATACAAGGCCCTGGAGAAATGATGTTCTGATTGTACAAGTTAAACTGGTCTTTGGACCTGGTGTCTCTGCCAGATGTAAACCCCTTGTCTGTTCTGATAATCTCTGTGAGCAGATGATGGCTTCTACTGGCAATTCCTATCAAATATTTCCTTCCCATCTTATCACTATGGTAATGGTTTGTGACCAGTGCTGGACCGGGCATTCAGGTATCACTCTTTCTGCTTCTGGTTTGACAAATTGAGTTTAAAAAAACTCTTCTGTCTATAACAAGCTGTGAAAGGTTTGCAGGAACCCAGGAACTTTGTTACATCTGTAGTGAAACCCAGCTCTCCCCTGGGTTGGGAGCATACATGGGCTTGCATTCCTGAGATAATTTGGCAGCTGGGATGTGCTGCCTCAGCTGTTCTGGAGCCACACTGGCTGTTTAGACTGGAAAGATGGTGCACCATGAATTTATCCCAAAAATATTTTCTTCTGTTGATTCTTCTGTTGCTTTTGTCCATCCCAGACTGAAACCAGTGGCCACAGAACCTCCTCATGCTGGAGCCAGAGGGGTTTCTCCAAGTGCTTTCTGATATTAAGGATGAGGAGAGAGAAATCAGGGAAGCAAAGGGCTGCCCAGCTCAGCCATCAAACCACTTGGCAGCAGAATCCAGGCAGGGATCAGGAGGGAGCTCTGGACAGGAGCCAGCTCTGGCTCTGCAGTGATCCTCTCACTGCCTCTCTGTCCCCTCTCCAATGTACCCCATGCCTTCTCCCTCCCATGGCCCACTTGCCCATGTCACTCCGGAATGGAGCCTGGCAGCTGGGTGCGTCCATTGGGCTTGGAGAGGCATGGGGCTCACTGCATCCTCTTGGGGTTCCCTGATGCTCACCCTCCTCCCCCTAGTAGCTGCACACCTTGGGTAAGCACCTGCTGCAGGGATGGGGCTCCAACTGGCACCCAGGGCCCTTTGCACATTGCATACAGCACAGAATAGGCTGGAACCTTGGCTAAAATTGTCTAAAGGGGTGGTTTGAGCCAAGCTACCACCTGTGCTGGGGAGAGCTGCTGTGGGGATGTTCCCCTCCTGTAGCCTTTCCATACCAGAGCATTTATCTCTTTATCCCAACCCTAATTAGAAAGGAAAGGTCAGATTGCTTTAATGAAAACATCTGAGGAGGCTGTTAAAAGGGAATGCCCTGAGCAAGGTGCATAATCCCTGCTCTATGCCAGGGCCCAACACTGTGTGCCATAGTGGCTGCAGGGGATAGGGGCTGCCAGGGGAGCTGGGCTCGGCAGGCACCACTGGGGGTCCCTGCTGAGCACTGTGTTGTTCTGCCACCCAGGAGGGGCTCCCGGAGATGGCGTGTGGGTACCAGGACGGCATTCCATGCTGAGAGCCGGAGGTACTGGGGAGCACTGGCTGGCAGGGGTTGGCCAGTATGTCCCCTGCTGCTTGGCTCCCTGTTTGTGAGAGGCCACTGGAGCATTTCTTCTTCTGTCTTTTTTGGTGACGGTTCTTCTAGTTGGTGCTAATGCTTTTGCCCTGAGGACAAGGGCAAAAGCTGACCATTTCCTCCTGCTTCCTTCTGCTGTGCCCACCCCATGGTTTGGACTCTTCTCCTGGTCCTCCTTGGTTGTTGCAGGAACCACTAGTTGTTCCCACTCCTACAGCCTGTCCTGTGAAGGCATTGACTTTCACAATAAGGCTTCTTTTTCCCCAGAGTTTGAAGAGAAAAGCTGTTCTGTCACAGCTGTGCAGAGGTCTGTAAAAGGCCCCGTGCTGGGACGTGTAGGGACAGCACGCTGCAGATGTCCCCATGGGACACTGCCTTCACAACAGACTGATGTCATCCTACCGCTAAGACCTTGGAGACCAGAGAATTGCTGTGGCTATCTTCTTCATGGTTCCTCACCCCTGTTACATTGAACCCTGCAAAGGAAGGGAAGACCATGCAAACACATCCACTATGCTTCCCTCTTCCTTCAGTTTTCACAAAGACTTCTGATTGCTCCAAATCCGAGGTTCAGGAAGGAATTCTTGTTGCCTTTGAAGACCTTTTGACAAAGAGAGATTCCTCTTGGCTCTCTCATCTGTCTGACAAAGTGTTAAAAAGCCACCACCAATGCACGGTGCTCTAGCTCACCAGCACTCAAAATACACGGTGTTAGTCACCACACATAAAATGAGTTATTTTGCAAAGGAGCAGCTATCCAATGTCCTGCTGACAGAAGTGTTTGGGCTGCATCCGCCTTCCTGGCTGATCCCCTTAGGCACTGTCTGGGCTTGAGGCTGAGCTGGTGGGTGGCTGGTGGGAGTATAACATCTTGTTCCCTTGCACACCTTGGTTAGTTACTGCTTGGAACAGCACATCTCCCACTGGTTTTGATGGATAGGTCTCTCCAACTACTTTGTGTTTCCCAGCTGGGAGCTGGCTCTGCTCAGGAAACTGCTCTTCTTTATTTGCCATGAGCTTATCTAGGAATGGGAGTTTTTTTAAACAGTCTGTGATGAAGCTGTCCCATGGCTTTGTGGACATATGTGAGAGATGGCTTTAACTCCCATGGCTGCACAGGGCTGAAGTGCCCTCTGAAATGTGGCTTTTGCTCTCCTCGTTCTGGGAATTAGGCACACATCCCTCCCCACCCCAGTTGCTCTTTGCTCTGTTGACCACAGAGCTCTTTGGCAGTGGATTTAACAGCAGGTCTTGGTTTAGTGGGTGCTTCTACTCTTCAGTTTATTCAACAGTATCAACAGAGTTGAATATTTTACCCACACATCTTCCCTGATCTCACATTGTGCATTCAGTTATCTCTTCATGAGTCATCTCATGGGTCAGATTTTGAAGATTTATACTTGGATCAACCTCAGCAAACCTCAAATGAGAAGAGCCCTTTTTGTTTGCCTGTGACCTTTAGCCAAAGCTCCTCCAGCATTTTTACATTCTCTTCCTTCCCCTTCATTTTTTTTCCACTCAACCTTTGAAGCTCCATTGGGATCATGCCAGGGGAACAGTCAGTTGACCTGGACATCCCATATATATGGGGGCTTCCTCTCTGGAGCTGTGGGACCTAGGAGTTGGACACCCCAGCTGTCCCAGTGCCTGTGGAGCAGCTTAGAGTGGGGCACTCTGCACTTTTGAAGGTGGGGATAAGGAAGGGGATGTGGAGCATCCCAGCTGAGTGTTCCAAAGGGAAATCCTGACCTCCTGCCTCTCCACTCCCTTAGCACAGGGCAGCAGTGCATGGATCACATCTGGACATCCTTCCTGGTGTCCAGGCTTTTATCCATTATCAGATCTACCTTTGGTGGTGTTTTACCACAGATGCCAGGGTGCCAGAGCTGTCTCCACCACCCAGGCACCCTAGTGACATCAGCACATGAACATCAGTGGGACCAGTGGGACCAGCCTGCCGTGCCACTCTGTGTCCTCTCCTGACCCTCGTTCCAGCTGCTAGCACAGTCTCTGTGGTGCTCTTACCTTGGGATTGGGCCTGGCTCTGGAGTGGGTGTTTCTCTTTGTTTCCCTCTTCTCTACATCCTGTTGGGTTTTGGGTGATGGAGCCGTGGTCATCCAGGCTGTCCTAACTGCTCTGCTCTGCCTGGCCCTAGGAGTGACGAGGTGGTGGCTGTGGCCAGCATGAACTATGACCCAATTGTCTCCAAGGTGGCTGAGGTCCTGGCTGCTGGCAGGACCATCCGGAAGCGCGATGTGGAGTAAGTAGTCAGGCAGTGGGAACTGGCGGTGCCAGGGCAGTGGCTAAGCACAGCCGTGGGGTGCTGGACAGGGCTGAGCCTTTCCCACCGATCCCTCTCCCTACCATTCTTGCATCTCCTGTCCTGTTCTGCTTCCTCAATCCCCTGTGTGCTGCCTCCTGGCTGCCTCCAGGTCTGGCATCCCACACACACTGGCTTTGTCTTAAACACCAGGACCCCAATCCTTGCACATGGATGGGATGGGGATACTCCCTGCCTTCGGGCACTGCTACATCATCAGGGAAGTAATGTTTGATGCTGGGGTGCACCTGGTCACCCAGTCAGTCAAGGAGACCTGCAGAGAGGGTCTGAATGTGCAGCCTGTGTACAACCCCCTATGCACAACCCAGCCCAGAGAGCTGCTGGTGCCAGGATGCCAGCACGTGGTGTCTCAGCCTCTGGTTCCTTGGAGTGGAGTTCATAGGCAAAGGGCATTTTTCTTCCTTCACATTGTTTTTAAGACCGTGTGGAGGAAAGAGCATAGCTTTGTGCTGAGGGTGGGTGCTGGAAGGCAAATGCCAGGCAGGTGATAACATCTGGGAAGAAGCTTTTAAAGTGGGAATCAGAGCTGCTGAGGGAATGTGGGTCCCTGTCCCAGGGGTGTTTCCACACCTGGAATAAAAGCAGATCTTTTCAAAAGCTCAGGGAGAGGAGCACTCCCAACCCCCAGGCAGCTCTGATGCTGGGATGGGGAGTATGTCATGGGCACACACAGCTGAGACAGGGTTCATAGCTTTGTTTTGAAAGAACCTTTAAGCCCATACAGTTCCTCCCCTTGCTGTGGGCAGGGACACTTTCCACTATCCCAGGTTGCTCCAGGCTCCATCCAACCCGGCCTTGGGCGCTTCCAGGGATGGGGCAGCCACAGCTGCTCTGGGCAGCCTGTGTCAGGGTCTCATGACCCTCAAAGGGAAGAATTTCTTGTGCCGTCACGCCAATACATCAGGAAATGGTTGCTGGTGTCCCACTGTGTGGCTGGGAGGGAGGTGCTATCTTGTGGGCATCCCAGGGGCGAGGAGGAACTGCTGGCCCTGTGGTGGGGCTCAGGGGCTGGAGGAAGCCAGATTAAACCTCAATGTCTTTTATCTCTCTTTCTCCTGCTGCTTTCACAACTTTAGGCTGTTTGTCCATCACGGCAAGTATGTTCGGTTTGGGGTCCTGGGTGTGCTGGATGTGAGGGGCTGGCAGGAGGGACAGCCGGCCCTTTGACTGGGCCATGTCCCTAATTCCCATGTGGGGACACTGGTTACATGGGGGATGTCCTTGTTTTGCAACCTCTCGCATGGGGGGCAATGCTGGGTGATAAGGTTGAGGCTGTCAGGAGCACAGATCTGCTGGGAAGGGGTAGTTGGCTGTTGGCTGGGACCCTGCTTGGCTGGGGGTTTCGTGGCTTTCCATAGATTTTCAGCTGAAGGGCTGTTTTTAAGTATAAATAAACAAAATATTTTTGAGCTCAATTTTACGTGGAATTGAGGATCTGCAGGTGACTTTTTGGACAGTTCAGTGACAGGTGAGTGAGGGCAGAGGAGGGAGCAGGGTGCTGGCATGGACACCAAGTAATGGACTAGCACCAAGGCACACCAAGAGCATTTGCCTGTACACATTGAGAAATCCCTCACAGCGCGGTGGTTTTTCTCTTTTAGAACTGGAGACATGTCCTGGCTAACAGGGAAAGGCTCCTAACATCACTGCTGGCTGAGCCCTCCTGATGCTGCACTCACCGTGGGGAGATTGGACAGTGGCTCCACGGCCTGGTGGGAACCCCATGGCTCAGCCATTTCCCTTTGAGACCTGGATGAACCCATGACTGGCATTGTGCACTGACCTTCCCAGGAGGATCTCCTGCAGCTCCTCTGCCCCTGTGCCTGCTGGGCTGGGGCTCTGCTGTTGCAATTGCTGCGGAATGCTGGAAAAGCAGCCCCCATAGAGTGTGGGGGTTTGGCACTGGCACTGGGCATGGGTGCCACGTGGCTCCTGTTGCTGCCATTGGGCTGAGAGTCCCCAGGCGGGTCTGCCCCATGCACATCTGTCACCCCCATAAGCAGTATGAGTGCCTTTGGTTCCTCCTGTGCTTTCATGCATGATGCTCCTTTCCAAATTCTCTTTGCTCCCAGCAGAACTCCAATGTGCATCTCCACGAAGCCTGACATCTGCTCCCTCCCTGCATGGCCGCAGCTCTCCCTGTGCCCAGCCACCCCAGGGCGCACCTGGGCGACCCAGGAGATGGGGTCACACTGGGTGGTCTCTGTGCAGTTTGTGCTTGTGTTGTTCAGGCTGGTCCTATGCAGCCCCCCAGCAGAGGTGGGTCCTTGGCCATGCTGAGGACTCCGGAGCTCATCAGTCCTCATCTCAGCATCTCCTGTCCTGGAGCAGCCTAGGGGCTGGGGTGCATTCCCTGTCTCCAGGAGCTCAGTTGGGGCTGGGGCACTTGCAGCTCTTGGTCTGTTCCTGGTGTGCAGAGCGGGGGTCTCTGAGAGCTGTGATGGCTCAGCTGCAGCCTTGGGCTGGGTGGTCAGCCTTCTAGCCAGCCTTGGGATGTCTCTGCTTAATGGTATCATTGGATCAGTGCTACTGCTGAGGTGTTATTCAAGGAAAAGTAGCTGGAGGAGCATTTCTGGCTGTCCATTGTCACTCGTCCAGCATAGTGACAAGGCTGCATTTCTCAGCCCACCATGCCAGTGCTCTGCTGTCCTGTTTCCTGCCCCATGCTGAAGAAGAGCCATATCTCCAGCTCAGAAGTGGACCTGCCCAGCCACAGCCCTGTGTCCATCAGCCCAGCAGAGGGGGGTTGATGATCCCCCTTGGAGAGACTCCAGTGTTTTGTCCAGGGGTGACTCCTTCCCCGGCAGTTTTACCAAGTCCAAAACAAGAGGATTTATATTTTTAATTTGATTCACCCCCTATGAATTAAAGCAATACTATTCTTGGGATCTGGGTCATTTTTGATTCCTTCCTGTCGCTGTTGAGCGGCTAGCTGAGGACTGACCCAAGTTCTCAGACAAGGAAAGAGAGGAGAAAAAGAACTTTATTGTTTTGAATTCCATATATATAGAGTCTACAGAAGTGCCCCAGATTGGTCAGCCCGAGACCTCCCCCCTAGGCCCAATTGGCCAAGCCCGAACTGACTCAATCCGGACAAACTGTTTGCAAAACATCCAAACCTTATCTTGTTTATGAAATATAGCAAAATGTTCCCACGGGAAGAACCTGTGCTAGCCACACCTTCCAAGACCTTGGGTCACCTCTGCAGGTTGGCCAGGTTGTTTAAGCACCTCTTCTCTGGAGACTTCCCACCTGTGTGCAGCTCACCTGTATTTATTTCAGGTCTTTCAGATCTTGACTGAGTAGAAATGCCACCAGTGTCTATCGCATCTCTGGTTGGTCTCCCCTGGTTTCACTGCAAAGCTTTTCCCAGGTGGAATGACCAGGACATGGCAGCAGGATGTGCACACTCCGGCACACAGCAATGAACAGGAACCATTGCATGTCTGCTGGATTCAAAAAGAGACGGGAACTTGCAAGTCTCATCTCAGGTTTCAAAAGACAAATGTCAGTGTTCCTGTCCCCAGGTCCTCCTCTGGGGGGAGGGGTGGCTGGAGCTGCTTCGCTCCTGGTGCCCCTGGCAGGGCTCTCCCACAGTGGTCTGGGGCTGTGGGCACTGCCCAGGTGAAGGCAGCTGCCCAGGTGCTGCCTCAGCTCTGTCCATTACCCACAAAGATCAGGCTTTGTGTCCTGTGTCTTTCTGGTGGGATAGTTGGACTCAGCTTTGGCAGCTCCCCAGGGGACCCAGCTGGAGGGCCAGGGAACTCCGAGGCACCACAGGATGGCATTCCCTGGAGCTCTGTGTTTTCCCCAAGCTCTCTGGCATATTCTCCATGCTGGATGAGACTGGCAGCTCCCCCAGCACAACTTGGCCACACTGGCGCCACACTGTCAGGGTGCTTTGTTTTTCAGGAAGATGCTTTTTGACCTCCTTTGCTTCTGATGTGGCCTCATCCAGTATTGGGCATGAGCTGCATAAAATGGGCATCACCCTCATATTCACAGGGCTGAAGACCATTCAGGGGCTGAAGAAGGATATTCTACCCCAGTTCACAGCTGCAGTGGGGGTAACGAGTCCCATTCCCTGCTTTTTACAGAGGAGTTGTTTCAACCAGGGCTGGCAATATCACCCATGACACAAGAAATCCCAGTCACCTGTAGCTTTCCTTGGGACATGTGCCAGCCAGGTCATGGGCAGGGCTGCTGGGTCAGATGGGTATTGCTGCTCTGCACAGCTGTGGGGTGGTGTTGAACCTGGGAGCCCTCATCCAGTGCCTTGACAAATGTTTCCCATTGGTGAGTCTGTCCCGGAACTGGGCAAGGCTGGGTTGTGTTCTCTGCCACCTCTCCAGGCACATTTTGCAACTTCTCATGCCTGGACAGAAAGTTTCCATCTCTTCTTAAGAAGCTGCCTGTTCCCATGAAGAATGAGAACCCAGCTGGGGCACACATAGTGACTCCCAGGTGCACTGCTCCATCTCAGTTACCTTCACTGGACTGCCCAGGTATCTTCTTGGTTGCTCACCTTGCCTGCCCATGCAGACTTGATGGCCGCAGATCCTGAGCTCTCCACCAGCTCCTTCTCCTCAGATTCTGGGCTGTGCCTGTCACCCTGCCCATGTCCCTATGTGCTGGCAAGGCCTGGGAGACAGCACACTTGGGAATTTGCCTCTACTCCATGCAGGTGAGACCCCACCTGGAGAGCTGCCTCCAGCTTTAGGGTCCCAGCACAGAAAGCACATGGAGCTGCTGGAGAGTCCAGAGGAGGCCACAGAGGTGCTCCAGGGGCTGGAGCCCCTCTGCTCTGGAGCCAGGCTGGGAGAGCTGGGGGTGTTCACTTGCAGAAGAGAAGACTCCAGGGCTACCTCAGAGCCCCTTCCAGTGCCTAAAGGGGCTCCAGGAGAGCTGGAGAGGGATACTGGACAAGGGCCTGAAGTGACAGGGCAAGGGTAGGTTGGGATATTGGGAAGAAGATGGGATATCGGGAAGAAATTCTTCCCTGTGAGGGTGGTGAGGCCCTGGAACAGGTTGCTCAGAGCAGCTGTGGCTGCCCCTGGATCCCTGGAAGTGTCCAAGGCCAGGTTGGATGGGGCTTGGAGCAACCTGGGATAGTGGAAGGTGTCCCTGCCGATGGCAGAGGGTGGGATGAGATGAGCTTTATGGTCTTGTCTGACCCAAACCAGTCTGTGATTCTGTGATCCTATGACTTTGGCCAGTCAGGTGTTGGTCTAACCATGCTTTCAGCCCCAGATGGTTTGGTTTTGGCAGCATATGGTACTGAGCTCTGCAATTTCATTTTAGCTTTATCAAGGAAAAGAATCCTCTCTCTTTAGTTTCTCGTGTTCCCTGAAAGTGCCTGGCCCTTAAGGACCCCCATTTATAGCATGTGCTCCCACTGTTTGAGGCAGCTTCTCTGATGCACCTTACGGGCTGAGCTGAAGGCTGACGATCATGAGGTGAGACCTCAACTGACAATTACAGTGTGTCCAGAGAAGGGAACGGAGCTGGGAAGGGGCTGGAGCACCAGGAGTGGTGGAGGGAGCTGAGAAAGGAGCTCAGCCTGGAGAAAAGGAGGCTCAGGGGGACCTTCTGGCTCTGCAGAACTCCTGACAGGAGGGGGCAGCTGGGGGAGGTCAGGTTCCCAGGGAACAGGATGACAGGAAATGGCCTCAAGCCGTGCAGAGGAGGTTCAGGTTGGATATTAGGGAATATTTCTTCATGGAATGGTTTGTCCACCTCTTACACACGCTGCCCGGGGCAGTCCCTGGAAGTGGTCAAAAAAATGTGTAGATGTTGCACTCAAGGACATGGTTTAGTGGTGGCCCTGGCAGTGCTGGGTTAACGATTCGACCTGGTGATCTTAGAGAGCTTTTCCCACCTTAGTAATTCTGTGATTTTAAACTTGGAGTTCCTGAAACACCATCCCTTTCCCTGTGGCTGTCATTCTGTCATTCACCTCTGGCTCAACCACTCCTTCACAAATCATCCCTCACTGCCCTCCCCAGCACCCCCGAGCCTGGATGGGGCTTGGGGATATCTTAGTGGTAGGTAAATGTTCCTTGAGCTTGGAGGGCTTGAAGAAGAATTTCAGGTGAAGAGCACCAACCTATCATGGGGCATCTATGTCTGTCAGGGGTCTTTGAGCAGTATTTGTGTTGATCCAGCCCAGCTGGGACGGGGTGTAGTTGCTACATGTCACAGTGACAGGTACAACCTGCTATCACCCCCTAAAGCTGCTGCAGAGGGGAGATGCTCTGTGACTTGTTGTGGCTAGCACAGGTCTTTCCCATGAGAATTCTTTTTGTGTTTTATAAACAAAGATAAAGTTTGGATGTTATTAAAAACAGTGTCTCGAGATTTGGACAGTGCAGGCCTGGCCAATCAAGCCTAGGGGGAGGTTTCTGACTGACCAATCTGGGTGACCTTTGAAAACTCTCTATATATGTTGGATTCAAACAATAAAGTACTTTTTCTATGCCACGCTGAGAATCGGGGCTTTCCTTCTCTGCTAGCGGCTCAACAGCGACAACTTGTGACTTCCTTGCAACTCCACCTTGTGATGCCCGCATGGGCTTGGTGTTCCAAGGTGGGAATTCTCCCTCCCCTGATCCCCTTTGAGATCAGCAACCCTGTCCCCAGGGAGCCAATGGCTGTGAGGCCCTGCGCATTAGCCTGGCCTGTCATCCCACTGATTCCCTCCTGGCTAATCCCGGCTGAGCCAGGCTGGGGCGAACAGGTCTTGGCTGCCATCCATGGCTGCATCCACCCCACTGCCCCCCAGCCTGCGCCGGGGCTTGGTGGCTTTCAGTGGCTCCCTCTTCATCAACAACAAGACGTGGGATAGTGGTACTGCCCACACCTACCAGCCAGGTATGAGTAGAGGGGCTCTGTGGAGGGGTCTTGGGGCTGTCCCTCTCCCTCACCCTGCTCAGCACATCACCAAGAGCACCTGGGTGCCTCTGAGCCAGGAGCACCCAAAGGGTCCCTGAACCCACTCACCGAGGAGGGGAGCAAAATGAGAACATTTGCTGCCATCAGCTGTTCTGGGCTGTTCCTCCCCTCTGTAAGCTGTGAGGGGGGTTCCTCTGGGTAGGGGGATCCCAGAGCGTGTGGGCAGCGTGCTCATCCCTGCCTGTCCTGCGTAGCTCATGAGGTGCTGTCCAGCCTGCCCCTCCAGGTGATGCTCTACTTCAATGTCTACTACTTCCCAGTTTGGTGCCTGGCTGAGGGGATTATGCTGCACCTGAAGGTACCATCCCATGGGGCATGTGGGGAGGGGGGAGCTGCTCCTGCCCAGCCTCCCTGGACTTGGGTGGGGGACAAAGTGGGCAGGGGACAGAGGAGCCTCCTCAGAATTAATGGGTCCCCAAAATGCCCTGACCACCATGAGATAAAATTGCTTGTTTATGTCTGCGAGGAATGGAAATCATGAACTTTCCAGGCAGGGAACGTTAAACTGGGGGGAAGAGTAGGCAGAGTTGAGCACCAGCATGGTGGGAGCTGGCAGAGCATGGAGAGCTGGGTATGGGGAGGAGGGCACAGGAAGTTGAGCATGAAGTGCAGGGAATGGTGCACAGGGAATGGGAAACTGGGCATGGATAACTGGACTGGGACAAGGCTGTGCCCCCATTACAGTACCACCTGCTGCCTTGGCACTATCAGTTCCTGCTAGTCACAGCCTTCCTCATCCTCTCACTGGCTGAGGGCTCCCGCCTCTACCTGGGCTACCTGGGGAACCTCCAGGAGAAGGTAAGCACTGCCTGCCCTGGCCACAAAGCCCCCTGTGCTCAGTGAGGATCAGCCCAGCTGGGGGAGCTGGATGTTGCCTCACTTGGGACCCAAGTGCCCATCACTGTCCTTCCTTCTGGAGTTTTACCTGGAGCTGTCCCAGAAGAGAATCGTGGGTGAAGGTAGGACCTGGAGAGAGGGAATGAAGGGGACCCACTCACCCTTCTATGTAACCCTTCAGTACTGGGGGGGTTTGACAGCATCTGATCACAGCCCCACGCAGCAGGGACATCCCCAGCCCCTGAGTGCCAAGGGCAGCAGTGGCTGATGCAGGGAGCTCCAGGGGCACAGAGGGTCCCCCAGCCCACTGCTGCCTCCTTGCCCCATCTCAGCAGGTTCTGCTCTTGCAGGTGCCCGAGCTGGCTGGGTTCCTGCTCCTCTCCTTCCTGATCCAGCTGCCCCTCCTGCTCTTCCTGCTGACGGACAGCCAGGTCATCCACCTGCCGCTGGAGGTGCCCGTGCACAGCTTGTTCCTAGCCTTCCTCCTTGCCGAGATTGTGGCTGCCTTCCTGGCGCTGAGGACCATGACCAAGCAGCTGGCGGCACAGTTCTACCTGCGGCAGTTCCAGGAGGGTGGGAGGGGCCGGCTGGGGCCAGAGAGCAAGGCAGCTGAGATGGGGTGATGCTGCAGGACCCCTCCACCCCACACAGTTGGTCCTGGCAGGGAGCATTAAACAGTGCTCAAACCCACAGACACTGTTTTTGAGCCTTGTGGAGCCCCCAGAGCAGCATCCAGGCACAACCTGGCTGATCCCTGCCCTGCACCAGCCAACACAGCCCAGAAAAGGTGAGAGTGCGGGGCCAGCACCTCTGAAATGTTCTGACTCACCTCAGGGCTGTGCCTGTCCTCGCTGAGCATCAGCCCTGGCAGGAAGCAGGAACCAGGGTGTAGGACCCACTGCATGCCCCTAGGAAATACTAGCCCAGGGCTGGAACTTTAAGCTTGACTCCTAAACCCTCCCTAAGTTTCCCAGGGAGCTCCTGAGAATCCAGGTGGCCCACATGAAGCCATCCAAGCTGGGAGCATGCAGGGTGCCATGAGGTGTGAGAGCAGCACCCCACAACTTTACAGTCCTTCCAGGGTGAGAGACAGAGCAGAGCCTCCGCTAGCTTCCAGAAGAGCTTTATTCCAATGCATCTGTGTTTTTAAAGAAAAATCAAGGCCCGTGGCCATTGGAATGTGGAGAAATGCAAGATGCTTTAAGCCTCTTGTGCCAAGCAGGACCAGCTGCTCCCCAGCACACTCAGGTTCTGGGGCAGCTCTGCTCCGGCACTGGCTCTCAGTGCTGGGAGCTGCCCCTGGGAGCAGCCCTGGGATGGCTTTGTGTTCCAGGAGCCAAGAACTGCTGCTGCTGCCAGTGCTTCTCCAGGAAAGGCAGACCCTAACCGCAGCAGTGCCCACCTGGACCAGGACTGGCCCACTTCCACTGCAGCTGCTGCCCCATCATATCTACTTGGAAGTGGCTCTGGAGGGAAGGGTGTTTGTGGTGGAGCATTCCCGGTGTCCCTAAGCTGTGGCCTCAGGCTTACCTTTAGGGGGTTTTGCCTGCAAAATGAACAGGGATATCAGTATACAACAGGCATGGAGACAACCCAGGTGGCTCTGGACTCTTCTGCTTGGTCCCATGCAACCAAATTCACTGTCCAGGACCCCCTCTGCAGTCTGGATTCAAGATCAAGCATTAGGAACACTTTTCCCCCCATAGGATGGTGCAACTTTGGGACAGTTCACCAGGAGATGGGGGATCTCAGTCCTCAGAGGCTCCAAAGACTTGGCCAGACAAAGCTGGAGATAACCTGAGGCAGGGCTGCCAGCTCTCCTGCTCTGTGGGGGCCTCCCTGTGACTCCCTGATTCACCAGGGCAGTGAATTCCCTCAATGGGAATCATGCTCAGCACATAAACCTGTCAATGAACCACAGAACAGGATGTGTTCTGAAGAGCTGGCCTCTCTCTGCACAGAGTCCCAACAGATTCCATTTGGAAGAGGGTGAATAAGCCTGGAGCTGGGTCAGTTTTCTAGGTATGATCCCCATGGGGATCCATTGGTGTCTTAGCAGCAGCTGAGGTCATGGTGCTACTTTTCCTGACTCCTGGCATCAGCTGAATCCCTCCCCCAGTTTAGATCAGCCACCAAGCCCAAAAGTTGGAGACTAAGAGCTGCTCCACCAGGTTTTCCCTGGTCCTGGGAACTGAGTTTTAACCAAAGGGCAGAAAAACATTAAATCCAAAACAATTCACATCAAAACCTCCTCTCTCCCATGTGGCCCTATCCTTACCTCCTCAAACTTCTCATTCCAATAAAGGTCAGCCTTTGCATCCAGGTATAGCAGAACCAGGTCACAGACAATTGTAGCCTGGAGACAGACAAACACTGAAGATGGGAAAATTCCCACAGGTATCCTAGCCTTCCATCCTGGTTCCCACTGAGCCCTGCAGCCAGTTGTGGGCATTTGCTGGGGGTGGTGAGCCAGCCCTGCCTCCAGCCAGGCCACCTGCCAGTTCCACTGGCTCCTCTCTGACTCAATCTGCTCCCAGGAGCTGCACAGGTCAGACTGGATCCCCCAGCTGCAATGGATGGACTGGGATGAGCATGTCAGGGAGGGAAGGGGGGCAGGTGGGGGACCTCCCTGTTACTCTGCTGGAAGGGAAGAGCCACAGAAGGGCTCTACAAGGGGCTGCCCCACCATGGTGAGGACACTGGGTCCCTTTAGAATCAGCAGAGAACCAGAAAGAGAGGCTGTTCTCTCCTGCCAGCAGCACCCCAGTGATGCTCTGTCCCAGGACCCGCACAAAAACCTGACCCTCATGAGATGTGACCCTGACAGCACTCCGGATCCCGACCCAGTGATGTCATTACTGCTAATGGTCACAGGGAAACAGGAGCTGACACTCTGCCAGACCGTCTCCCCTCTGTGCTGGCTGGCACCCAGGAAGCCTTGTGTGCAGGCAGTCAGGGAAACCACTGAGAGGTGGCAAATCCCAAGCCATGGATTGAAGGAAAAGAGCGTATCCGGCGTACTTACAGCACCAAAGAAGGCAATGCTGGTGCCGAAGCTCACAGCAGTAGGAATGATGCTGAACTTCCCAGCCTGGCAAGAAATGGTGGAGGGTTAAGAAAGCAGATGGAGAGTGGTCATTGGTGTGAAAGGGGTGTGGGCTGAGCATTGCAGGGCAGTGTGCTCTAAGTCAGGAGGTGCTGGAAGGATCCAGGGATATTTCCCCATGGCCAGTTGCAGGAACTGTTGTTATGCTGACTCTCCCCTTTGGCTGTCAAAGAAGAGACTGAGGTGCCTGATGACCTGGAGGCAGCTGAGGTTACTGTGACCCACCTGCTCCTGCAGGCATGGCAGGAACCTCCCTCTTGCTGCAGCTGTAACCCATGGAACCACATACCAGCAAACACGACCCTGATGTGATGTGTCCCTCCCTGTATAAATGAGTCTGGTGGTTTCTCTTCCAGCTGTTCTCTCCTGCTCCACAGCTCCTGAACCTGCTGTCCACCCAGCAATGGTGCACTCTGTCCTTCACTCTGTGCTTCACCTTCTTCAGGTGCAAAGGGCACTGCTGAGCACAAAAGACCAGCTGTGGATATCTTTCAGTGTGGGAAGTGCTCTCAGCACAGACTCCCTCTTTGGAAAGCTGAGCACTGAGTTTGTGAGTGATGCTGCACAGAGTAGCATCAACAATCATGGAAACATGGAATAGCTTGTACTGGAAGTGACCTTAAAACCCATCTCCTTCTACCCCCTGCTATAGGCAGGGACACTTTCCACTACACCGGGTTGCTCCAAGGCCCATCCAACCTGGCCTGGAACACTTCCAGGGATGGGGCAGCCATCGCTTCTCTGGGAAACTCATGCCCATGCATCACCACCCTCACAGCCAAGAACTTCTTCCCAATATCCCATCTAACCCTGCCCTCTGGCAGTGGGAAGCCATTCCCCCCTGTCCTGTCACTGCAGGTCCTTGTCCCAAGTCCCTCTCCAGCTCTCTTGGAGCCCTTTTAGGCACTGGAAGGGGCTCTGAGGTGCCTCTGGATCCTTCTCTTCTCCAGGTGAACATCTCCCACCCTGTCTCCAGAGCAGAGAGGCTCCAGCCCTTGGAGCACCTCTGTGGCCTCCTCTGGGCTCATTCCAGCAGCTCCAAATCCTTCTGGTGTTGGGGACACCAGAGCTGGAGGCAGCACTGCACCTGAGCAGGGCAGAGGGGCAGAATTCCCCCTTATCTGCTGTCCACACTGCCTGGGGATGAGTTCAGGACACAGGAGGTTTCAGGGCTCTCAGTGCACATGGCTGGGGCATGTCCAGCCTTGATCATGCCAAACCTTTTCTCCCTGAGGGTACTTTTAATCAAGATGGGATTAATTGTCCAGGTTCAGTAGAGTTCAGGCTGATCTTTGCCAGGGTGCTCCCACCACAAGACCCTCAGAGAGAGATGGCCACAGGCCCAGGCCAGCTCATCTTGCCTACAGAACACAGCCAGTGTCAGACCCTCAGGGAGGGAAATCTTCCTCCTCAGGGGGTTACCAAAAGGTTTTTTCCTTCAAGTGGGAGACCATTTTCTCCTGCTCTGCTTAGAAAACTCTGGAAAGAGGTGAAGAGCTCACCTGGGTGGGGAGAAGCAGCAGAAGCAGGAAGCCATAGGGGTAGAGTGGGAGGAGTGGTGTGAAGAGCCAGCCCTGAGGCTGAGGCTCACAGTACCTGGCCGTGCACGGAGAGGTCAAAGCGGATCCCGTAGAGCTTCAGCAGGTTCCGGTAGAGCTGCCGCTGTGAGCCCCAGTAGTAGGAAGCAGTTCTATGGAAGACATTGGACATGGCTCAGAAAGCCACAGCAGCTCCATGCAGGCAAGGAGGGAAGGATACACCCGTGCCAAGGGATTGCTGGGCTTGTGCACCCCTGGTGTCCTCCAGGTTGGGACCTGGGCATACATGTACTGAGATGACTCACCGGCACCAACAGCAGGGCATCACCATCCCCTCAGCTCCCAGTCTGGGTCACTGGGAGCACACAGTCCCCAGTGCACCCAGTTAAGACGGGGACAGTCACAGGTCTTTGCCCTCAGGCAGGTAATGCCCTGCTCAGCTCCAAACACAACAGAACTACAAAGTTTGGGAACGCCACAGCATCCTGGTACTGACAGGCCCTGCCCTGAGTCACCACCCCTCATGGCCTTGGAATCACAGAATCATTGGAAAAGGCCTCTAAGGTAATTAAGTCCAACCAATTAACCCAGCACTAACCCATGTCCCCAGGTGCCACATCTACACAGCTTTTAAACCCCTTCAGGGATGGGGGCTCCACTACTGCCCTGCACAGCTGTACCAGGGCTGGACAAACCTTTCAGTGGAAAAGATTTTCTTTAATATCCAATCTAAACACTCCCTCAGTGCAACTTGAGGCTGTTCCCTCTTGTCATGTCCCCTTGTTCCCGGGGAGCAGAGCCTGACCCCCACCTGGCTGCACCCTCCTGAGAGGGAGCCGTGGAGAGCTGGAAGGTCCCCCTTTTCCTCCAGGCTGAGCCCCTTTTCCAGCTCCCTCACCCATTCCTGGTGCTCCAGCTCCTTCCCCAGCTCTGTTCCCTTCCCTGGACATGCTCCAGCCTCTCAAGGTCTCTCTTGTCATAAGGGGCCCAAATCTGTCCCCAAGACTGGTGCCTCAGTGGTGCCAGCACAGGTGACAGGCACTGCCCTGACTCTGTTGCCACATCAGGCCTGGCACAGCCCAGGTGCCCTTGGCCTTCTTGCCCACCTGGGCACAGCTTGGCTCATGTTCACCTTCAGATCCTTTTCTGCCTGGAGCTTTCCAGCCACTCTGCTCCAGCCTGGAGCATTCCATGGAGTTATTGTGACCCCAGAACAGGACCTGGCATTTGGCGTTTTTGAACCTTACACCACTGGCCTCGGCCCATGGATCCACTGTCCAGATCCCTCTGCAGAGCTTCCTGCCCTCCAGCAGATCCCACACTCCCACCCAGCTCAGTGCCATTTGTGAAGTGACTGGGGCAAACTTCCTGTCCCTGCTGCACCTTTCAGAGCATCTGTCAGAACTGAAATCTCAAACAACTGCCATGTGCTGATCCCACAGGCCTGTGTGGCCACTGTCCCAGCATCCTCACCTGAAATTGTACCTTGTGTCCTGCAGGCTGAAGGAATACTGTGGCTGGCACTGGGTTGTGGGGTGATCCAGGTCGCAGTTCCACTCGATAAGAACTCTGATGCTTCCCCCTGCAAAACACATTTTATTCCAGGAGAAGCACGGGACCAGATTGGCTGAGTTCTTAACTGTTCAGACATTCCCAGATCACATATTTCCTTGGCATTTCAGGTCCTCTACCTCCTGCTCACATCCTTGAGGAATTTTGAGTCACCTTTCATACTTATATAAAAAACAAGTACCAGCAGTGCAAGGTCTCCAAAGTTCTCTCCAGCTGCCTCCACCATGTCACGGACACGGAACACAGGGCAGGAGGGGTTGAAGGCTGGATCATACGTGCAGCTCTTGAAATAGCTGGGGTCAGTGGTTTGTAAAGTGTTGCACCTGCGACAGGAGAGAGCAGGGGACAGGGGTGTGGGAGGTCATGGAGCCCAGCTGTGGGACTGAAAAGGGGACCCTCCCATTGGATTGGGCCCAACAATGCTCCTGCGTTGATGGGGGGACAGTCAGTGCCTTGCCTAAAGCCTCAGATGGAGAGAGGGTGGAGCAAAACTAGCTCAGAGGAATCATACACGGAGTTACCCTCTATAGCATCTGCCATGGCCTTCCCCTCCACCTCTTTGTGCTCCTTTGTGTTTCTTCCCAGAGCCCAGCTCTAGTCAGTGGTGCAGAGAGGACAGCAGGGACAGTTCATGCCCCATGCCTCCTGCCATGGTAAGGCAGCACAGTCAGTGGGCCTGGAGCTGTGGGGCCAGTGCAGCCCTTTTCTTGTCTTCTGTGAAATCGCTTTGCAAGGACTAAAAGACAAAAATATTAATCTCCCTCCCAAATAAGAGCTTGGGAATGGCTGGCCTTCTCCGGCTCTGCACAGTGCTCTACATGGGCAGATGGACACTAGTCCATCTGAGGTGCCCCCATCCCACTGTACTTAGAGCTGCACACCCAGCATAGATGAAGTGACCTGTGTTCACCTCAGCACCTGTCCTGCCCTGAGTGCCCCAGCACTGCCTGCTCTGGGAGCCACTGGCTCCACGAGTGCATCAGCTCCTCAGTTCCATGACTGGCTCAGCACCAAGGCTGGACCAGGCTGCATGCTCAACCCAGCTGGGAAGTGCTGTACTTACTTGGAGAAGTTAAATTTGGTGAAGTGGACAGTATTTTTTATAAAAACAGTGAAATTCCCTGCCTCAGCCAGAAGAGGTTTCCTAGAAAACAATAACCAATGAAGTCAAGTCTTGCACAGTGGCCAAGGCCCACCCCCCCCCCACCCCCCCCCCAAATTTCCTGAGCTCTGCAGTCTCTCCCTGCAACCCCAGGATTTTGGTTACAATGGACAGGTGCAAGAAATGCTCTTGCATGAAGTCCTCCGACTTTAACTGACCAGGTCAATATCAAAGGTCTCCCTCTCCCTGAGCCTGGCTGCCCCTTTGGTGAGTGTGGTCAGGCTCCTGGTAACACAGAAGGAGGGAGCCAAAGCTCCCAACATCTGCTGTCCCCTCATGTGTGATTACCTGGGCAGGGTGCCGTTCTCCACAGGGCACCAGCCATAGATCTCACAGGTAGAATGGGTGGCATTGAACATCACACATTTCCCAGTTTTTATCCCTAGAAAGGAGACCATATATGACAGGCTGAGAGAGTTGGGATTGATCACCTGGAGAAGACTTTGGGGAGACCTTGGAGCTCCTTGCAGCGCATAAAAGGGCTCCAAGAGAACTGGAGAGGGACAAGGGCCTGCAGTGACAGGACAACGGGGAACCCAGAGGGCAGGGTTAGGTGGGATATTGGGAAGAAGTTCTTGGCTGTGAGGGTGGTGATGCGCAGGCATGAGTTTCCCAGAGAAGCCATGGCTGCCCCATCCCTGGAAGTGTTCCAGGCCAGGTTGGATGGGCCTTGGAGCAACCTGGTCTAGTGGAAGGTGCCCATGGCAGTGGGGTGAGACTAGATGAGCTTCAGATTCCTTTTTAACCCAAACCATTCTAGGATGTTATGTTTCTTTAGTAAAACACAGTACCATTGCCATGAACCACAGGGTTTCCCATGGGACAATCTGCATCTTCCATGCACATCCCATCAAGGACAGAGGGGCTCTGGGAGGGACAGAGAAAAGAGCTGTCACTGTGCTGTGCAGCCACCTCAGGCCATGCTGTCACTCACCCCCATCTCTGTGCTGCTGCTCCTGCTTCTCCAAGCACTTCCCAAACAGTTCAAGATGAACATTCACCATCCTCTAGCCAGTCAGGCAAGAGGGATGTCCGAGGAGCAATCCTTCCTGTCTGTCTCCATGCTCTCCAGAGCGCTTGCCTCCTGCTGCTCTGAGGCAGGGGAAGCCTCAGGAGCTACCTCAGACCTTTCAGATGGAACTGGGAACCAGCACAGACAGGCTCAGGAGGACCTTAATGAGCCTATCAAGCACCTTGTAAAGTACCATGATTAATTCCCTGGGGGAGAGCTTAGTAGACCCTAAATCCAGCGTAACACAACTTTTACAAGAAACAAGAACTGGAAATCTTCACCCTTACTCTGGACCTACCTGATTGTCAGGAGTAGTAAAAACCTCTTATTCAAAAACAGAGAGATGATGGTAGGTGGGGAAACACCACTAACACCTCCCCCAGCTACTCCAGGCCATGACAGGAGTCACCAGCTCATCAAAAACATACCTCCCCAAGTCCCAGAGGACACAGAGACCCAAAGGCAGTTGGTGAATCCCAGTTATGGAGTCAGAAGTAGGGGTGTGTTCAGGCCATCCCTGGGCTGCTCCAGGACAGCCTCAGCCCCTCATTCAGGTGTAAAACCCACCAACATGATCTGAGAGGAGCAGCATCTTTGGGCTGGGTTGGGAATCACTGCCTACGGGTCTGGAGTCATTACGGGACACAGGAGAATATCTGAGGATTGCACTGGATGTTTCAGGAATAGGTTTAGGGGAGGAAGAGAATGCATGGGAAGGAGGGAACTAGGTAGTCTGAAAAGGAACACAAACACTGGAACATAAATGGATAAAAGGATGCAAAGATTAAGTGCATGTACAGCTGCTGAAACAGCTCAGCTTGTGTTCAGCGCTGCCTCTGGCCGCAGACACACTTGTCTGCCAGCACCAAGTACTCTGGTCATCGAGAATATTAAGACAGCTCTAACTCCCTGCAAAGCCAAAAGCTGCCACTGCTAAATATTCAAAGCTTTCCAAATATGAATGTCATCTACAGCCCCAAAACCAGGAACTGAGGAACCCCTGGAGAGCAGCATGGGGTGTAGGCTGGGACAGGCACCCACACACATCCCAGCTCTGGTATGGAACAAAATCCTCAGCTCTGTGTGTCCTTGGCTGTAAACACAGCATCTAGAACTGCCTGTGGCTGCCTGTGAGAGCCCCAAAATGCCCTAGAGCACTTTTATTCCCCCTTGTTGGGACTTCAGGAGTTCTCAACATTTTAAAGATGGATCATTGATGCCATTTTCACCGACCTAAAACTGGTGTTTCTCCTCCTCCCCTGCAGCATTTAGCTCCAGCAGGAGCTGAAGGGACCATCAGGACAATTGGTGCTTGGCTCAGGCACAAAGTGCCAGCAGTGGCTCAGCTTGAAGGACATTTGCTCCCATCTGCTGAGCTGGGTCCAGCCTGGGAGAGCTCAGCAGAGGAGTTGGCCTGACTCCAGCCTTAAAAGGAAGATTTCTCCCAGAGAACATATACCATTAAGAGATGGCTGGCTGGAAAACCATCTAGACCTTGTGCTCCCTTCCTCCTAAAAATAGGACACTAAGATGGACATTAGTCCTGCAGCAGGGAGTTATGAAGGAAACATGACACAGGTATCCATGGGGTGTGTGTCAAAGCATCCCCTTGTCCAAGGGCAGCAGAAAGCCTGGAATGGTCATACAGTGCCACCACACAAGGAGTCTAGACCTGATGAAGTCCTGTGTCCCCTGTCCTGGCCACCACAAACAGTTCTGGTAGAGCACATGGATGCACACCTTGACTCAGGCAGGTATGACAGAGGAAGTGCAGATGAGCCGGGGAGAGCTATGAAGCAGTGAGAATGAGGGGAATTGCGTTTTGTGGGAATATAAATCCATTTTTGCCTTTTATCTGGTCTTCCACTAAGCAGGACTGCTGGCTCCATCCACCATCCCTGTGAGGCTGGGCTGGGGCAACTCTATTTACTCACCTCGGGGCAGGTGCCTTGGGCTTGCTGGATTGTGGCAATGAAATTGGTCACCAGGAAAAGCACATTTTCTCCCTGGGAAGCAAGACGGCGCTGTCACCGCGGGGGTGACACCAGGGTGGGTCCGAGGAGATGCCCTGTGACACCACGGGCGGAAAAAGCCTTGCCAGGGCTTTGGGAAACCAGTGGTACCCGCGGCATCCCCTTGTCAAGGGGACTGACCGCACGTGTGACCGCACTGCCCCCGCCCGGGGCCCGGCCGTACCTGTGGGGGCCAGGTGAGATCCGCCGCGTCCCAGAGCCGCCGGCCCGCGGCCTCAGCGGCCGCAGCCCCCTTCACCTTGGTGACCACGGCGACACGCGGGGCCGCGTCACGCTCCTGGTACCCCTTCCGCAGGAGCAGCACCCACCTGCGGAGGGGCAAGGAGCTCTGAGGGACTCCCGGCCGGGCCCGAGGGCTGGGGGAGCGTCCCTACCCCAGAAGGGACCAGTCACCCCGAGGGCAAGGTCCCTACCCCAGCAGGTAGCCGAGCGCGCTCAGCTGCAGCAGCCGGTGCAGCAGCCCCACCCGCCGGTTTCGCGTCAGCGAGAACTTGGCAGTCTTGTAGTCCAGCAGGGACCCACAGGGTGGGCCCGGCATGGCAGCACCGTGAGGGAAAGGTGGGCACGGGGCGGGGGTAGCGGCACTAAGGGGAAAGGTGGGCACGGTGGGGATAACGGCACAGAGGGGTGCCGGCACGGGGGGGATGGCGGCGCCAGGAGGGAAAGGCGGACAAGGGAGGGAAAGGCGAGCACGGGGGATGGCGGCACCGGGAGGGAAAGGCGGACAGGAAGGGAAAGGCAGGCACGGGGGATGGCGGCACCGGGAGGGAAAGGCGGGCACGGGTCAGCGGCCGCCGTCACTGCGCCCCCGGCACTTGCTGCGGCTCCCCGCCACAGCCCGGCCCCGCCCCTCCCCTCCCCGTTGCCATGGCGGCGGCCCCGGGCCGAGGTGGCGGCGGGCTGGGGGACGCTCGGGCCGGGCCGGCCGGGGCCGCAGCCCTGACACCGCGGCGAGTGCGGGTCATAGCGGCTGCGGGGCCTGTCAGCCAGCCAGGTGAGCCTCCACCGCCCCGAGCCGCGGGCCTTCCCCACAGCGAGAATAACAGAATGGTTTGGGTTGGAAGGGATCTTAAAGCCCATCCAAGTCTCACCCCCTGCCATGGGCAGGGACACCTTCCACTATCCCAGGCTGCTCCAAGCCCCAGTATCCAACCTGGCCTTGGACACTTCCAGGGATCCAGGGGCAGCCACAGCTTCTCTGGGCACCCTGTGCCAGGGCCTCCCCACCCTACCAGGGAACAATTCCTTCCCAATATCCCATCTATCCCTGCCCTCTGGCAGTAGGAAGTCATTCCCCCTTGTCCTGTCCCTCCCAGCCCTTGTCCAAAGTCCCTCCCCAGCTCTCTTGGAGCCCCACTGGGCACCTGAAGATGCTCTGAGGTCTCTCTGGAAGCTTCTCCAGGTGAACCCCTCAGCTCTCCCAGCCTGTGCTGAACCAGCACACACACACACACCCCCAACCAAGGGATAGGCAATTTGTCTTTCCCACTAATGAAAGTGATGTCACTCCTCTAGGTGTTGGAGGAACCCAAGTTTTACATCAAGGATACGGTCAAGGGCCCTTTCCAGCCTGCCCTGCTGGAGGTTTGGGGATCAACCAGAGCCCAGGGCTCACCACATGAGATGTGATGCTGGCCAGGAGGGGAGATTTGCCAGCAGACTGTTTTGAAGTGCCCAAGAACCAGGATCATCTCCTTCCCTGGGTTCAGGTGGGAGGATGGGATGTGCAAAGTACACCTCTTGTTCCTTGGATTGAGAATTTTTCCTTTGTGTCATCTCCCCTGGAATATTCCACATTTTAAAATCAGTATTTTTAGGAAGAAATTGTAAAGCTTCTGTACATTCATGTCAGGTAGTCCCACCTGAAGCTGCTTTCAACAGGCATAGCATCTTAGAAATGTGTACTTTGGACCATAAAAGACTACAATCTTTCCTACTAATTTTTGATGATAAACATTTTTGTTTGGTTAAGTTTATTTTGTCTGGAATAGTTCCCTGAGGTCTCTTCCAGGTAACTTTCCTGTCTTTGATATCCGTAGATGGAGAAAATAATTTGATTTTGTAGTATCTGTTGTATAATCACAAGGTCATGGCCATGCTTCTGCTTAACTGTAAATATTTTTGAAATTAGAATTGCCACTGACAGAGAGGAAGATACTTGGGGCAATACAGGCTTAAATGTTGTATTCAGAATTCAAAGCACCTGTGAGTAAACTAAAGGGGCACTCACTCCAAGTGTAGTTACAGCCTGCTGGCAGAAGTGAAGCCCAGGAGGTACATTGTTGGCCACACTGGGTCACAACTTTTTCCTTTTCCTCTGCATCGTGAATAGTGACAGAAGAAGTATTTTTCATCATTTTAATGGAAAGATAAATTAATCCTTTAAAAACATAAATGAAATATCTTCAACTGTATCCAGTGTTTGCTTTCCTGGCAAAACTTGAAATGATTTTTCAAGGGGAATCTTGTGTTTGTGTGTATCTATGTCAGCCTGTGTTTGGGGACTCTCTTTGCTGGTGACTTTGGATATTTCTTTTCTTGTTGGTCTCAGACTTGTTGCTGCTCTTTTCTTTTGGCTCCTGACTTTAGGCAGCTGTTATTTGATTGCACATCCCTGCGTTCACAGCACTCCTGTCATGCTGTGTGCTGTGATGAAACCCAGTTACTGCTCCCTGGGCCTTCATCTGCAGTGATGTCACCAGGCTCACTTGTGCTGGGCTCAATCCCCCATCCTTTTCTCTGGGCTCTCCACTTGTGCACATTTCTTGTGACATCACCACTCATCCCTAACCTTCCAATCTTTAGGTTCTTTTTGCACCTTCCCGGCACAGGCCTCACCTTCTCCATCTACAGCTGTCCTTATGCATCCCCACCCCTGTGTATCTCCAGGATGAAGATTCACAGATCTCCCTGTTCCTGGTCTCACCCTGCAGATGTGCTCCAAATCCCTCTGCGTCTAGCACTGCTTTGATGGGTACACACTCAGAAAGGCAGATGCTGAATTTTTTTCTGCCATGCTGTGTGGCAGATCCATGCTCTCCCTGGGTGGTGTCTTTCTTGCAAAATTCAACATCCGTTCCATCCACTGCTTTACAACCCCCAACACTCACATATGTCACCTACTATAGCCTCCTCCTTGAACATGTTTCATGTCTTCAGTGGGCTTCTCTGGCTCACAGGAGAGAAAACAACTTTAATCCTCACCACTTCTGGCCACCAGGAACACCCCAGCCATCCACCTGGTTCCTTGCCAGTTCCATGCTGCTTTTTGTCCTTGTGTTTATCTTTGAAGGCTGCAGTGGGTGCTTGTCACCACCGCTATCCTCCTTACCTCCTGTTCCTTTTACAGTCCAACTGTTCTCTTCAGCTGTCTGGTCTTCAAGCCTGGATGCGGTTTCCTTTTCTTCTGTACTGGTTGACACCATTTTTTTCCTGCCTCATTGGAAATTCACAGAACACTCACAGAGCAAACCTATTCGGATTTCCAGTGGCTCTAGAAGGGGTTCCCAGACCGGGGGGCTCTGGGAGCTCCCTGGCTGCTCAGTGTGGGCTTTCAGGCTCCACCAGCTGGAGAACAAGCTGGGCAGTCACAGCCAGCACCATGAGCGCCAGCACCATGAGCACCAGCCCCTGGCTATGTTATGGTGATTGGATTTTCAGTCCCTCTTTGCTGTCTTGGCAACCTGAGGTTAAAGAACACAGATGTTTAACTGCCTGGCAGCTTCTGCTTTGGGCTAGTGATAAATGAGGTAGAAAAAGAAGTCATATGTTGTAGTTTTAATTACCTACAGGTAATACAGACAGTTGCAGAGAAGTATCTGAACTAACCCAAGCATCCTTTAACTCTTACACTGTTTGGTTTAATGTATTTTTTCCTTGGGGGACATTTTTGGAATGGCTATAGTAGAAAACATGGGATTAAATTTAGAATCAGCTGGAACCATTTCCATAGCCAAGGGCAGCTGCCTCTGCCAAAGGCTTGGAAGAGGGAATTGTTTTCACTCCTGCTTTTAAACTGTGAGAGTTTACATGAAGCTGGTGTACTGTTGGCCTTGTGCCTGTGCCTGTCCAAGAGCCGTCTATGACCCGGGATCATACAGACCTTGGAACTAAGAGAGAAAAATTATCCAGTATCTATGGACGTATCACATATGTTTTAATTTCTCTATTTCTGGTTTTTCCCTTTTTAGAGTCAAAATTACTATAATGAATGTTTTGAATGGTTTAATTTTTAATTGATAAATCAATACAGAAATCGTTTTATAGTCTATATATTGTTTTTATTCTACTAAAATTTTACTCATCAAAATAAAAAACAGTTCTTCCAGCCTCTGAGGCTGAAAGGGACCACATGGTGGTGGTTAGTGGTGAGCTGACAGTGCTGGCTTAATGGTCTTAAAGGTCTTTTCCAACCTAAATGATTCTGTGATTCTATAAAGTTTATCTTCTTTATTTGAAAATAATAATATGAATTACCTAGTGGGGTCTGTACTATAAATGTGCAAATAATTTTACAGTTACATGTCTAATAAATCAAGCCCGTGCTTTGGTCTCAGGACTGTCTGTCCAAACCAGCTGCATGTTGTAAATATAGGCTGCAGTCTTTAAATCTGGGCTGTCTCTAAAAACATCAGAGCCATCCTGACACCCCCTTGATCTCCAGATGCAAACTTTGTGTATTGAACACAGAAGCTTTATGGGGCTTGATTTAAATCAGTGTAAGTATTTATATTTTAAAATATTTTTCACCATTTATTGTTTCTGTTACGTCCTTTGCCCCTAGCCCTTCCCGTGTTCTCCAAAGAAGAGATGCAAATTAAAATCCTGTGAAACAATACACCCCAAGTCTGCCCTTATTCACCAGCTGGAGAAGATCCACTTGCCTGTGTTTTGACACACATGGATTTGTTTGTTACTGGAGTCAGAGCTGGGTGGTTTTAGGCTCAATAAACCTATCAACAAACCATTTGGGAACCTAAACACACCATGTGAGCCAGCAGTATTCTACCGGGCAATGTCACTGGGTTATGGACCTTGAGCATCCTAGTGTCCTGTGGGTTTGATGAGGTGGCTGAGGGACACGGCGCACAAGCCTGCCCTGTGCCCAGGTGGGATCTGCCTTCCTGGAGGGCTGCTGGGAGAAGGGGGAGCAGGCAGCCAGAGCTGGCCTGGAGGTTTTTGTGGGAAGTTGGAGGGATTTGCAGTGCTTTGGCAGCTGCTGCTAAAGGTTGTGAGGAGTAATGTAGGGAGTTACTCTGAGAATTGTAGTTCTGTTATACTGAAATACCAGTTATTCCCTACTGCTATCCCCAGCTGGAATCACTGTTCCTCATTCCTCAAACTCGGTTGTGTTCTCTCTCTGTTGGGAACTAATCTTGGAATAACTCACCAGAAGACTTGTTGAATCCCTGTTCACAAGGGATTCAATGGTTCTAGTACTGAGCCTTTTTTTTTCTGTGTGTGTCCAAGTGTCAATTCCATATTGTTCCTTTCTGTTTTCTTTGCAGAAGTGAAGGTGTTACAGCACACCAGCACTGCTGCCTCTTTCCAGGTCCTGTCCCAGTCAGAGTAAAGAGGTTACACAAATCCACACTGATTACCACTAATGGTATTTTTTCCAGAATTGAGTAGCTCTCCCTTTGCTCAGTGGCCTTTTGAGGCCTTTACTGTCCTGTCCCGTCATCTTTTGGAAGGATCTGCCAGCTTGTTTTGCTGCAGCACTCTGGGACTGCTCCAGCTGCCTGACTGTTTCTGGAAAATGAGCATTACTACTCCAGGGAAGATCAGTGCCTGATTCCACATGGAACTTCTCTGGATGTACATTACACAGGTGATGCCCAAGTTCTAGCTGTAGCAGCTGCTAACTTTGGAGGCATGGCTGGGCAGTGGAACCTCCAGAGTGGCTCCAGCTGCTCCCCCCGTGCAGAAAAGGGATTTTTGTGTTTTCCAAGTGTTTTTCTTGAGCACTTTCATCTCCTTTAGGATATTGAGTGGGCTGCCATGCCCAGAGGTGCGTTGGCTTTTGTCCCAGCAAGGATTGGAGCCCCAAGTGTGCCGTAGCATGCTTCCAGCCTAGCAAGGGAAGTGTGGGATCATGAGAAATCAGCCATCCTGGTTCCAGAGGAGCTGCTCGCTGCAGTTCCTTCCTGCCAGCATCTGACAGATGTTTCACAACCTCAAGCCAAGCTGTCATTTGCCTCAGGAAGCATTTCTGGTCTCCTACCTAGATCTCCCTCATGGCAGTTTCAGTCCACTGCTTCATTCTGTGTCCCCTGTGTATGTGGGGAAGGTTTATTCTCCTTCTATAGAATCTGTAAGATTAGAAAAACCTCTAAGATCATTGAGGCCAGTAGCTGCAGTTTTGCATCTGTGTGGTGTGTTACATGTGGGGAAATGGCTGTTTCCTCCCTTGCCCCCAGAGCAGATGCACTGGGTGCATCTGGTGTTGGAATGGAGCCTCTGCCACAGTCACGGGGCTGTGCTGTTTGTGCCCTCGCTTACACAGCTCCTTGGAAAGTGCTGAGACAGGGAAGAGCCATAGCTGGAGGGACTGCTGAGACACAGCACAAACAAAATGACCTGGGGACTTGTGTGCCTGACCACCAGCACGTCGTGGAGGAACAAGGGGGCAACAAGATCACCTTGCTCTGTGCCGTATTTTAATGCCCTGCCATTCCCCAGCTGGTGGTAGGAGCAGATACACCACTGATGACATCCTAGAATGCTGCGTGATGCTTACCTCATCCTCAGGCTGTGTCTGCAGGAGGAGGAGGGGAGCATGTCAGGGTAATGAGAGGATTACTTACAGCCAGCCTCCACAAGTCCTCTAGCTCATCTGTGCTTTCAGAGCCAGGGGGGAGCAGGGAGGGATAATTTAGGAACATGAGGCTGGGAAGTGATTTAATTAGGACATGGGGCTGCTCTCTACTGGGTGCCAGCCCACCACCCTCTTCCAATGCTCACAGCTCCCCTTTTCCACCTTTCAGCATGGACAAGGCTCAGCTATGCAAGTGGGTCAGTGACTGCTTATTCCAGTTATTAAACTGTGCACCTGCGACTCCTGCTCCCATGTTCTTCCCAAGCAAGACCCTAGCAATCCCTGTGAGTTCCACAGCCCATTGATCCCTGTAAAAGCTCCCACAGACCGGTGATCTCTCTAAGAACTCTTAGAGCCCAGAGATCTCTGCAGCTCCCACAGCTCCCATCCCCGGGGCTGCAAGGGCAGGAACAGTGATCCTGTGTCCTGAAGTCTGCAAAATCATCATCAGCTCAGTCCTTGTGTCCATCCCTGGAGCATCCCTGACCTGCACCTGGGGCCAAGGGCCACAGGCTCAGTCATTCACTGCCACTTAAAGGAGGCGCGTGGCAGCCCCAGCATTGACTTTCTCTCTAGGACAAATCCCATGTTATTCCCCTCTGCATTTGCTTTTCTCGTTGTCCTGCTGCACTTGCCTTATGGGAACCATCCTCCCAAGGCACAACAAACCAGCACTGCCCTGCCAGCTACTCCCCCAGTCCTCCCAGTCGAGCAGCATCACCAGTGAGGCTCAGCCAGCCCCAGCTGTTGCCTGCCCACTCCCATGCTGACTGTGGGGATTATCATCCAGGACTCACATTAACCCTCTTAGCCCAGCCCGGAGCACGTGTGTCAGAGCTGCTCCTGCCCCATGACCCATAAAGCCGTTCCCAGTTCCTGGAGCTGCAGCACTGGCCACTCCAGCACTGACCCACATACCTCCCTGCAGCTCTGGAATTAGATTGATTTCCTGCAGCCTGACTACACCATTGCCGTGGCTCCCAGAAAATAGGACTTTATTTATATTTTTGAGATAATTTGAAGAAAGATACTGCTCTGGAAAACAGGTTTATCATCAGCCACAGGGAAGCAGCAAGCGGCTGCTCTTGGGAGCAGCACATGGGAATGATTTTGTTTTAAATGTGTTTGGTATCGGGAGTATGGGTGGGGTTGCTGTTGTTTTCTCTTACAATTACAGGCTGCCATCTTAAAGCCCTGGTGACACTGTTTAGTTTGGATTTTTATTTGTCTGCTGACACAGTTTTCAGGAACAAATTCCTGTAGAAGGGCTGTCTGGGTGCCAATGGCTGCTGCCATCCCCCTTTTTCCTGTGTGCATTAATGAAGAGTCAATTAAAAATCAATTAGTGCATGTTCTTTGCAGAGCATGTTACTGCAGTAGGATGGTGTATGAACTGACCAATTTTGTAATCCTATTTAAATGAAACCCCCACAAGTGTGCTTGAGAGGCCCCACTGGCCTCCCAGGAACCTGGGAATTACACTTCAATCCTTTAATACCCTGCTGGCTGCATCCCTGGCACCCCCTGCTCTGCTGGGGAGGACCCCATGCTTTGTGTGCCACAGCCTAACACGGATTTCTGTGCATTTTTACAAATGAGTGTTTTTAAATAGATTAAATATCAATGGTTACGAGGCTCATTCAACAACTCTTTGGTCTTTTGCAGTTTAAAAGGCTGACTGAGACCCCTGCTAGGAGAGCTGAGAGACGTGACTGCCATCAGCTTTCCTCCACAGGGAAACATGAAAGTCATCCTCAACCCATCCCTCTCTGTGAGGACTTTCCTACCCTTCCCCAGCCCTGTGCTGGGCTCCCTTCTCCTCCTGTGTCCCTGTGGATCTTTTTACTCGCTTTTGTTCTGCTGACAGTGGATTTATTACCAAGATTAAAGTTGAGTTGCTAAGGAGGGTTCAGCTTCTGCCTCTCCAGGTGCGTGTTGAACACTTGCTTTTTAATGAAGAAGGACTCTGTTATCTCAGGACATTTCACGGGAGAACAGCAGTATGGGGATGGGGATATCTGTGGGTTACACATTATTTTCCATTAACTGCACAAGTTTTCCCATCCCTTTGGCTCATAACCTTGGGCAGCTTTAGTGACTCTGTTCTGGTGCTGCTCAGCACTGTCCTCACTGCTCACACAGGGCTTTAGTCCCATCTGGGTCAGTATCAGGGTATTTATGTACTGTAAGGCTCAAGTCCCAGCCTACCCTAGCCCTGTGGGGTCCTGGTTTCTGTGGGTCTGGCTGGAGCTTGTCCTTGTGACTGGAACCCTAGTGGCAGCAGGCTGGCAGTGGGCAGCATGACCTTCCCTTTCCCCACTTTCTGAGGGGTCTTTCCTGAGCATCAGCTGGGGACCAGCTTCCCACCTTGAGTCTTGGGGACACAGAGAGCACAACCAGCCATAGCCATCGCAGAAACAGTGTTTATGAGGGTGACCAAGTCAGCCCGTTGCTCACAAGCCACAACACAGAGGTGCCAAGCAGGGCCACAGCTCCGGTGGCAGCAGCGCGGGGACGAGGTGGGACATGGAGCAGTACTTGCAGATAGAGGGGTTCACCAGGAGCCGGTGTATCCTACTGAGAGTCCCCACAGCTTCTCTAGGGCCCCCCAGGGACTGGCCAGCGAGAAGTAATGGACCAGCTTTCCCACAGTCCCCAGCTCCTCGCAGCATGCAGAGGACGAGGATGGAGCAGGGTGTCCATGCTACAAGGTCTGTCAGGTTGGCAACCTCACACTCAAATGACTTCCAAAACATGCTGAAACCCTCTTCCCTTCCACTTTAGGCTGCCCACGGGCTAAACAGCCAGAGGCAGCACTAAGACCCCTGCCATGACACCCTTGCAGCTGGGGTGACCCCAGAGCACAGGGATGATTGCTGGGGAGAGGGCAATACTGAAAAGCACCCACTGAGCCTGTCCCAGGCAGACCAGCCCAGGGATGCCATTGGGGATCTCCAGGGGCAAGGCAATATACCTGGGGTCCTGAGTGCCTATACCTGGCTCAGGGCTGGGGCAGGAGCTTGGCCACGGCATTGTCTTCCAGTGGGCATGGCCCGCAGCTCATCCTCAGAGAGACAATTCCAGCAGCTGGGAAGATGCAGTTGGGCTGCTGCCATGCCAGTCTCCACTGGCTTTCCTGGGGTCCCTACCCAGCCACCCACTCTGGCCATATCCCTTCTCCATGTCATGTCTCCAGCTGCCCCCAGCCCACTCAGCCCCAGCCTTTGAGGAGAGCAGCCCTGGGGATAGGGATGGCAGGGGTGCCTGTGGAGATGCATGACTGGCCCCTGCCTCCATCCGAAGGGGACTCCGCAGGAGGCAGAGGGGCTGCAGTCAGGATGAGAGTTAGGATGGGCAGTACTGGGCTGCCTGTCCCAGTCCCTAGGGAACCTCTGCATCCCTGGCTGCACGGATGTGCTGGCAGGCAGGAGATGCGCTGCACAGTGCAAGGGTGTGCTATGGGGAAGGTGACAAGGATGCAGCTCCTCATAAGCAGGGCAGGCACTGGGCTGAGATCCAGCTCCTGAGTGCAGGGGATGGGGAGGGAGGCAGCTGGCCCCCCCTATGCTCTGCCGGGAGCCTGTGGGGAAGGGTGAGCATCCCCATCCTCTCCAGATGGAGCCCCATGCCCAGGGCGGCCCCAGTAGCTCTGCAGTCAGAGGGACCAGGAGGAGGGGGGTGGGTCTCTGGCCTCACTGTGGGAGGGGATTCTGATGCTCCCATCTCCAGGTGGCCCCATTCCCAGGGGTGTCATCTCTTGCAGTCGTCGGTGTCAGTGTCTGGCAGCCCGGCAGCTGGCTGGGAGCTGGGCTGGACTGCCTGCACCCTCTCCTCCAGGCTGCCACCTGGGAACACCACATAGCGGGCGCTGACACGCTGGGGCCGTGGCTCCCGCAGGTTCTCCTTGCTGTGCCAGATGCCGTAGCCGAAGTAGACAAGCAGGCCTGCAGCAGGGACAGGGAAAGCAGGGGCTCCAGCACACCTTGGCTGTTGGCATTGACGTGGCTGGTGTCACAGTGGAATGTGGCATGGATGTGGCTAACTACCCAGTGGAGCAATAAGCCAAAGTACTGTGGCGGCTTAATCGAGCTGCTTGCACGAGGAAAAGGGTCCTGCAGCATGTTAAGAGCAAGCAAAGCACCCTCAGTCCCTGGGAAAGCGAAGGATTTCCTGAGCCCCAGGGAGCTGCCTCAGGCACAGGGGGTTGTTCTGGCCCAAGGCTTGAAGAAGGATCTGAACTTTAACAGGAGCAAGCTGTAATGCTCTGGGAAACCGAGAGGCTCAGGAGATGCTGGGAGACCTTGGCTTGCATCTCCAAAGGAGAACTGGAGGAGGAAAGGGGCAGGATACACTTAATAGATCCATAAGTGGGAGAGATGAGCTGCCAAAGCAGCCAGAGGGTGCCAAGACAAGCCCTGTTCCCCCTTCCCGGAGCAGCCGTGGGAGCACTCACCTAAGAGGAGCCAGACAGCGAAGCGGAGCCACGTCATGTAACTGAGCTTCAGCATCAGGTAGATGTTGAGGATGATGCTCAGCGCTGGGGATAGAGGTACTAGGGGGATCTGCAGGAGAAAAGGAGCTGATAGGGGTGAGAACTGCAGGACCACATTCCCTATCTTTAAAATCATAGGGATGAAAGACAGCACTGGCAAATATGTGGGACAAAGGGACTGTCACCTTGGGATTTTTAGAAGTGGCACTTTTTTTTAAGGAAAAGGAACAATGGATCCAGGAGCTGGGGGGGACACAGGCATCATCATGAGGACCAGACAAGCTGTCAGCATGATCCTGAGCCAACATGGCCCTTGCTGGAGGAGCCAGGGCAGGAGCATGGTAGGGAAGTGGTTGTCACCACTGGTGTTATGAAGCTGCACTGACCACGTCAGACTCAGGTGAAAACAGGAGAGGGGGAGCATAAGAGTCATAGAAGTGGTTTGGAGGCTGAAAATGAGCTCCATCCTATAGCTGAAGGGCAGCCAAAGTAAGGAGCTGGGGCAGGAGAGGAGTAGAGAAGTGGGGATGCAAAACAGGGAGCCAAAGGTGGACAGGAGTGATCCCTGGGTCCCATGTCTCATCCCATGGGAAGGACATAAAACTGCTGGGGATGTCCCCTCCTGGGGACCAGTGGCCACACAGAGTAAAAGCAGAGGCACCAACACTCCATACCCAGTGTTCACAGACACCCTCTTCCTCCTCCCCTCCCTCCTCCTCCTTCAGCAGTTGTGGTGCGTTCAACAAACTGCTGTGCCTGGGAGCCCTATGGGTCCATCAGAGTTGCTTCCCACCTCCCCTCACCCCTGCAGAGGGATTTTCTGCCTGGGCCCCAGGCATACCTGGAAGGTCTGGCTGCTGTGCTGCTGCTCATGCACCCAGATGAGGAAGAGGCTGAGCAGGAAGCCCAGGCTGAAGAGGACTAGCAGCAGGGAGTAGCTCCAGGTGGGCAGGTGGAGGTGGGTGTTGCCAAACACCAAGATGGAGCAGAGGCAGATGGCAGACACCATCAGCGTCACCACAGCCACTGTGACCACCTCACCTGGGTAGAAGTCGCTGAGGAACTCCAGGTAGGGCTCAAATGCTGCCTTCAGCTGCCCTGGCTCCCGCTGCTCTTTGCTCTTGTCCCTGTCCACCAGCTGCAGCTTGTCAGAGAAGGACTCATACTCTTTCAGCTCGCTGCTGGATGGGCCTTCGTGGGGCTCGGGGTTTGGCCGGCCACCAGCTGCTGGCACAGGGACATCACCCTTCTGCTGCTGGAAGCGCAGGACAATGATGCTGGCGGCCACGAAGGTGTAGGCCAGCAGTGTGCCAATGGACAGGAACTGCACCAGGGCCTCCAGGTCAAAGACGAGGGCCAGCAGGGCCATGAGCAGCCCAAAGACCACAATGCCGACAACAGGCACCTGTGTGCGAGGGTGCACTTGGGAGAAGACTTGAAAGAAGAGCCCATCCTCGGCCATGGCGTAGACAATGCGTGGCAGGGAGAAGAGATTGCTCAACAGAACTGTGTTCATTGCTGAGGGATGGGCAGAAGAAGGGAGACCCCATCAGACACAAACCCAAACTGGGGAGGTATTCCCAGCCCCCAAGGCAGGGGGGCAGGCAGCTCCCTCCCACCGCTGCCTGTACTCACCACAGATGGAGCCAGCAGCCACCAGAAACCCTGCCCAGGCGTAGCCCCTCCTGTAGAATGCATCAGCCAGGGCAGAGTCAGGGTCCAGTGTGTGCCAGGGCACCATCAGCGTCAGCACAACTGACACCAGGATGTAGGCGCCAGTGGCCAGCCCCAAGGAGAAAGCGATGGCCCTGGGGACAGCCCTCTGTGGGTTCCTGGCCTCTTCACTGGAGGCTGCGATGACATCAAAGCCCACAAAGGCATAGAAGCAGGTGGCTGTGCCAGCCATGATGCCTGAGAGCCCGTATGGGGCAAAGCCACCCTCCTGGGTGCTCCAGTTCTTGGGCTGTGCAAGGACAAAGCCCATAATGAGGATGAAGAGGATGATGCCCATGCTGATGGCTGAGAAAACATGGTTGAGCCAGGAGGACACTTTGGCCCCAAAGGAGATGAAGGCAGTGGCTACCAGCAAGATGGCAGCTGCCAGGAAGTCTGGATAGCGGGCCAGGAATGGCACCTGCCAGGCACCCACGTGGGTCTCGGTGAAGTTCTTGATCTTGTGGTTAAAGATGGAGTCCAGGTAGCCACTCCAGGCCCTGGCCACTGCAGCCCCCCCAATCATGTACTCCAGCAGCACGTTCCAACCAATGAGGAAAGCCCAGATCTCACCCACGGACACATAAGTGAACATGTAGGCAGAGCCTGTCTTGGGCACACGGGCTCCAAACTCGGCATAGCAGAGAGCAGCCAGGAGTGAGGCAAATCCAGCGATGATGAAGGAGACAATGACAGCAGGACCGGCGATCTCCTTGGCCACGGTGCCCGTGAGGACATACAGCCCAGAGCCCACCATGCCCCCGATGCCCAGCAGCGTCAAGTCGATGGTGGAAAGGCATCTGTTGAAGGATGTCTCCATCATGTCGTCCTCCAGGGTCTTCACCCGGTTGAGTTTCTGGCAGAAGCGGGTCAGGTCAGTGGAGCGGGGCAGCCATTTCGCCATCCTGGAGGCAGCGGGCCCTGCCCTTGGCAGAGTGAGGGGTCCTTGGCAGCAAGACTCTGCCTGGAGATCTGGTAGAGAGGCAGGAAGGGGTGAGCATTCCTTTGGCAGTAAGGTATCAGGTGTTGGGCACAGGGTGGAAAAGCCACCGGGGCACATTCCAGGTGTCCCTGGCTCCTCAGCCAGCATGGATTTCAGCACAGAGCGGGTCCTCCTCCAGGGGTGGCATGGGACAGGGACATGCGCCTGTATGCCAGATGGCAAGCAAACTACAGCACTCCCAGGGCTGCATCTCCCTGTTAAAGCCCAAACCAGCTGCTCTGCTCTGGCCCTGATGAAGGTTTCCTTGCTGCTTCCTCTCTACCTTATTTAACATCTACCTGAACTTCGCCTTGCTGTGCTGGGAGGCCACCATGGAGGCATGCAGCATCTCCCTACTCCCAGCATCCTGCTGCTTCCCCAGGGAAAGCTCAGGCATGGTGCAGAGGCTGCAGCAGGAAGTCCAGAGCAGCTCCCGCGAGGACATGGGAGTCCCCAGTCAGACCAAGAAACAGCCAGTGCCAGGGAAAAGCCATGCTGGCAGCCGCCACCGTGACAGTGGGAGGACACAGCTCTGGGGACCTTCAGGTGCCACTTCTCGGCTGCTCTGTGGGGCGATTGGTGACTTTGGGGACACTCTCCCCTCCCAGTAGCCCTCCACCCTGCACCAGAAGCTCCACACCCAGGTAAACAACGTGTCCTGATCGGAGGGCTGGTGCAGCCCCGCTCCAGGGTCCACCTCTCAGAGCCCAAAAGGTCCTGGAAAGGCCACTGGGAGATGATGGAATGACAGGGCCAGTGATGGCTCATGAGGACAACAGGCACAATCCGTGCTGGCTGACACCCCCATTCCTGTACATCCAGATCCCCGCGACTGGACGCATTGGCAGTAGTGGGGTACTCAATCCCAACACACGCAACAGGCGCAGCTGGGAGGATGCGGAGCTCGGTGACCACTGGACACGAAGCATCCCCGGAGCTCGGGAGCTGGCCGAGGGTGGGGACCCCCGGACCGAGAAGGGTGTGTGGGGGGGTCCGGATTCATCCCGGAAGGGGAGAGGCGATAGTTTTGTCCCCGCTCAGCCCCGCCACGATGTCGGTTCCGGGCGGCGCCGAGCCCCGGCCCCGATACCGGCCGCGTTTCCCCGGGACGCTCCCCACAGTGCCGGTCCCAGCCCGGCTCCCGGTCCCAGTGGTTGTCGCTTACCTGCGAGGGTGGCCGGGGGCCCGCACCGGCCCCGGCCTCACCTGCTCCGCGCCGCCGCCGCCGCCCGGCTCCGCCTCCCCGGACTCGGCGGAAGGGCGGGGGCCGGGCGGGGGCCGGGCGGGGGCCGGGCGGGGGCCGGGCGGGGGCCGGGCGGGGGCCGGGCGGGGGCCGGGCGGGGGCCGGGCGGGGGCCGGGCGGGGGCCGGCGGGCCCCCGGCTCCAGCCTCAGGGGGATCTCACCGGAGCGGGGAGCAGAGATTCGGGGGTGCCGGGGCTGCACCCCCAGACCCAGGGAGGGGCAGACACGTATGGGGTCCCCACGGCCTCAGGGTGGGCATCCCCACGGGAGCGTGTGCGCGGCTGGAGCCGCATGGAAATGGGATACAGGGTGGTCATGGAGATGTTCCAACGACTGGAGCCCTGGGCTGCTCTGGAGCCAGGCTGGGAGAGCTGAGGCTGTTCAGCCTGGAAAAGGCTCGAGGGGGACTGCAGAGCCCCTTCCAGTGCCTAAACTGGTTCCAAGAGAGCTCGAGAGGGACTTGGGACAAGAGCCTGCAGTGACAAGGGGGAATGGCTTCCCACTGCCAGAGGGCAGGGTTAGATGGGATATTGGGAAGGAATTGCTGCCTGTGAGGGTGGGGGAGGTCCTGGCACAGGGTGCCCAGAGAAACTGGCTGCCTGTGGATCCCTGGAAGTGTTCCAAGCCAGGTTGGACAGGGCGTGGAAGAACCTGGGATAGTGGAAGGTGTTCCTGTTCATGAACGTCTAATCCAAGGTCCCTTCTAACCCAAACCACCCTGTGATTCTATGATGGAGCAGTTATCCCAAATCCCATCCACTGGATGCAGTTCTGGATGGAACGAAGGGCTGAGACCCTGCTCCTCTTCCTCTACTTGATCTGCTCTGGAACTTCTGCGTGAAGGACAGGTACCTCCTCTGTGCTCAGGTGGTTGTCATGGAGAAACTGAGGTGTGGGGAAAGCTGCTGGAGTGGGAGCTCCTGAACAGGCCCCTCCAGCTCACAGTCCTGCCTGGCCAGGGCCTGGGCAAGAGCACAAAACCTGAGCAAAATCCTGTGGTGCTTCCACCTGGCTCTGCAAGGCAGTGAAGGGGAATCACCTCTACTATTTCTAAGCCAAAAGGTGTTTCTTTCCCAGAAGTGCTTCACCTCGTCTTGAACAAAGACAAACCTTCTGTCTCTCCAGCCCCCTGGCACAGGAGTTTCCCAAGCAGTCATCCATCCCACCAAAACCTGCCTCTTAAAATGCCCAGCAATGCTCCTGCTCCTGTATTTCTAGAGTTGAGTCCCTCTCCATGTCACTCATAGTTTTATCTCCACCCTGCTCCCTCTTGTGCCCTTTGTCAAAGATAAAGGAGTCCAGCTCAACTGGAAGGTGTTCGAGATCCCTGGTGTCCCCAGGGCCTTTGCAGAGCTTGTTCCATCCCTACCGTGCCTTTGTTGGGGTGAAGGAATTTATGTGCTTCAGAGCAGCAATATGTTTTTCATTTTCTCTGATCCCCTTCTCTTGTCTCATCTAACTTTTCTGATGACACCTGAGCACTAAAGCTGACATTTTCCTGGACCCACCAGTCATCACCCCAAATGTCATCCTCAAGTTGCACCCACAACTCAGAGCCCACAGCGCAACACTTGAGGGCTCCCATCTGAACATATTCACCTTTATTCACACTGAATCGACCTCCTTATGTGGAAGGGACCTTTGCTCTCCTCCTCAACAACCCAAAATGTAGGAAAAGGAAAGAGGAAAAAGGACTTGTCCCTTCCTGCCACCCATCACTCATCTTCCACCAGCTCCTGGGTGAACACAGGGCTGGAATGGAGCCATAGCTCTCATGTCAGTCACTTTGCACCTGAGCAGGGAACTTGATCCTTGGGTGCATCCCCTCTCCATGTCACTTCTGGCACAAAAGGAGCCCTGGGCAGGCAGTTTAGGTCCAGCTCTGTGGATGGCTGAAGTCAAACACATGTTCCTTGGACACCAGTTGAGAGCTCGGGGGCTGCACAGGTTACTGCACCAAGGAGCTGAGACAGCCAAAGCCCGGCAGAACTTCCAGCCCTTTTGGATTGCTCTCACCAGGTCTGCCCCTGGTGTTACTGGCAGTACCACAGCTGCAGTGGCTGGGATGCTGTGGGATGGTGTCACCCACTGGTGACACAATGACACTAGCTTGGAAAAATATCAGTATCCTCCACATTGTACTGTCCAGCTTCAGGGGGCTGAGCAAGCGTTCCTCTGCTGAAATCCTGCTGACTTGATCACAAGCCATCCCAGGGGCTTTGCTCCCTTAGCAGAACCTTTCCCACCAGTTACCCACGTCTGACCACCTGCACCTCTGCACCTTGACCTTTCTGAAACTCCATGACTACAGGCATGGAAAATTTCTGCTTGAATCTGATCAGCTGCCTGGCAGAGCCATCTGCAAACAGATGGTGGAAGCAGGAAGCCCGAGAGCTGCTGTCGTCATGGCAGCGCCGGCACCGCCCCCGTGATCCCCGGCACCGCCTCTCCTTGAAGAGACAGCAGCAACCCTGGGTCACAGGGGGCTCTGGACCAAGATGGGCTCCACTTGTGCCTTGCAGGGCAGCGCAGTGGGGCTGAACCCACTGTCACTAACCTCGATCCCAGCTCCTCCAGCCACACCCTTGCTCTGCTGCTTCTTCAGCCATTCCAGAGCGCTTGTGTTGAAGAAAGGGGATCTTCTGGGAGGCAGTGTGACCCCCCCAGCGTCTGGGAATCCTTTCTTGCCATAGAACCCATGGTTCACCCCTGCCTTCCTCATGCTCACCTCGGGAAGTTATTTGCTTGCTAATAGCTCTGGTCACAAACTTGAACACAGATGATGCAGGCTTCACCCAGTCTGCACCAGTGGTAACCCGATATCCTCCCAAGAGGATGAAGGTGCCTCCAGAGGGGAATGCTGCCCACCTTGGCCCTCACCATTTTTCAGCAGTGTAGCACAGACCTCCCACCTGAGGGTCCAGTTGCAACACAGTTCCAGGAGGCCTGTGGGGACCCTGCAATGGTGCAGGTCTCACACCAGCCCACTTTCCAGACAGGGATTTTCATCCAGGAGGAGAAGACCCCACAGAGCCAGTGGGTCTTGTCTCCAGCTAAGCCACAGCAGCATCACCCCCACAGGGAGGGAAAACCCACCCATGATGGAAACAGAAGGGGGCCTCAGTCCTGAATTTCCAAAAGCCTCATTGGTCCTTGTAGCCCTGATCTTGTGTCTGACTCCTCCAGCACCAGCTCTCCCCACTATAAGGCCACCCACAAGTTCTTCCAACACCCTGAAAGGTCTCAGAAACACTCCAGGTTCCCCCCAGCTTCCATCCAATGCATCACAAGCCCCATACTCATCAGCTGAGGACAGCATGAACACAACCACTGGCATTCAGAAAGCTGAAGCCCCAGAAAGGTGGGAAGGGTATTTTATTTCTCTTCATTCGGAAACTGGTTTAAGAGAACAAAGCAAAAGCTCTTGAGCCTTCTCTGCTTTCCAAGTCAGTGAGAACACTGCAAACACCAGTCCAGTAACTGGGCTGAGGCCTGAAATCTTCCTTTAATACAGGTAATGCTGGCCAGCATACAGATAATGCTGGTACCAGCCTGGAAGAGACTCTGCAAAGGGTCTGCCTGTCTAAGAGGTTGTTTCTGCCTCAACAACACACAGAAGTGTCCTTGGAATTGTTTTCCCCCCAGTTATATCATCTAAACCCAGGGTCACCCTCACACAGCAGGGCTCACTTTGCTGCCTCAGTGCTCAGCCCAGACTTGGCTCAGTGACGGCCTCAGTGCCGCTGCAGGACATTCCAGGCAGATGACCATGCTCCATCAGCTCCAAGGACCAGAGAGCCATCCCCAAGCTCCCAACCACCCCCTGTGCCGGGCTCTGCCTGCCTCAGCTCTAAGTGCCTCAGCAATTTCTTCTACTCTCATAGCCTCTTCCTGATGTAATACAAAAGAAGTGCATGGACAGTCTGTTGTTTAGAGAGAAGTCAAAGGAAAAACTCTGGGAAGAGAACAGCAGATTTGCTCTTTCAGGAAAATGCCTTTTCAGCCTCAGCTTCCTTCTGCTGCAACTTCCGAATCAGCTCCAGCAAATTCATCTGTAGAGTCAGCTCCTGCAAAGGGAGAGAGATGTATGTGCAAGATGATCCCATTTCTTGCAGCAGGAAGGAGGAAGGACTGGCCTGCACCACCTCCTCAAGAGCTACTTGTTCTTAGGTAATTAAAAAAAAAAAAAATCAACCAGGCAATTAAAAACCAAAGGGTTAATCTTGTTTAAGCACTTCTCTAAAACATGGAACAGTAGCATCATAGCAGACCTGCTGCAAACTGTGGCTGTCTTAGGAATCCCAGCACTTGAGGATTCCCTAAGGATCCAGAGAGGCTCTTTCTTCTTGACCATGATAAACATGGTAGGGGCTATAAAGGCTGGCCAGGTCTGCAGGCTGAGGAGGGGCAGCAGCCCTGGAGGATGCTCTCCAGGCCTCTCCCCACATCCCTCATCAGCATCTCCAACTCCATGACCCCTTCCCAGCATAGAAGGGCAGGAGGAGGGATTGCTTTGGGAACTCTTTAAGTGGGGTCCAAGGCAGGTGTGACACATGGCTATCCTGGTGCATCAAATACCCTGCAGGCATTTCATTTCCCATTGCTGGAAAACTCCCTTTTCCAGGACCACAATCAAGTGGAGACACCAAGATCAGCTCATGGTTCCTTTACCAGCTACTCGTTCTTTAGTTACATCTAGCTCAGAGACAAAATGGTGGAGCCACTAATTTGCAAGTGCAGCTCTGTGACTCAGTCCTGCAGACACAGAGATATGGAAATAAAAACCTATTTTTGTAAGAATATAACCTCTGCACAAGGAGGCATTTCACACAGACTGAGGGGGAAACACATCAGCTGATGGGAACCGCATGAACAGATTCCAGCAGGGATTTCTTGGTGGCACAGGCACAAGCCAAGATCCAGGTCAGGTTTTGCACCTATCCTAAAGGCAAACATACACAACCCCAGAAAACAGGAACTCTGATAAGAGTTATTACTTACAGAAACAACATAAAGGGCAGGGTAGGAGGGAGAGAAAGGGCTCCCTGCATTATACGGCCAGGGAATAGCAGCACTGAAAAACTGAGAGGCTTGTTCAAGGCTCCACAATTTGGAATCATGTGGGTGTTAGAAAATGCCTGTTTAGCTCCATTTAAGCTGTCTTTTCTCAGTAGTAGGTCTTTATCAAAGTGACATTTAATCAGCTGAAAAAACAGAGTTAAGAACAGCCTGTCTCTGTGTCCCCTGCAAACTTGTGTGGCCTTACACCAGGACTTTACACTTGGACTTGGAAAGTTTGAGTTTTTTCATTCCTGCGGTGGCGTAAGAACAACAGGGACAAACCCAGGCAACTGCTCAGATGTTTTGAGAGCAAATGCACTGTGGAAACTGGGAACAATTCTCTAATCACAATCTGAGATCATCAGCTCCAGTAAGTCACATGCAAGAATGAACAAGGTGCTGAATAAACAGTCTTGAAGGCAGTTTTTACAGCTAAGCTGAATACAAAAGCAGTAAATCAATTATTTTAGCATTTTTCAGGCCCATTTGAGAATCACAGCACTGCAGGCTGTTGGCACAGCATTTCTTCCCTCCACAATGAATAAAAATACTACAGGAAGTTGGGAATGCTGGCCGGTGGTACCTGGGTTTCTGCTCTTTTGTAATGAACTGAGTACGAGGTCTGTCCAGGGCATACCACCCACCAACTGGGAGGCAAAGCACAGATTGTTCTGTCTGACACAGCCACCCCCAAATAATTAACTGTGAGATTTTAAAAAAAATTAAAGACATTAACCCAAGAGTTTACTGTCAAACAGAATCATGGAACGGTTTGGGTTGGCAGAGACTTTTAAAGCTCATCCATCCCCAACCCCTGCCATGGTCAGGGACACCTTCCACTATCCCAGGCTGCTCCAAGCCCTGTCCAATCTAGCCTTGGACACTTCCAGGGATCCAGGGGCAGCCACAGCTTCTCCAGGAAACCTGTGCCAGGGCATCCCCACCCTCACAGGGAAGAATTTCTTCCCAATATCCCACCTAACGCTGCCCTCTGTCACTGGGAAGTCATTCCCTGTGTCCTGTCACTCCAGGTTCTTGTCAAAATATCTCGCCTGCTGTACCCAAACACCAACCTGGGGATTGGTGGTGATGTAGAAGCCAGACACCCCAGCCTTCTCTAGGGTGCTCTGCTGGTCGACAACTTTTTGGTCCAATTCCAAGACTATCTTTTCATCCATCATTCGCTGTTCCTCTCGGATCTGCTGCTCCATAGCCTGGAAAACATAGCAGTCAATAGCACAAAGTGAAATACCTGCTTTCTTCCCAGCTTTTTCTCATCTCTGAGACTTTTACTGGAACCCAAGACCAGCAGGGCCTCTTGATAAGTCCAAGGATAGCAGAGGGCAACGAGCACAGCCCCAGGTCTTAACACCTCCACCTGCAAAGCTACCACTCAAGAAAATGCAGGGAAGTCATGGGAGCAGCCTGCTCTCCAAGTGTTTGGAGGCCACAAAAGAGCATGAGGAACTGATCAGTGTCTGAATCACTTTCCCTGATGAGCCACTGCCTGAGCTATGTCTGAGCTCAGCCCAAGAACTACGTGCTCCTCTCAGGTGAGGCTGAAGGAATCCTTGGAGGAGTAACACATGCCACTGAAGATCATCAAGATGACTCCATGGATACTAATATGGAACTGGAGCTGCAAACCCCACACAGATCCTATTTATTCATGAAAGGACCTGAATGCTGGGGCTCTATTTCTGACAGACTGAGAACATTATCAAAGAAGGGCCTCACCAGAATAACCCCAACCAGAAGGACATGGCCACTCCTGCCTCACCAACATCTGCCCAAACTTCAGCAGAGTCTCTGTGCTGCCTCCAGAGAACAAATGGAGCCCAGCAAACATGTGGATGCCAAAGGCACCCTCGAAATCAGGAGTGGAAGCACAGAGCAGGATTGAAGGGGACAAAGAAAGCACAGCTCAAGTAAAGAACACCATGTGTGCAGGGATGATACACTCTCACCATGCTGCATTGAACAGACTTCCTCTGCAAGTCACAGGGAACACCAGGAATCATTAAATCCCATGGAAATGTGACAGACTCATTCTTCTAGGGTGGGGAGGAGAGTGAAGGGGCAGATTCTGCCCCTCTGCTCAGGTGACACCCTGCCTGCAGACCTGCGTCCAGGTCTGGGGGCCCAGCACAGGAAGGATGTACAGCTGCTGGAGCCAGTCCAGAGGAGGCCACAGAGACGTTCCAAGGGCTGGAGCCCCTGTGTGACCTTACAGCCCCTTCCAGTGCCCAAAGTGGCTCCAAGAGAGCTGGAGATGGACTTGGGACAAGGGATGGAGTGACAGGACAAGCGGGAATAGCTTCAAATGGAGAGGCCAGGATTAGATTAGATGTTAAGAGGGAATTCTTCCCTGTGAGGATGGTGACACACTGACAAAGGTTGTCTAGAGAAGCTGAGGCTGCCCCTGGATCCCTGGAAGTGTCCAAGGCCATGTTAGATGGGGCTTGGAGCAACTTGGGATAGTGGCAGGTGTCCCTGCCCATGGCAAAGGTGGGACTGGATGAGCTTGAAGGTCTATTCCAACCCAAACAATTCCATGATTCTGTGTTTCTCCTGCAAGAAATAAGTAAGAAATAAATAAGCCATTAGAAAGCATCCGAAAGAAGGCAATGAACATGGTGAAGGACTTTGAAGGGAAGCCATATGAGGATCAGCTGAGGACACCTGGTCTGTTCAGCTGGAGAAGACTGAGGGGAGACTCAATGAAGTTACAACTACCTTGAGAGGGGAAGAAGAAGGGCAGACATCTGTTCTCTGTGGTGATCAATGACAGTACCCATGGGAATGGCCTGAAGTTGTGTCAGGAAAGGTTAGGTTGGATCTCAGGGAAATGTTCTTCCCCAAGAGGGTGCTGGGCACTGCCCAGGCTCCCCAGGGAATGGGCATAGCCTGAGGCTGCCAGAGCTCCAAGAGTGTTTGGATAGCATTGCCAGGGATGCACAGGGTGGGATTGCTGGGGTGTCTGGGCAGGGCCAGGAGCTGGACTGGATGGTCCTTTTATGTATCTCCCAACTCAGCTTATTCTGTGATTCTGTGACATGGCACAAGTTTCAACATTTTACTTGAGCAATGCTGTCCCTTGGTAACAGAGAACACAGGCACATGCTCACCTGGAAACATCCACGGGGTTAAACTATCCCCACCGCACAGAAAGGCAGAAGTCACAAACCCCAGGATTTTCTATAGCAGTGGCTGGTGGTTAAAAAGGCTTTGGAGGAGACTTGAACATCTCCACCGTGTCACAACCCCTGGTGAAAATCCAGAATTTGCGTGACAGAACTCTTGGCCGTGAACAGTCAGGGGAAGGGCTGAGGTGTGTCTGCAGCAAGAGTGTATCCATGGCTCTCTGCAAAAGGCAGAGCAGTAACAAAGCAGTAACAAAGAGCAGTTACCACGCACATGGGGTGAGAACTACCTCTTGGAACCTCTCCTGGATGTAGAGCTCACAATTAGCATGTCACAGTGAGAAACCTTCACAGATCCACCTGTAATTAAGGAGGATGCAGAACCTGGATCCACTAAAAGGTGACTATACAAGAGCAGCTCCAGAGAAAAATATTCAGGGCAGGATCTCATTGCAATAAATGGGAAGAAACTCAGGACAACTCCAGCCCCAAGAGAAGCCAAGGCAGAGGGATGACTGCTCCTTCACCACAGGACACTGAGGAACGAACCTAGGCAAGCTCTGTCGTCACACTTTCTTCAGTCCAGGGCTTCAGACCCTTTGTGGGAGATACAACAGATCCAAATCCCTCATTTCCCAGAATTTCCTTCCAGCCACCTCAGTGTGTCATTGTCTCCTCCACTTACTGTGCTGGAGGAGTGCCTTACTTTGGGCCTGAAAAAAAAACCCCAAATTTAAGTGCCTCATATTGTTTAGCATTGGTATCTAATTCTGGGTTAGAGAAAAGTGCCTCATCTTGGACAAAACTGAGACTTAAACAGAAGTTTTGCTTCAGCCCAGGTGGCCACTAATCCTGTATGATGGGCTAAGCTTTTTCTAAATGCCAGGGGCTCCACTGAGAAGCCAAACATCTAAAACCTACACCTTGTATTACCTGTCCTGGGAGCCGGTAATGGAAACCTTTAACCACAGAGGGCAGCTCCAATTAGACGCATATCAGATAGAACAAAGATGATCAATCTGCTCTCAAAATGCTCTACAACAGAATTGTCAGAAGATAAAGAAGAGAAGAAGTGACTCTATTAACAGCTGTGAAAGGAAACCAGAAAAGCAGAGGGCAGGTAGAAGTAGGAGGAAGTTGCACAGCATGCAAGACAAGGAGAAGTGAGACATATTTGGGCAATTTAATGAAATATTGTTTAAAACAGGCACTTACTGCTGTAAGTCTTAAGTTACTCAGAGACAGAAGTAACAGGGACAGGTACTAGAGGTCCAGCCTGGCTTTAGTTACCTTGACAGGAAATGAAGAATGTGGAAACACCCAGGGATCCAACAGTGAGCACTGACATGGTGCTTGTCATGGGCCAAGGCATGAACAGTTCTCATTTGCCCAATGTGAACCAAAGTAACCTTCCCCCACACTTCAACTCCACTGATTAACATAACCAGCTACTTGCCATTTTCTTACCATAGAAAACTGCCTCTATCCATCACCAAAAGGTGACAGAAAGTCCTTTGGGACTGAACCTTTGAAATGCCTTGGGATGCTCTCAGAAACTATTACTACAATTATGAAACTCGGGGTGTTTCCTCCTTATCAGTACTACTCATTAAATGTGACTCTTGAGTATTGTCTACTTTTGACCTGTTACGATGTCATGGCAGATCACAGGTGCTTCTCTGTGTTTTCTGTCACTTGCTTCCTATCCCATACAGGCTTCAACCCATCAGATAATGATGGATCATTAAAGTACTGTGGAGAGCATTGCCTTTAGAGCAATGAGCTTCCTGAACTTCCACAATTCACAGATCACCCCTAGAATGGCAAGAGCCTGGGCCCCTACCTTGGGGAGACAAAAAGTAGACCAAGAGAAGACCTCCAAATTGGGGTGGGGAACCTAGGTCCGTGCTAGGAAGGCCAGCCAGGATAGCTGGTGTCTCCCAAGGCTGCAGGGCAGGAATAGTCAAACCCTCTGTAGATGCTGCAATGCTCCTACAGCAACGAGGCTGTGAGAGCCCTGGGAAGGGAGACAGCTCTGTACATGACCTCCCCTCAGCTCCATCTCCAGCCCAGCCCCCCTCACCTCCATCTCACGCTGCTGGGCTGCACGGAGCAGTGGCAGGTTGTGGGGCCTGCAGCACTGCTGGGCCTCCTTGTGCCGGTGGAACAACTCCTGCTTCAGTCCTGCCATGGACACGGGGGGCTCAGGAGGGAATGCTGCTGCCAGGTGCCTCCAGTGACACCCCCACCTGCCCCCAGTGCCCTCCCCACAATCTGCAGTGTCACTCCCCATATCTCCTCGGGCCTTCACAACCAACCTCCAGGGCCCCCCAAACCTCCCTTTACAGTGCCACCCCCACAGCCCACCCAACCTGCCCCTCTCAGTGTCATGCCCAGCCCCGCAGTGTACTTATCACAGACCCCCAGTGCCCTCTAGTGTCACCCACAGTGTCCTCCACTGTCCCACAACCTGCCCCCACAATGTCGCCCCCCACCCCCTCACTGTCCCCCCCAGTCCCCACACAACCCGCCCCACCCAAGTGCCCCCCCAACCTGTACCCCTGGCGCCCCCCCACCGCGCCTCCAACGTCCTACCCTCAGCGCCCCCCAAATATCCCCCCCACCTCACAGATGCTCCAGGGCCGTCTCCCCCCGCAGTGTCCCCATCACTTCCCTGCACTGCTGGCCAAACCCTCTGTCCCCTTAGTGCTCCAAGACGGCTACTTTTGTGTCCCTCGTCCCAGTGCCCCCCTCTCCGGCCCTTCCGGTGCCCCGGGATTACGCCCCCGGTACCGCGGTGTTCGCTGTGCAGCTGCCGCCGCTGGCTGTACAGGTTCTTCTCGGTGAGGTGCTGGATCTCCAGCAGCCCCTGTACGATCTCGAACACGGTCCCGTCCAGCAGAGCCAGCGCCAGCTCGGACAGCGTCGTGTACGAGAGGCGCTGCTGGCAGGCGCTGCGGGCACAAACCGGGTCAGCGCCGGCACCGGCAGCGGCCCCTGGCCCCCCCTCGGGCTCCGCTCACCTGGGTAGCGCCTTGACAAGCGCCTGCAGCTCGGCCAGCAGCCGGTAGTGCCGCTCCTGCTGCCGAGACAGCACCTGCTGCTGCTCGACCGCCTCGAACCCGCCCGGCCGCGCCATTGCCACCACCCCGCACCCTTACCGTCCCCTTGCGGGCTGCGCCTGCGCGGGTCACACGTGCCTGCGCAGATCCACGGGCGACTTCCACGCTCCTGCCGGGATCCGCGCATGCGCGGAGCCCAACCCCCTCCCCCCGCCGGAATCTGCGCGTGCGCGGGACCGCCCCGCGCCCCGAGCACCTCCGTCGTCCCGCCCCGTCCCCGACTCTCTCAGGCCCCACCCCTTCGACCTCCCCAAGCCCCGCCCCCCGAAAGTGCCAACCCCGCCCCGCCTAGTCAATGACCCCGCCCGTTTCCACGCCCTTTCACCGGACCACGCCCACCTGCCCACGCCCTTTGCCTGTCGCATCCCGGTGCTCCCGCTCGCCATGCCCGCACGTCCCCGGTCCTTTCCGCTCCCGGCAGCGCGGCGGCAGCACCTGCCGCCGCCCCCGCCTGCCCCGGGTCCCCCGCGCACGCCCCACCGGACTCCGGCCGGAGATTTTCAGGCGGTTCCACCCCAGCCCATCTCATGGGATGCACGGGAAGGAATCTCTCGCTGCTCCGGCTTGGAAGCAGCTACAGATATTTTAAATTACTTTATCAGGAGTGTTTCAGACGTAATTTGTCCGCTTTGGAGTGGATGAGTCAAAAGTGGGTGACAGGGTGACTTCGACCACAGCCAAAAATGCGTGCATCACCGGCACTGGTGGGATTGCACTGTCTGAAGTAGTTCCAGCCTGTGAGATGGGGAACATTCCCTATGGACACTGCGCCAAGATCATATTGGGCAATGCTTATGGGTGCCCTGGGAAGGATGAGTTCGCATGGCTGCCCAGATCCCTTCCAGTTCCTGAAAACACATGGAGGTGTTGAGTGCTGGTATGGCTATGGGTCCTTCCCAAGGGTGCTGGGATGTGGCCGATGAGAACTGAAGCAGGATGAGCTGTGCATTCATGGCAGCAGAGCACAGGAAAAGGTTCCTGTCTTGAATTAGCAAGAGGAATGATTCATTGAAATGGGTTAAAAATGCCTCAAAAATACCGGATTTAATTGGACTTCAAAGCCTACAGTAGCTGCTCTGCTGCTAGAGGGGACTGGAAATGGCCACGAGAGAACACGGAGCATCCCAGAAGAGAAATTACTTTTCTTTCCTCTGTTCAATGCCTCAAATTTCCATTCAAGGATCCCCAAATCCCAACTGCTGGAGAGGCTTTGGGTGGGCTGATCACAGATCTCTCTGCCTCTGGGCTGCTTAGACATTAGGGTGTTAACCCTGCGGTGTCTGTCTGTCCAGCCTGACCCCTGCCTGCCTTTCCCCCAGCCTGGTAGCAGCACCTCCATGGAATGACATCCTCAGGAACCACCACAAGGTTTTGCTGTGCTGGAGCAGTCAGAGGCCAAGTGCTGCAGCCTCTGCTGAGCTGCCGGGGAAGGGAAAAAAGGGTCCTTTAATGCAGAGCATTGAGCTGTGCTGCCCAGCTTCAGCTGGTGCAATATCCTGGATCAGGATGAAAGCATCCCTAACACTTTGTTTTCCTCTTCCATGAAGATCTGATGGCAGATTTTTCTAAATATCCCCCTCTGTGTGTCACCTGCTGTGACAGTTTTGCTGTCCCAGGGAATCCCTCTGGTAGCACAACCCAGATCCATTTGGCAGCAAGTGATGCTCAGGTATGGTGGCCAAGGCTTCACCTGAAACATGACCAGACCAGCTGTGTCCCCTGACACAGCTGCCTGCACTGGTGAGAACCTAAATGCCATCTGTCTTGTTCCCTCATGGGCATGGCACAGCGCAGCCCCTGCCTTGACTTCGCTGCTCTCTTGGCTTTACTGCTCCCTTCCCAAGGTTGTTTTGAGGGGCTTTCAAGCCTGGGCGTAGGGACCCTGAGCAGCAGCATGCTGAAGGGAGGAGGCTATGCAGGAGGCTCTAGCAGTGCATGGCTGTTGGCAGTGACCGTGGGGTGCCCGTGCACCCCTGTGGGTGGAAAGGGGGGAAGCCAGGCAGCCAAGGGGCTCAGCCCAGGGAAGAGGAGGCCACATGGCCAGGGACACTCTCCAGCAGTGCTGGCAAAGAAGCGAGCATTATCTGGTGCCTGTGCACCCCTGTGAAGATGGAGGGAGGGGGCAGCCAGGGCCTCGCTCTGCCACGGACATTCCTTTCCCCTCCTTTATGCTGCAGGAAATCTGTGCTTCCTCCCTTCCCAGCACTGTTCCTGGCTCAATCGCTACCAGATGTGGGTCCCATGCGCTTCTCATTAGCCCAGCAGCTCCAGGCACTGCCTCTGAAGCCTGCAGGGCTGGCGATGCAAACACTGGGATTTTGGGTGTCCTGGGGAAGGGATCCAAGCTGGTGTGTGTTCCATGAGGTACCTGGCTGTGCTTTGCACTGGATTCATTTCTGGGCCAGGATGCTGGTGGGGATACAGGGCGATCTCACTGTGGGGATAGAGATGGGACAGGGTACTCTGCTGGGACCTGCATGAGCGCTATGGGGACAGAGGGACACGGGGTTTGGGTTGGAGGAAGGAGCTCAGTGAGCTGGACTTCAGCTGGGTCACCCATTGGAGACAATCTGCAGCCTCAGGCTGGTCTGGGAGTGTAGGGGAGGTGGATGGGTGGCACACATGGAAACCGAGGTTAGAGAGCACGGTGACCTAGGGTGTCCCATGCTCTGTATGTCCAGGCAGGGAGCACATCAGGATATGTCTGAAGGAAGCTCCTGGGGGGGTGGGTTCAGGTTGAGGTGGTGTAGTCCCTGACCAGCCAACAGTGTTTGCAGTGGTGCCACAAGCAGCTCAGGTGACACAGCATTGGTGGAGGAAGCACAGGTCCTTCCTGAGCTCCCTAGAACATGCCAGCACCCAGGATGAAACCATGGCAGCTGGACCCAGGGGCTTGAGAGCAGAAACAACCCTGCAGTTGGATTGTGATGCCCAGGAAGAGCCTTAACTGGGCCTGGATTGAATTATGGAGGGACAGACAGAACTGAGAAAGCTCCTCTGTCCTTCCTCACCCTGACAACCTCACCATGGGGTGAGAAAGTGGCTGGGGAAGAGCCCAGTGGGACTCTTCCTGCTGGGCAGGATGAGGCCACATTTGGGTGCTCATGGCCATGGGACCTCTGCATTGGGAGAGTGGGATATTCCCAGCCTTGGCACAGAGGAATCTGTGGCTGATCCTGTCCTGCTGCTGCTTCTTGAGCCCCCAGACTAGCTGCAAGGGCTTTCCTCATGCTCCTGGTGCAGAGAAGGCTGGGTAGAAGCAAGGGCACAAGAAATACATCGTGGGATAGAGCCTGTGACCTGGCATGGGTTGAGCAGGGACATCTAGAGGGCCAAAGGACTCTGTGTTCCACTGGAACCTCTTGCCTTGGCCCCAAGAAATGGGTCCTCAGTGGGGTTCAGGCTTCTTGCACTTGCCTGCAAGGAAAATATTTCCCAGGATGGAGAGATTTGTAAAAGTGTCCACTGACCATTTAGAGAAGGGATGACTGAATGTCACCTTCCCACAATGGGCACCTTTGCCCGCTCAGAAATGCTGGAAAACAGCATCTGTAGGGCCTTGCTGGACCCTGAGTCTAGCAGACATGACAACAGGAGTGGGGTGTCTCTGAAGCATGGTGCATGGGGGCATAATGCCATGGGGAATAATCTGCAGAGAACCCTGAGCACACATCCTCCTGCAGGAAATGTCTGTCCAAGCCTGGAATTCCTGGGAGAGCTGCCACATCACCACAGCTCTGAATCACCACTCCAGAGCTGGGAGTGGCCCCCCCAACCTTTGATGAGTGTGGTGTCACCGGGCAGCCAGCTGTCACTGAAAGGGGCCAATGCACTGCTGATTCTGCACCAAACATGGTTTTACTGCCTTTACTGTGAAGCCAGGGACAGGTCAGCATTGTCTGGTCCTTGGGCTGAGAGCTGGTGAGCATCCCAGCAGTGGCTCTGCTCTCCATGGCATCAGTATGGACCAAGATGGCCAGGGCTGGTGACTGGACAGCAGCTCAGCCCAAGCCACGGTGCCCTTAGCTTCTGGCTGGCACCTGAGGCAGGGTGCTCCCAGAGCAGCAAGGCCAGGTCCTCAAGGCTGGATCTGTCTCTCCTCAGCCAGCTTGGCTTGGATGGTTTCCTCAAGTCTCTCCAGCTCCTCTTTGGACCTTCCAAGAACTGCACCAGCCCTCCGGGGAAGGGGCTCCAGCAGCAGCCCTCTGTCACCATCCTGCACTGGGTGCATGGTCATCCACTGCAGTGGCTTTGCCACCCATCCCCAGCCTTGCCCCCTCATGTTTCAGGCCACTTTAACCTTGTGTGGGCCCTCACCTCATCCCCCAGGCGAGGGGAGGGCATGGCTGGGACTGCCAGAACCTCAGCCTCAGGCTCACCGGATTTATTCCAATTTAAACACTGCAGAGTAAAAGTGTTTCCCCTGCTCTGGCCTCTGGAGCTGAATATCTGAATGGGAATTTCACCCGAGCTGCAACTAAAATAAGAGCTGGATTGAGGTGGCCGCTGGCCCTCAGTGGTACTGGGTAAAGTCTCCATGCTCCCTTCCCGGCTGGCTGCTGGTGTAGCCAGGAGACCAAGGGCTACTGGGTTGGAAGGGCAGCATGCATCATTGGAAACATGTTGGAAAACATGTCCAGGCTTTGGTTGTTTGGGCCAAGCTCCATGGGGACTCAGAGGAGATGCTGCCCATATGTATTCTGACTGCACATCATTCCTGGGATGGGGCATGGATGCTCAGCCAGCGCAAATTCACGTGGGCTGTGGCTCAGCAGCCCAGGATCATCTTATGTCTTTGCTACCTGCAGAGAGAAGGGTGTTAGGTCTATTTGAGGTGGGGTGACAGGTTTATATCACCCCACAGACAATAGCTTTGCCTGGGGAGCCTGGGCAAGAGGCAGGAGCTGCTTCCCCTGGTCCTACAGGAGAGGCTTCCAGCTGGCTGGTGTGGGTGCTCCTATGTCACTGCACGGGGCTTCTTAACCAAGAATGAGCTGGGATGAGACAGAAGTCTTTGGGCTTGGCTGGGAGTTGTGTGCAGGGGCCACGGGCTGCAAGGGGTGAGTGCAAAGGATGTACTGGATGCAAGTGACACAGCAGGCTGCAAGGAACACAAAGGATGCAGTGGGATATAAGGGATTCAGTGAGCTGGAAAGGATGCAAGGGATATAAGGGATGTAAAGGATGCTGAAAGGGCTGAAAGGGCTGCAGCAGGCTATAAAGAATGCAAGACATGCAAGGAGGCTGCAAGGGATTCAGGGAGTGCAACGGGATGTAAGGATTGCAATAGGATGTAAAGGATCCAAGGAACACAAGAGATGCAAAGGATGTGACTGTATGCAAGGGTTGCAGCAGCCTGGAGCCAGCCCCTTCAATCCCTTGGCCGGGGCTGCCCAGTTGCCATCCGTGCCCCTCTGTGTCAGCAGCCTGACTTTGGGCAGGGGCAGGGACCCCAGCTCGTGGGTCATGGGATCCCCCTTGATGTGCTCCTGCAGTCACCAGCTGAGCAGAGCACAGCTGCAAGCTGCACTCCCTTCTCCTCAGGTTATTTTCACGGTCTCCAAGCCCCCAAGGGGACCAAGTCCCCGTCCCAACTAGGCGGCTGCGATTCCTCTGGTGCAGACAAGGCGCCCATTCAGCCCCGCGCCCCGACCCTCGCCCAGCATCCCGCGCAGCTCCGCGGGGGAAGCGAGGCCAGCCCCCGGCAGCAGCCAGGGCTGATCATGTGGCTCCTAATGAAATCCAGACCGGGGCAGAGCGATGACATTGTGCAGTGATTTGTGCTCCCACACAGACTAAACACGGGCGAGTGTGATGCGGCCGGGAGCACAGGCTGGGGATCAATCAGGTACCCGAAGCCTCTGCCTGATTTCCGCCCAATTATTCCTTCTCTTCTGCTCAAAACATTTGTATAGAGTGCCCTTGTGCTTTCCCTGAAAAATAGGGTTTTTTATCAAATGATGCTTGCAGAGGCTGAAATAAAGGCTCAGGCTCTTGGATCTGCCCAGAGATGGCTCCATTTTAGACGTCTCTTTGCTCTGTGCCGCTCATTGCAGCCAGGGATTATTTGGTGTTCTGGATCACACGGAAACGCTTCCGCTACTCCAGAGGGTGAGGGAGAGTCTTAAAATGCAGCCAAGGTGGGTTTGCTGGGTGGGCAGCCGGGGAGGTGCTGCATGCCCATCTGATGCCTGCGAGCGGGGGTCCGGCTGCAGCCCCCTGTGCCGTGCTCAGGGCACTGCCCTGTGCCCCACAAAAGGCACATTCACGTGCACCCCATCCTTCAGGCTGGAGGGGTGGGGGCTGTAGAGGCTCCCCTGGAGGTCTCGACGAGCTGAAGGTGCATCCCTAGTTTGAAGCCCATGCGATTCATTGCAGCACAGGACAGAGCAGAGGAGGTGACCGTGGCTTTGTCCAGCCCTGAGTGCCCATCAGTGAGGACAAAATGGCTTTAGAGGGGTGCCAGGTCCTGCTTGCAGAGCCTGGAGCTGCTGCTGGGATGGTTCTGGGAGGTTACGTCTCTGCCAGACATCCTGCTGCCCTGCTTCCTGGCAAATCTGTGCTGGAGCCCCTGAAGCCCAGATCCTCAGGGAAGTATCCAGCACAGCACTTCCTGGATTTAGGGTCACAAAGACCCCGTCTGTGGGTATGGTGTTGGGAAGTGTCTGGGCAGCACTGCCATGAGGCCAGTGGGGATGGGGCTGGCACCTGGATGCTTGTGGGCAGGCTCAGCCTGACTTTGACCTCCTCACCTTCAGCTCCTGGAGCTTCGAAAAATAGGTAAGTATGTGTTTGTGTATATATATTACCATATACATAAAACTATAGAAATGTATGTATCTATGTTATATATTTGTAAGTATGTGTACTATGTACTCCAGGAGCATACAGGACAGTGTAAGGGTCTATATATGAAAATAAATATAGAAATATAAAAAAATTTACTCTTGGAGTGTATAGGAGTGCATACAAATATATTACATTTTAATATATATTTTAATAGATTCATATATTTATAGATTCATATATTTTAATATATTAGACACTCCTATATACTCCAGGAATAAATTATATATATCTATAAATTATATATGTTGACATACAAAAATTGTATATATAATATATACGCACATTTTTGTGTAGGTGCATAGATATAAAAAATATATATATATACTCCTGGAGTATATCTTTTTATTGATGTTCTGTGTCTTGTGGCATTTTGGGCACAGAGTGCAGTGACAAACCATCCCCCATCCCCCCGTCCCATTCCCTCATGAAGGAAAAGGCTGTAAATACCCACCCAGAAGCTCCACCATCCCACGGGAAAGCTGTGGGTGCTGGATCAAGGTATCTGTCATGGTAGTGCTGGTGGCACAGGGTCCCAGAGCCATCACCTATGCTCAGAGGGACCCCTGGGGCACAGCTTTCTCCTTCCTGCTGGGGGTGATGCTGGAGCTGGCATCCTTGCCCATCCTTGGTTCTGCAGGCTCAGTGCTACCTGCATGGAGTGGAGCTGGTGGGCACAGGGAGGGCACACAAGTGGTAGCTGATGGCCTGCAAAAGGCTTCTATTTTTGCCACTCAAAGGCCACCAGAACCCTCCTCAAATGCCAACTATCCCCAAGAGACATTGATGAGATCGCCAATAGCTGCAGTGAGGAACAGGAAATGATTTTAGTGGTGTTGCAGTGGCTGCACCTCTTTGGGGTCCCAACTGGGGTGATCCACACAGCCTGGCAGCAGGTAGCCCAGTACCAGGTGGATGGTGGCTGCACAAGGACATCACCCATGTGGCCTGGGGACATCCCAGTGGCCCCAGCCTGCCCATACCTGGAGCCAAGTGTCCTGAGGAAGGCAGTCAGCACCCTGCATCCACTTTGTGGGCAAAGAAGGAAATGGCCATTTCCCCATGCATAACGTAGCCACAGGAAGCATCAGCTGCATATATATTTATATCACTATAACCCTGATGGACCTGCCCCAAACCCTTCACAATCCCCCCATCTAGCACAAAATTCCTTCTGACACTGCTGTCCCCCTTCCCAGCAAACACTGAGAAAGAAATTTCCTATATAGTTTTGGGAGCCCTGAGTTGTCTGCAGTGTGTTTCATTCTCATTGGAGCTTCCCTTGAGTTTATTTTTGGTAGGGCCTGAAATAGGAAGTGAATTGTTGGCAGTGGGCTGGTTTTTTTGCTGCTCGCCAACCAAGCCAAAACAAACGCACCGTTGTCCAACCCAATGGCTCCTTCTTTGCTCTGAAAAATCAGAAGGATATTGGAAGATCCGTGTTGCAGTGTTGGTGGAGGAGAGGATAAGCTAAAAGTGTCACCGTGCGCCTATGATTCCATGGATGAGGTGCTGGTGGAGAAGAGGGCTGGTGGCTCCATTGCAGCCCCTCCCACAACTTCTCCTCAGCCATGGCCACCTCGTTGTCACCAAAAGCCCTACCTTGTCTATCAGGGAAGGTGGATTCTGCTCTGTCTCAGAAGAGAACAACACCTGATTTCTTTACACCATGACTGGATTCAGCTGTTTTGTCCTTGAGGTCAAAGTTTTCTGCATGCCCAAGACAGCCCTGAATAGCAGCTCAGAACAGCAAGTATGTATCATTTCCTGGCAAAACCCACACCTGCAGGGAAATTGTTTGATGGTTTTCAGTCTCTGCTGATTTGTGGGGCCTTGAACAAGACCTCCTCACTGGTGCCTACCTTGGAGAGCTGTCAGTCAGAGGTACCCAACATGCAGCGGTTGGAAGAAAGCCTGCAGGATTCCTGAAAAAGAGATTCATCAGCTCTTCATGATGCTTCGGTGTGACAATGTCCTTAACAGCCCATGGCATCACAGGACATTACTAGAAGATTCTGAGCTGTCTGAGCTGGAAAGACCCTGTTGAAAAAATCCTGGAAGCAGCAGAAGAACTCTGTCTGAAATCAGCTTGTTGTTTTTCTCAGAGTAAGGCAAAGCCCATAGTGGGAGCTGCTGGGAAGGGCATAGGTGGACACCTGAAGGAAGTGTCCAGATGTGGTCTTCTAGTTCAAGGGGGATGTGAAGAAACTGGAGAGGCCTGGACAAGGGATATCAACATGCTCATGGAGCTGGCACACATTGCACCAGGAGAAGAGGAGGGGGCAGGGCTGAGTTGGGGGAAGGGCTCTGAGAACAGCCAATGACTAAGGTCACAGATCCACAAGGACCATCCAGTCCAACTCCTGGCCCTGCCCAGACACCCCAGCAATCCCACCCTGTGCATCCCTGGCAGTGCTGTCCAAACGCTCCTGGAGCTCTGGCAGCCTCAGGCTGTGCCCATTCCCTGGGGAGCCTGGGCAGTGCCCAGCACCCTCGGGGGGAAGAACATTTCCCTGTTACTCAGCTTAAATCTCCCCTGGCACAGCTTCATGATTAAGTTGAAACCTTCTTGGTGGTGCTGGATGATGCAATGGAGTAAAACAGTCACCAGCTGATGCTTGGAAGGTTCAGGTTGAATCTTGGAAGAAAATTCCTCCCCAGGGAGGGAGGAACAGTCAAAGGGAGCTGGGGCATCTCCACCCTTGGAGAATCCCAATACTTAGCCTGATATTACCATGGCCACCCTGCCATGATGGTTGGGCTGGAGCCTCTGGTGACCTGCCTGCCTGCCTGTGACATGGGATTTTTGCATTTATCCACTGGCTGCTCACTTGCAGGCTCTCCTCTGGCTGGCTGCAACTGTGAATGGAGCCTATGGATGGGCTCATGCCTGGATGATCCTTTGCTGTCCCAGGATAGCGTGGGGACCAGGGAGCGCTTACAGTACCCAACCTTCCTGAGGCACCAGCCCCAGCTTTGCTGCCTGCATGAGCGAGAAAGTGCCCTGAGAGGAGGCTGGGGCAATTTCCAAATTCACCTTGCTGTGTCACCATCATGAGCATCATGATCCATCTCCTGAGTGCCTTTCAGCACTGACATGAAGAGATGTGTATAAGCACCATGTGATGTCTGCGACAGATCTTTCCTCTTAAAATGTGTTTAGTTTTGCACTTTTATTGCTTGGATTCAACTCCTTTCCTTCTCTTTTCCTAACCTATGACTGGTTATTAATTTGAGTGTCTTGGAAGCTTCTTCAGTTTGTCCAATGGACTCCGTGGTGGAGGGAGAGGGACTTGGATACCATGCCATGTCCCCATTTTTCTATTGGTTTTGTCTGTTTTGTAACTGGTGACATTGACCTGATTCGTCCATTCCTTTTCCTGCACTGTGTGATGTCCCAGGACTAGTTTCAGCCATTGTCCCTCATCTTCCCAAATAAAACTTGAAGGAAAGGGGAGGAAGAGTGAAGAAACTCTGAAAGGTGACCAGGACCCTGTGAAGCAATGCTGTGATGTCATTCTTCAGCTTTGTATTATGTCATGATGCTTCTCCAGCCAGTGTCAGGCACTGCACTGGCTCTAGCTCCACAATGCTGAACGACGCCCAGGTGTGGGCCGGAGCCCCATCTCCTGCTGAGTGCTGTGCTGGGCTGGTTGCAGTCCTGCTTCCAGGTCTCATCCCATTCTGGTGTCCATCAGCTGCTTCCATCACCTCTGAGATGGCTGTGGTCGACCTTTTGGCCTGGTGGTCTTCTGGGCCCTCATCCCCCACTGTGAGCAGAGCTCAGTATGGCTCAGTGGTGGGCACAAATGCTCTTGGCTCCCCTGGAAGCAGACAGCCCCAATTCTAATGGCAGGGAGAATCCTGCTTAGGAATCTCGGGCAGAAGCTGTATGGGAGAAGCCTCAGCTTCTGGGCTGCCCCTGGGCAGGGGGTTAAAAAGCTGGGCTCAGAGCCCTGCACCCATCATGTCCCCCTCCCCATTTGTGTCCTAGCACCCTGAGCACCCAGGGGTGGGCTCCCTTTGGTCAGTGGCCAGAGCTCTCTAGAACCTCAGGGTCTGACACAGGCTACACTGAGGAGTGTCTGACCACAGGACCAGTCAGCCATTGGGACAATGTTGGGTACTCGGGGAAGAGGAGCTCCTCATCTTGTCCTCAGGGCTCATCTCTGATGCCAGGTGAGCACATGCAGCAGCAGCCCCAGCGGGCCTTGCCTCCCACCCTGCAGCTGCTTGTTACCACCTGCCTGTACTGCTGCAAGGTCATCCCTCTCCCCACTGCATCCCACTCAGGACCAGGTAGCATCCAAGCAAGGCTAGGCAAGTTGCCTGCCCACAGGAAGGCTGGGGCAGGGAGAGATGGCACCCAGCTATCAAAGAAATACATTTTTATTAGGAAAGCGCTCTGCAGCTGTACCACGCTCTCTTGTACCAAACTAATCCCTCCAACTCCACTGGATGGGATGCAGGAGCCCAAAGGGCATCCAGCTCCATCCATAAATAGTGCTTCCTCCTGGCCAGGAGCAGCGCCGGGGCGGAGGGGAGGGAGGGTGGCATCGGTCGAAACCAGCTCGACCCCACTCCGGCATGCGCTGGCAGTGGAGAACGGTGCCTGGAGAGCGCCGGGGCAGGGGGGCTGCTGCTAGCGATGGATGTGGGGCACATCCCTGGCACTGCCCTGAGCACTGAGCAGCAGCTCCCTCCCTCTTCCGTGCTCCGAGAGCCCAACAGACCGGAGTGGGGCGCGGGAAGCGAGCGGCTCGATTACTGCAGAATATACCGTGGGCACGTCTAGTACAACAAGCTCTGCTTATGCGGTCGATAATACTGCTACAAAAAAAAAAAGGCGGGGGGGATATGCCACACACGGAACCCCTCCGGGGTGGCGGTCGGACCGGCTCCTTGTGGTCCCGCCCTGCGCAAGAAGGGAGGGTGAGCTGAGACCCGGGCAAAGAACAGGAGCAGGGCACAGATGGAGGGCACAGATGGGTGGACCGGGTCCTAGGGCGGGGGGGGGGGGGGGGGGGGAATAAGGCAAAAAGGGGGATGAGTGAGGTGGAGGGGGATAAAGGGAGGCTCAAGGCTCTTTCAGTACCCCCTGCCCAGTCCAGGCTCTCATGTCCGCTGGTTGTGCTGGCAAATGTCCTTCTTCCCGGTGCGGGGCCGGTGCCCGGTTCGTGGTCACTGCACTGCCTGAGCAGGCACAGCAGCTGCCCTGGGCGGCTCCAGGCTCGCTTCCCGGCTCTTCTTCCTGGGAGGCTTCTTAATGGGGGTTTTCTTGGCTGCCTGCTCAGTGGGGAGAGCCTGATCCTGGCCGCTGCCGGCACCTGGCTTCTCCACCCACTTGGGCTCCCCGGCTGCCGTCTCGGCCGCCCCAGGGATCAGTTTTTGCAGATGGGGAGAGGCGGGCAGCAAGGGTTTGCTGGTCTTCTGGCCGCCGGCGGCCACCGAGCGCTTGGCTTTTTGTGGAGGGGTGGGCTTCTCCCGCTGGGCACCCACCCCATTCGCCCGGATGCCTCCGTCGCCCTTGTTGAGGCTCTGAGTCTTTTCCTTCAGTTGGGCGGCCAGCTCAGAGGCCAGCTGGGGATGCAGCGGCTCGGAGCGGGGTTTGCTGGTGCCGGGGCTGCGAGGAGCATCCCTGTTGTCCCCATTCCGCCGCTCTGGCTGGAAGGCACCCATCTTTCGGAAGGCGTTCTGCACCGCCCCGTTGATGCTTTCCACCGGCTCCGAGCCGGCTTTGCTTCTCTGCTTCGGCTTGGAGGGTGACTGGGGCTCTCCGGCAAGGCTGGATTTGGCTTCGGGGACGCCCGGCTCCTTCGGTTGCTTCTGCGCTTTCTCCTTGCCCCGGGCGCCGCCCTTCTCCTCCGCTCTGCCCTGCACAGTGGCCGACGTCTCGCTCGGACTCCTCTTCCTCTTGGCCAAGCCCTGCCCTTGCTCAGGGCTGCCGGTCCGGGCGGCTGCTTGGTCTGGGGACTGGCTGGGTGCCGGCAGCGAATTGGAATGGCCAGAGTTGTACCTGCCGTGGATCCAGGAGACTTTGGGCTTCGTGGCCGGGTCTGGAGGACGGGGCTTGCTCCTTTCCGGGGATGGCGGCTTCCCGGGGCTGCGGGGCTCCGCAGTGGCATCCTCCTCCTCCTTGGACTGCTTGGAGAGGCGTGCAACCCGGGCGTAGAGTGCGGCGCCGGCCGAGCCCGAGCCGCAGGAAGAGCGTTCGCTGTCCGAGGACTTGAGTAGGGGGGTCTCACTGCTGTCGGCCGGGAAGGCTCTGACAGAGCCCGTCTCCTTAAGGAACGTGTATTCGCCTGCTTCCTCCCCACTGATCGGGGCCACCAGCTTCTCCCCGGCACTGGCGGGTGTCCCTCTGTCCCTGCTGTCACCCACGCTCTCTGCGGGAGGAGAGCACAGCAGTGTCAGGTGGATGTGCCTGAGGAGGGGAAGGACTGAGATGCTCCCACACGACAGTGTCCTTCCAGTTAGGTTCCTAGTCAGGGACCTCCTGGCTCTTAACCCTGGAGCAGCAAATGCCGGAGGAAGGAGCTCTGAAACTGCGTGGGAGGCATGACTGGAACCTGCACCCCTTCCTGGGGCATGAGGAACCAGGATGACATGGTCCCCACCACGCAAGGGTGACACCTCTCCATTGAGCAGGCCCTGGTGATGTCCCCCAAGTCCCCTGGGGATGCACCCTGTTCCCTGCTCACCTTCATGGGGGACGCAATACACGGGCCCCTCGTCTGTGGTGTCAAAGGAGGAGAAGGAGCCACGGGATGACCAGGATGGGGAAGGCTGCTCCACCACGGAGGGTGGCTCGATGAAGCTGCAGTTCAGGGTGTTTTCCAGGTCACGGTGGGCCACTGTGAGGGCAAGGAGCTGTTGTCAGTGCCCATTCTGCCAAACCCCCCAGTCCCTGCTGCCAGCCAGGAGGGTGGGATGCTGCACAGCTTCCCGCTGCCCAATTTCCTGCTGGGTGTCAGGGGTAGAGACAGCATTCAAGGCATGGGAACACCTCTTGCTGCACAGTCCCACCAGGTCTCTCAGCCAAAAGGCCACAGAAGCCATCAGTCAGCAGTGGTGGTGACCAGCATCCCCCATGCTTGGACTGTGGGCAGCAGAGTCGGTTCAAGCCTCACATTTCCATCTATGCCCCTCTCCAGCTGCCCAAATTGAGAATGCATGTGGTGGAGGGACAAAGCACCCAAAGCCCTGGGTCCCATGAGGACTCGGTGACTGTCCTGGTGGTCGCCCAGCACAACCACCCTGCAAAGAGAGTCCTGGTACTGTGACTGCCCCCTTTCCAGGGAGAAAATTAGCTGCTGGCTTTAGTTCCACTAATTCCCACTTCAGCATCACTGACTGCATTTTCCATGTGCTTTTGTACAAGGATGCAGAAGGATGATCAAAGGAGGCCTGCAGCAGCAGGATGTACATCACTGGCTTTTTCCCAATTCTGCCACTTCTCAACCCCTTTGCCAGCTTCTTCCCTCCTGAAGCTGAGTAGGAGTATCCCTCCCTTCACCCCCTGGCACTGCCCCTCTGCAGAGGGGCTACCCACAGAGAAGCCAAGAGTAAGAGGGAAATCACCAGAGGAAAAATGGTGTTAATAAAATGAAATAGAGAAGCTGAGCAATTGACAGTTGTCTGGGCTGGAGGGGCTTTTTTTTCAGCTTGATAATTTTAAGGCTTTTTGTTGGATAAGCTCGTGTCTCAACACACCCTGAGGGGCTTCCCCAGGTGCCCAGAGCTTCAGCAATGTCCTTGGGTACCCACAGAACTGAGGCAGCACCCAGCTGTGAGGAGGGACCAACCCTTGCAGAGAGCCATGCAGCAGTAGATGCATTTGTCCTCATCCCCATTCTGCTGGCTTTTGACCTCTGGGATGGTGACAAGCTGCCTCCAAGGCCAGGCAGAGCCTTGCTTTGGAGCAAGTGCTGCAAAAAGGTGACCCCAGAGGGTTCTCAGGCACTGACCAGGCTCCCCAGGGAATGGTCATTGCCCTAGGAACCAGTCCCTCCCAAGGCTCCCAGAGCTCCAGGAGCATTTGGACAATGCTCTCAGGCACAAGGTGGGATTGTTGGGGTGTCTGGGCAGTGCCAGGAGTTGGACTGATGATCCCAGTGGGTCCCTTCCAGCTCAGGATATTCTGTGACTCTGTGAAAACCCTGTGCACAGACAGGGTCCCAGCTGTAGATGGGTATTTCCAGGTATTTTTAACTTCTGACCAAACACCCTAACTGCATCCCAACTCCAACTGCATCCCAGTCATGCTGCAGTTGCTTGCCTGGACTGTTTGAATCTTGCAGCACATCCCTGTTTTACAGTAAAATAACTTTTACTGTTATTGGGATGCCCACTGGAATGTTTGTCCATTATTAGGGAATCTGGCTTCAGACATGTAGGGCTGTTAAAATGACAGCAGTACCACACACTCGCCCCTGCATAGTTTGGCTTCTTGGAGAAAGGTAAAAAAAAATCCAAGCAGAGATATTTAAAGAGCAAATGGCCCAGAGAGGGGGAAACAGCAGTTCCAACATGGCTTTCCTTGTAATAAAAACCAAAAAGAGAAAATTAGAAGCAGCCGTCTGGAAGCGGATGAAGGGAGATGCTTCCTGAGAGAAGACGTGACAAGCAGCTGGGACTCATGGCCACAAGGCGACTCCGGGACTCCAGTGAGACCCAGAACACAGCCAAAGGATAAAATGAGGATATGTAGTGCACCTGGAGGCTTTGGGAGGCTTGGGGGCTCCAGTATGGTTGCCAGGGATTTTTCTCTCCTGGCTGTTGGGGCTGGGAGAAAGGTGGATGCTTCCTGCATATCCCTACCTGTCACTGCTCCCCAAAATCTCTCAGAGCCACAGCATCAGGATGACAACCCCAGCCCTGTTTGCACGGTGGCCAGTTGGTCTCAAGACCGGGATGAAGCAGAGAAGAGCAGCAGGAGAACCATGAGAGAGGGATCTCAGAGTCCTCCTGGCCACCCACTCCCACTCCTCACAAGCTCCCCATGATCGGCATTGCCTGTGGGGCTGGTTGAGCTTTGCTGCTTGGAGAGGAGATGTGGTAGGCTGCAGGGCTTGGGTTAGCTCCGGCATCTTCAGGGTGACATGTGACTGAGACCCAGACTGGTACTGTTGACACCTGAGAAGTAAATCCCACATATAGGGGTACCCAAACCCTGGCACTGAAGCCACCGGAGTGAGCCCAGGGTATGGCCCTGCAGGCTGCTAGCTCAGGTGTGATTTCTGGGGAGATGCTGTGGATCCAAAGCTGGTGCAAAGGCTGGGGAACAGCTTTTGAAGGAGGAACCTGGGGCTCCAGACACCTGATAAGCTTTAGTGGGGCTTCAAGACCTACTGTCCCACCTGGGAAGGTTCTACCATGTGTAGGCTTGCGCTCACCACTGTTTGAGCCCAGAGGAAAAAACCCACCTGGTGCCAGCAAACACATGACCAAGAATTTGAGCAGATCCAGAGGGACCACTGACAGGGCATCAGCCAGAATCAGTTTCACTGTGACATCCCCACAAAGTCCTGAGCACCTCCTGCACTGACTTGACCTTTGGGATGGGGCACTTCAGCATGCCTGGGACCCTCCTACTGGGGCAGGATTAATGCAGGAAACAAGTGGCCTCTGCCAGTGGATGCTGGACACTCTCTTCCACAGTGTCAGGTGCGATCATGATGTGGCATCCTGGTCACTGGGCATCAGGGATGCAGCTGCCATAGGCAATCCCACAGGTCCCTGTCACCCCGGGGTCCCCAGACCCAGCAGGGGCTGGAGGCATTGCCAGACCACGTGTCAGTGGGACTGGGAGCTGCTGGAACCCACACGGACTCCACTGTGCTGAATAACACAAGGCAAAGCCTTTCCCTCCAGTGAAATGACAACCCTCAGCCTCATAACACACTCCAGGAACAGCCCCAGCCCTGCTGGAATCCAAGACCATCCTAAGCACCTTCAGCCTTTCCCAGGGCTGCTGTTGCCCTGTGTACACAGAGTGGCTGGACTGGTGCCAGCTTCTTGCAGGCAGCCCCCTGTGAGCCCCCCTGCCCTTGCTGCACACAGGCACTCTCTGTCCTCTCCAAGCCCTTCCTGGCCCCTTCCACAAACACAGCCTCTATGATCCTCTGTTATTCTTGCAGCAGGAATGTTTCTTGGGCCCTGGCACACCCTGCTCCAGGCAGGGCTTTACTGTGCCCCACATGGTGAGGGGTTATCCCCCCAGCTTGGATGCTGAAGGCTGTGCATGGTGTGCAGGGACAGGGCTCACCTCTGTGTCCCGCCTGGGATGAGGGATTTAGCCTCATGCAGAGCCACTGCTTGCCAGGATGTGGCTGCTCTGGGGATTCCATCAGCATGGCATGCCCAGGGAGGTGCTGGGCTCAGGAAGATGAGCTGAAGCTCATCCCAGCAAGGGGTGGGAGTCGCTGCCTTCACCCCAAGTTTAGTCCAGAGGGTTGCAGCAGATCCCCAGCTCCCCATTCTGGGAAGTGGTGCAAGGAGAGTTCAGCAAGTGCAAGGGGACAGCATCACCCAGCTGCTGGGATGCAGGGAGTCTCCAACAAGCCTGACAGGCTTTGCCAGGTATGAGTAGCTCCCTACAGGCCAATTCTGTGCCCAGGCAGAGTGGGAATCTCAACCCAAACCTCTGCCCCTCCATCTTCAACTCTGCTGGACACAGCAGCAGGGTGGGTATCCCCCCAGATGCTCTGGCTCCAAGCAAAGATGGGGCAGAGTTACCTCAGGATCAAAAGCACTAAGAAGGCATCTTTGCTGAGTGACAGGGGCCATTCCTCTCCAGGGGAGCCTCAGGGGAGTAAACCCAAAACTACTCAGCAGAGCTCCAGAACCAGGTACAACCTTTGCATCCTCACAAAGCAAAATGTGCTTGGAGATCCAGAAGCTGCAAACAGAAAGGGCTGAGCCCCTGAGAGCCAGGCAGCTCATACTAACCATTGAAATGCTCCCAGGGATCCATGTGTCCCTGTCACTGCCCTGCCATGCTCACCACCCTGGTTTGGGGCTAGCAAAATATGCTGTGAGTCCCACACACTGCCTTGAGAGGAGTAAAACCTGGCTCTCTGCACTCTCCCCAAACCCCAGTGCCTTACCCATGACCTTGGGCAGCTTCTGACGGCGCAGGGGGATGCGCGGGAGCTTCATCCCGATTTGACTGAACCGCCCGCACAAACGTCTCGGAGGCTTCTTGGCTGCTGCTGGGTCTTGGCTGGAGCTGCAAAAAAGGTAATGGCACGGTCGGAGGCACTGTTTCCCTTCCTGTGGTGGGGACAGCCTTCATGGGCAACAGAGAGAGGCAGGAGCTCAGGGATACTGCAAGTGCAAAGGGGTTTTGAAGTGATAATGGGGTGGATCAAAGCAAGACTCTGTCCAGGCTACAAGAGCTGGGGACCCACAGAGGCTGCTGCCAGCCCTGGGCACCAGCTTGCACCACACCAGGATGTAGAACAGTGCCAGTGGATGGTGGCAAGGCCAGATCCAACCATGGCCGTTGGCAGTGCAGCCCCAAAATACCTGCAACACCTGGTAAAGACCCCGAATCTTTAAAGAAAAATAAAAAATCATCCCAACCCAAAGCCAAACACGTGGCTTCTCTTTATTTGCTCTCTGGTTTTGAAGCCTCCTGGGGCTGCATTTTCAAGCAATTTTCAGCAGCTGCAGGAGTGAGTGTTTTTTTGTGTTGACTCAAGGGAACCTGGGCTGTGCCCACCACCCCCTGCAAGAGACCGTGCTGGGACAGCACCACAGGTCACCCAGTGGTCTGGGGACACTGTGGTCTGGGCACCCTGGGAGAGAGGAAACTGTCTAGAGCATTCCCCCTCTCCCTGTGCCATTCCTCACCTGCTGTGTTTGTGCTTTATCTGCAGGATAATTACCTGCAGCCCCCAGGCTCTCCCAGCCAGCTGTGCTGAGCTGCAAGGGGAGGCTTCTGGAAAATTCCTGTGCAGTGGCTGGTGGCACGAGGGTGTTTTCTCTGCAGCCAGAGGAGCTCCAACCCTCTCATCCCTTGCTGAGCAGCACAAACCTTTCCCCCTGCCTTGGGTCTGTCCCCATGCCTATATTCATGGTAGGATGCTAACCTGGTTCTGCCAAAACGCTGCCAGCATCCCAACCTTTCTGCTGGAACCCACCCTCCCAGCCCTGATCATCCATCCCCATGTGGGATAGTCAGCATCCACCTGATCTCCCAGGCCTCATCTCTTGACCCAGGGGTTTGTTCTGAGGGTCCTGGCCATGTCTTGATGCCCTCGTTGTATTCCAGGGGTTCCCTTCGCAGATCAGCTCCAGACCTCGGAGACTGGAGGGACTTGGCGGGTCTCCATGAAGTCATGGCCCACAAGGGAGAAACAAAGTCAGGGAGAGTAGGACAGAGTTCCCTAGGAAGGGCTCACTCTCATCAGCCCTGATGATGCAGCAGGACTGCTCAGACCTAGGTACCCACATGGTGTCATATGGGCAGCACAGTTCTGCCTCAGTTTCCCTGCAGCACTGCTGTCCCAGCATGGTCTCTGCATCCCGCTGTCAATCCCAGAACCCACTGGTCTCCCACATTCCCAACCTGGTGAGATCCCTCCCGGCCCCGGCACTCACCCACTGGCTTCGTCCTTCTTGCGGCAGACGCAGCAGCAGCAGAGCAGGGAGAGCAGGAGGATGAGCAGCAGTGCCAGGAGGGCCCCTGCCCCGATCACCCCCATCCTCTGGTTGGCCTCTGCAAGGCAGACCCATGGCTCAGCCCAGGGCCAGCCCTGTGGCAGAGCCTGGCCCCCGGCCCCCGGCACTCACCCATGTGGCAGGCGCCTGTCAGGGGGTCGCAGGTACCATCGTGGCAGCTGCAGGTGTCGGCACAGTTAGCTCCATAGCGTCCAGGAGGGCAAGTCAGGTTACAGCTGAAGGGAAGGGCTGGATGAGAGTGGTGCATCCCCCACCCCAGGCACAGCAGTGGGGGCCACTTGGCTGCCACCTTTTCCCAAACCCTCCATACTCCAGGGAGCACTTCTCCAGCTTGCTCCGACACAGCTCCTCCACACCCTGGGGGAAACCTTAATCTACAAGGATCAGGAGCCCATCACCCATACAGTGGCTTTGAACATCACTCAGGGGATTTGGCCCAGCTGGATCTCAGACACTCTCACTGCTCTCTGCATGGGACATCACCATTAGACACAGTAATTAGGAAAGCTCATTAACCCAGCAGTCATATCTAAAGACACCCTGATGTCACACACAGGGATTCCAGCTCAGCTCAGTGGTGATGTGCCTGTGGCACCCCAAGCCCCAGCCCCCATCAAAGCACAGGCACAGTGGCCATAAGCTGGGAAGGTACCCCAACAGACTTTTTTTTTTTTTTTTGCCTCCGAGAAGGCAAAACAACAGAGCAGCCCTAAGACCCTCCCAGTTTGGTTACGCCCCATGTTAAATGCTGGTAAAATGACTCCCTGATGGTGTCACGGAGATGATGGGGACATGCAGGAATGGGCACCAATCCATGAGTCTCAAGGGCCTGTGCACGGAAAACATGTACCAGGCATGTGCAAAAGCGCCTGGGCCTCTTGGTGTCAGCGGATCCAACCCAACCTGCCTCCCCAGCCATGGGCCAGGCACCACAGAGCAGGACCCAGATGGAGTTGGGAGATGTTGGCAGCACTGCTGGGCACCAAACCCTCTGCCAGCTGCATCTCAGCTGGAGTGGCTGCAGCTGGAAGGAGCCAGTGGGCCCCAGCCCAAACCCACTCCCCTGGGGACACAGCTGCCTCCAGCCCTCAGCGCTGTGCCCTGAGGCAGCTCAGTCCATTTCACACCCCAACAACTTGGAAAGTGTCACCTTGGCCAAGCCTTGTGCCTGCCCTGTGGCTGCTGTGTGCCTGTCATGTGCCAGTCATGTGCCCATCATGTGCCTGCCAGGATGGCCGCTGAGCTTCTGCATCTGCTCTGCTGTGCTGGGCAGCAAATGCACCAGAACAGGAGCAAGGATAGTCCCCCAGCAAGGCAAAATCTCTCATCCCACTACTTGGCCCTATATTTATGCCCCAGACTGAGATTTTGGGAGAGCAGAGGAGGGTGATTTTTTTCCAGGAGAGTCCTGACACTTCTGGGAAAGATGGAGAAGATAAAGCACTTTGTGTGCGCATAAATATTTTAGCAGCTGCTCCTTTAGCTTCCTCCTGACATAGAGCTGAGCGGGCACGCTGCATGGCATGGACATTGCTTCTGCCTTCACTGCAAAAATCCCCTTTTAGCAAAATTATACCCTGCTGACAAAAACACTGGTTTGGACATAGCCACAGGGATCTGCCTGAGCACCCGGAATATTCCCAAGCCTGCCTGGCTGCACCGCCTAGCACACCTCAGCTCAAGGTTATGGCACCAAGGCTGTATCCTGAGTATCCCACATCCCCACCTTCCCAGTGCTGTGCCAGGGTTTCAGAACAGGTTAATCCACTCTCTGCCCTCTGGCACTTTGCTGAAAGCATCAGCACACTCCTGTGGGAGCATTCAGACCCTGTCACCTCCGTCTTTCCTACCAAAGGTGGCCATGATGCCCAGGCTGGGCACCCTGAACTGGTGCCGGTGCCCAGCAGCTCTTCCAGCACCACAAGTGGTTGGCAAATCCCCATAAAAAACTGCCCAAAATGCAAATGGTCTCTGTTTTTATGACCTGAGTGAAATGCCAGCATGGGCAGGATGCCAGCTCCAAATCCCTGTCCCTGCCATCACCCTCAGTTAATTGCTGGGAAAACCTGAGCACCACCTGGTAGGACCTGGGGGAACTATGGTCTGTATGTCCCAGAAAATGCTTTCCTGATGTTTTCAGACATTTCAGTCCCACACTGGGAAAAACTACTTTGGGATGAGAGCAGACCCTCAGTGGCCCTTGTGCCCCCAGATGGGGAAGAGGGAGGCCTGGGTAAGACCCCAGCCAGAGGCAGGGCTTTTAGCAGGAGGCCCCTGCAGATGCCATGCCTGGGAGGCTGTTTCTTATTCTGGGCTGTGGTTTTCTCTCTCTTTTTGGATAGAAATTCCACCCTGGACTTAAAAACCCCCAACAAACCACCACTTTGTTGGTTTGTTTTTGCCAAACAGGCCTTTTATAAAGCACAATGCCTCTTCCTGCTTTGTGAGCTTGTCCTTCCCCCTCTGCTCACCAGATCATCCAAACTATCAGCCATGAGCGCTTCCACTGCAGGAAACCTCTCAGTTGGGAACAGCGTAAGACACAAGGGGGCAGGAGGTGCCTGAGCATCACCTGTGCCCCAAGGTGCCCCCAGGTGTGCTCACCATGCCTCACTTACTATGTGCCGTGGGAGCCGGGGTGGCAGAGGCACTGCCCAGTCTCGAAGTGGCACTGGCCGTTGACGCAGTCGCTGCAGACAAAGGCGCAGTTCTCCCCATATGTCCCGTTCCGGCACTTGGTTTCACACCTGAGAGGGATGAGGGCAAAGTGGCTGGAGCACCTATGCACTTGGGGACCTCCAGCATCCCTCCACATGCAGGGAGATGGGGCTGCATATCACCGTGATGGCTTGTGGTTTCTGAAGCCAGGAGAGGGGTACAGGGATGGACTGAGCCCACTGACACTGCCATGGGACTGGAGAGAGCCTGTGAGACCCCTGCCCTATGCCCCTCGGACCCTGCGTGCTTGCAGTGGGGCTCAGCTCTCAAACTGGGATCCTTTTCTGCAGACTCTTGTGCCCAGGATTGGTTGCAGGGCTTCAGTGACCCCATTCCCTGGAAGAATCAGGGAAGTCAGGCACTGCTCTCCCAGAACCCAATGCTGCACCCAGCTGCACTCACCGGTCTCCGATCCAGCCTGGGTTGCAGTGGGAGCACTTGCCATTGATGTGATTGCAGGTGTGGCCGTCCTTGCAGGGGGGACAGAGCTTCTCGCAGCCCTCTCCATAGAAGCCAGGTGAGCAGGGCTGGTCGCACTTGGTGCCGTTCCAGCCCGCCTCACACGTCAGGCAGCGCCCATCGGCCACGGTGCACGGCTGCAGGCTCTTGCACTGCCCACACCTACAACGGCCAAGGGGAACCCATTACCCAGCACACCCCAAATTCTCCTGCTGCCGCCTCCCACCGGTGCCAGATCAGACCCAGCAGGGCTGGTCACTCACCGCCTCCTGCAGCCTTGGCCGTAGAAACCAGCCGGGCACGGCTCGCGGCAGTACTTTCCCCGGTAGCCTGGCTCGCAGGTGCAGGTCCCATCCACCTGGTTGCACTTGCCCTTGTAGCACTGGCAGTAGCGGTCGCAGCGGGGCCCGAAGGTCCTCTCTCGGCACTGGCAGCGCCCCGTGAACTGCTCGCAAGGGGAGTTGTTGCAGGAGCATTGGTTGTTGCAGCCGCGGCCCCACCAGCCAGGCTGGCACAGGCAGTTGCCCGTCTGCTGGTCACACTGGGAATTGTGGCTGCAATAGCAGGAGCTGGAGCACTGTGGGCCCCACCAGTTTGGCTCACAGGTGCATTTGCCTGTCTTCTGGTCGCACTTGCCATGCTTGCAGAGGCAGATGTTCTCACACTTGGGGCCCCAGCGGTTGAGGTTGCAGGTGCACTGGCCCGTCACATCCTCGCACTGCCCGTTGGGGTGGCAGCTGCACATTTCCTTGCAGTCAGGACCCCAGAACTGCCGGGGACACTCTGTGGGGAGAGCCATCAGCCTCAGGAGTGCCCAGGGGGCAACCCCACCACCAGGCACCAATGGAGACCCCCAGTCCCCCCAGCACCTCTTGACCACAGTCCTCCCTCTCCTTCCCCCAGTGCACTGGATGCCAGAGGAGACCTGGCAAAGGGACAGTGCCCTGGGAGCAGAGCCAGGGGACGGGCAAGGGCAGAACAAGAGCATTCATAGCCACATCCCTGATGATCTGCTCTGGAAAGTCACCCCAGGATGAGCCAGGTCCACCCTGGTGAACCCCCCTGAGGACACACGCCGGTACTCACTGGTGTCGCAGTTGGCACCGAAGTAGCCATGGCGGCAGCGGCACTCGCCAGGCCTGACACACACCTCGTTCTCCTTGCAGGTGAAGTTCCCCTCGCACACGGCTGGACAGATGGACAGACAGCAGGCATGAGAATCAGTGCTTGCTCCCTAAAGTCCCCCAGAGCCCCCCAGAGCAGAAGTGCTGTGGAGTGACCCTCTGAGTGCTGCTGAGCTGTGGCACTGTGACCATCCTGATGAGCAGCTGCCTCAGCTGGATGGGACCTTTGCCAGAAAAATATCACCAGCCTACTGCCACCCAGCTCAGCTCCATCCCTGCTACCCAGATAAGATGCCACCCATCCTGGCCACCAGCCTCCTGCCACCCAGCCAAGCCCTGTCCCTACCAGCAGCTGCACCCAGTGGTGTTGTCCCTTGCTCAGCTCTGCATTGCCAGAGCGGAGAAGGGGATACACGGTGAAGGGGTTATGGGCACTGTCATCCTAGCACTGCCTCTCCCACGTGGCCACCAGACCCTCTCCTGCTGAGAGGACCTCATGCTGAGGCCAATGCTTGGAGCCAGGCAGGCGCAGGACATGGGACAGGCAGCGGGGACAGACAGAATCGTGGTGCAGGTAGTGCTTGCAGATCCTGCACCACCTTGGACAAGCTTCCTTAGGCACTGGGAGAGGGAGAGACAACCACCCATCCCAACCACCTTACCTGGGAGTTGTTAGACCTACGGTGATGGATATTATAGAAACCCCTAAAATAGACAGATTACACAGGTTAGGAGCAGTGAGTCTAAAGGTTAGAGCAGGTTGGGGGGGCAGGAGATGGGGACAGCTTGCTGTGGGACTAACTCCATTGTCCTGTCAGATCCTGTCCTTCTCCCTTCCAAAGAGGCCACATCCCATTTCCACGCATGCAGCGAACAGTTACAGGGCTCATGCACAGTGGGTTAGTTGGTTATGTGGGTTTCAGTCCCAGCTGCAAAGTGCCACCTCTAGCTCTCCCGGGGTATGGTGAGCCCCATGGCCAGCCGAGACTGTGGGGGAGCCCCAAAACAGCTGCCTTCATTGTGGTGGCAGTGCAGGGAATGATGCTTCCAGGGTTTTGTGCTGAGCATCCATGCTGGGCTCACTGTGGTCCCCACTAAAGAATGGTGACATCTACTACAGAGCAGCCAAGCTCAACGGTCTTTAGCAGGCTCAGGAGCATGTCCCCAGTGGGGCCACCACAGACATGTGCCTGGTCTGGGCAGCTTCTTCTTCACCGGTGGCTCTGGCTCAGCTCTCTATGCTGCTGCGGTATCTGTGGGGAATCTCAGTCCCATCCCTGCAGCTGCACCTTCACCCTGGGGGACACCTCACTGTCCCTTGGGACCCTGACCTGACCCTTGGGATCCCCAAGTCCTCAGACCCAGAGCTGGCTGGTAAGGAGAGAAACTCTCACAACTCTGTGATCCCCAACACCGGGGCTGAGCACTCATTCCATGCACAAGGTGCTGGCTTGGAACACTGCAGGGAGGCAGGACTCCAGCTGCAGGTCCCCAGGACAGGGCCTCCCAGCCATGAGACAAATCAGAGTGGCCCCTGACAGTCATGGTGAGTCCAGGAGGGCTCAGTGAAGGATGGCAGAGCCCAACAAAGCAAAACACCAGCGTTTACCTATTGAACACTCGTTCCCTTGCTGCCTCCATCCCAGGCAGCACACGAGCGCCGAGGACCTGCAGGGATAAAAAATGGTTATCACAAATAGTTACAACTCTCAGAAAGTCCTGGTCCTTTCCAAAAACCCACCGGGAGCACTGAAGCCATGATGGTGAGAGGTCCTGCTGTGGGCTTCTACACCTCCAAAGGGGAAGGAGAGCTCTTGGCTCCTCCTCCAGCACACAGGGAGTTAATGGATCTGCTGGGGGATCCCACGGCTGCTGCTTGAGATGCCCCACCAGCCACTAAGGTGACACCAGGACTAAGAACAGGACAAGTTCCTTCCATTAATAAGGAGTGATGAAAAAACAAGTAACGTTTACAACTTCTACAATAAAAAAAAAAATCCAAAGACCCCCACAAAAGCTGGGAAAAAACGGAAGGTTCTAAATGTCCCAGGGGAAAACATGACTTGATCCCACCCTTGGTGATGGCACCCCAAAGGCAGGCTGAAACTATCTGGCTGGAAAGGCTGGAACACAGCCAGCTCCTAGGGAATGTCCCCATATACAAGCAGGGGGATGCCAACTGCAGGCAGCTGGAATGTGTCCCTGAGCTCTTGAGAGTCCTGGAGTGCCACCACCTCCAGGGAGTACCAGGCACAGGATCATCAGGCAGGATGTTTTTAGCACAAGCTTGATGAAGATGGGGGCTTAGACCCACTAAGAGCCAGGGATGCTCAACTCTTTGCTGGGAAGGGACATGTGGGAACACCTCACCCACGCTTTGTCAAAGAACACCCCCAAGCAAATGTTTGAGGGCTCATGATGCTGCAATTGGGTGGGGGGTATACACTCCCTGTGCCATGACCCCACAGAAGTTCCAGTTTGGGGACCCCTGCTCATCCCTCGAGCCACCCACTCATCCTCAGGGTGACCCACACTGCCTGGTACCTCAGGCGATGCTGGAGGGTCACAAACGGCCCAGGCGGATGCTGCAGTCAAGGAAAACTTCACCCAGGCTGGTCTGGCGGCGCAGCCTGGAATGCATTTGGCTTTTTTTCTTTTTTTCTTTTTTTTTTCCTTTTTCCTCTTCATATGTAACAAATGCAGAAGAGGAGGAGACAGTGAGGAAGCATTCGCTCAAAACCCAGCGGAGTCACAGGACCACGTCTGGCTGCCAGACTGCCTCGTCCTGGGGCCGGGGAGGGAGCCGCCAGCAGCCCCTCGGCCAAAGAGGGGTCCTGGGGCTGCAGCTCCCTGGCCTCTCGGCGGGCAGCATCCGCACGGCCCAGCCAGGAGCTCTGTGTCCCCCTTTTCGTGGCGGACAGTGAAAAGTTGGAAAGGAGGCAGAAAAGAACCACAAAAATGATTCAAGGCCTGGAAAAAATGCCTTGCAGCCGGAGCCCAAAATAGCTCCATCTATGCAGCCTGTGGAAGCAGCCGCAAGATGCTGCGATGGCAGTGGCGCAAAAACCCCCCACGGGGACCCCAGAGCTCAACGGGGGCTCTGCTCCCACTGAGCATGCATGGGGATGCATGGGGTTAATGGCAAAGGGGGGTCAACCACCAAACCATCTCCCTGAGGACTGGGTGGGCTGGAGTCAACATTCATCTCTGCAAGAGGCTTCAGGCTGTCCCCCCACAAAATGTTTTGCCAGCTGTACTGGGATACTCAGGCACAGGTGGGCAAGGGTCCATGGTGCTCTTGCCCTCCCATGGCATGGCCAAAGCCTCACTGTTCCACCTGGGATTGCTGTCACCACACCACCCTTTAGAAACTCAGTTTGGTGGCTTTCAGAATGATACCATCGCGAGTTTGCAAGAGGAAATCCCTCCACCTGGGAAACCTGCCTCCAACAGCCCTGCCTGACCACCAAAATGGGCATCATGGGGGATGTGCCAAAAAGCATCCTTTGTGATGAAAGCCCCGAGCTGCTGGTGGGGAGCTGGGAATTACTGGAACACAGTGGCAGGAGAGAAATCTTCTGCTGTGAGCTGGAGGACGTAAGCGGCACCAGGACCACCAGCAGCTGCGATCCAGCCCACTGCCTCACAGGATTTGAGCTTATCTGTTCCCCGATAGCTAATCTCTCTGTCCTCGTGCCTGCTGATGGCCTCCCACACCCTGCTCAGCCCCTACCTCATTTATCAGCAGCTTTGACAGCACATAAACCTGTTCCTGTGGCAAGGAAAGGTAGCCAGGATGCGGCACTGGGAAACCATTGCTCCCAATGCGGTACATGGACTGGTCCTGGAGCACAGGCAGCCCATGGAGGGTCAGTGCTGGCTGCAGGCCACTAGTGCTCATCAGGGTGTGGGACTAAAAGATGTTTCACGGCCTCAGCAAAGGGCTTGCTCCATGTACCCCCCTGACCACTGGAAAAGAATAACTGGGAGATGTGTTTAAAAGCTCACTCCCAACCCACATGGACATGGCACTACAGACATCCACAATGCAAATACTTTCTTTCCTTCAAAGTGCTACAAATGCTGGGAAAAGAGGATGAAAAGCTGCATCTGAGCTGCGGCCAGGGCTTGAGAGGTCAGCTGATGTGGAGGAAAAGGAGTGGGATGTGGGCAGAGCTGGAGCTGTCACCTGCAGGGATGAGTCCACCACATCAGCCATGACCCTGGCCCATGGCCATGTTCTGCTCATGCTGAGCATCACTGGGACCTCAGCTAATGACTCCAGGCTTTTCACAGAGGTAGAATATTTTTCTTGTGGATTAGTATCCTACACTGCCCCCTGAAATCACTTTACCAATGGCTATAGAGAGGGGTCTGAGGCAGGCTCCTCACCCAGACCAGCACAGCCTGCCCCGAACAATGAGGAATAGGCTCACATCCCTGGAAGTAGAAGCAAGACTCTGGGGCTCAGCTGGGAGCTGCTGCTTGTGCTCCCATGTGAGACCACCCGGCTCAACCCACAGGATGGAGCTGCAGAGGAGCCCTGCAGACACCAAGCATATCCCTGGTGCTCAGAGCACCGCAGGCACCTTCCCTGTCCCCAGTGCTTCTCCATCCCTGCCCCACTGGTCCTTCCAAGCATCACCCCAGTGCTAATCTTCTTTCTCTGGCACACAGGGCTCTTGGGACCACTGGATCCCAGGTACTGGCACTCCCAGCTGACCCCAGCCTCAGGGTGCAGACAGACAGACATCCCCAGGGCAAGCAGGAGTAGGATTGTGGGCATAAATAGAAATGCTCCAGGCACAGAAAAAATAAAAGACCAAAGATTGGAAAAGAGAATGTTAGCAAGAGAAAAGGACAGGGACAAAGCAATGCCCAGGTGCTTTTGGTCATGCCACTGGGCAACCAGTTATAAAAGAGCTTCAAATTTAAGAACAAGTTGCATTTAGAACACAAAACCCCAAAGAGCCCCAAATATGATCTTTTCTTCTGCCCTAAATTATTCCTTGAATTGCTACTCGTGAGCCAGGTCTCAAGAAGTCACATAATCCTGAGCCCTCCAAAAGCCATGGTGGCATCTCCCCAGAATGTATGGATGAGTTTTGCAGAGCCAAGGGTCCAACCAGCAGCTCCATCAGCCTTGGGCAGAGGACACTGGGACCTCCTCCCAAGGCCACCTCCAGCCCCACTGCCCCTGGCCCCAGGCACAGGGCAACACCTGCAGCACTGGGGCCTTGGAGCCACTGGGGTGGGTTTGGATGGTGACGTATGGGGTGCCCCCCATGCCCGTTGTAGACAATAATGATGGGGGTGGGTGCCAGTCATGTGGGTGGGGAGGGAAGAAGGGTTTGCAGAAGGGTGAGGGGTGGGAAATGATGCTCACATCATTTGAGCTTCCTAGCGACTGTCCCTGCCCCACCATTCCCAGCTCCCAAGCTGCCTTCAGGCCCCATTCCTGCTGGAGGATGGACACCACTAACCCTTCCCACTCAATAACCAGTGCCTCTTGCACACCCCATGGCACCCATGGGTAGCACAGTGAGGAAGTTTGAGCCCTGTGGTGCTGGTGCAGCATCCCCCCCATCTTCATCCAGTGGGGATGAGAGAGTTCTTCTGCAAGAGGGAGCATGCAGGCACCCCATCCCCAGCACGTGGGACAGGATACCAGGAACAGGGTGGAAACACTGATCAAGTCCCCTCTGCCACCCCGAGATGTGGTGGCAGCTTTGTTGGGCAGGTCACAGACAGCCGAGGAGGGATGGCTGCCTGTCGAGGAACAGCGCGGGTGGGAGCTGCAGCCACTCTGGCTCGTGAAGTGCCTCCTTAGGAAATTTAGGCTGTAATTTGAGGAGGGGGCACCAGCGCCCTGTGGCCCTGCTGAATGGAGCCATTATGTGGCCCCTCTCGCTTGCAGCACATGTTTTCTTTGTGGACTCATCTGACCTCATGGGCGAGATGTAAAGG
>JAKEPQ010000852.1:12540000-12642500 GCA_024500445.1 Entomyzon cyanotis | reverse complement strand
GAGTTTTCCACCAGAATGTCCTCAAGAGCCATTCCCAGGGAGGAGTTCTTCCAGGTCAGTCCTCTCCCACCCCACTTTGGGGTCTTGCTTTCCTTCCAGGAGGGTGTCTGCAGACCCACTTCCCTTTGGGGTGTGTGGGGTGAGCTGTCTCACCTCACAGGTGATCCCCACCCTGCCAGCCATGAGCACACCCCCCCAGAGGCACCCCAGCCAGACCCTGCATGCGCTCCGTGGCCATGGAGGGTTAAACCCACAGAGGGGGTTCAAGCCAGACCTGAATCCAAGAACTGATCCCTTAAAATGCTGCTGGTTCTGGATGCAGGGGTCAGCATGAGTTCTCTTCCCTAGGCAGAGCCCACCAAGCACCTCCCACCAATGCCCTGCATGAAGAGAGCAAATCCACCCCTGGTGAACTTCACAGCTTTCCATGACATCAGCAGCCTCGTGGATTCCTGAAAAAGTAGGGAATTCCTTTAGATAACTCCTCAGAAGTGATTTTAAGCAATGGGCCGTTTCACACTAGGGAATTACAACAAAAATCCCAACTGGAGTTCCTGGCCTCTGCCAGGGAAACTCCAATCCCAGAGCTAAGGATTTCTGCAAACCCAGGTGAGCAAACCAGGTACAACCACCTCTCATCCCAAAGACTTCCCCACCACAGCTGTGCCCTGCTCTGAGCTGGGCTTTGTGACCACATGAAGACTAAAACAGGGCCTAAACCATGGCCTAAACAAGGCCTAAGCAGGGCCTAAACCATGGCCTAAACAAGGCCTAAACCATGGCCTAAACAAGGCCTAAGCAGGGCCTAAACCATGGCCTAAACAAGGCCTAAGCAGGGCCTAAACCATGGCCTACACAAGGCCTAAGCAGGGCCTAAACAGAAGTGAAGTTGTGAACCAAGGGGTGAATGACATGTCCTAAACCTCCCAAGCGTCCAGCAGAAACCTGGAATTTAGCATTAATGTGCCATAAATATAACACAGGAATGCACTTGGAATGCAATGATCAAATCTGCATCCTGAAATAGCAGTAAATCACCTGGCCAAGGCCTTTCACTTCCAGCCCCAGAATTATTCCCACTCTATCAGACAACTCCTTTCATCAATAGCTCCATCTTCGAGTGATTTATGTTCCCTCCTTCCTGTCTCCTTCTCCTCATCTCCACAGAGACAAATGGCTTTGGGACAGCATGGGAGAATTTCACTCCTTGGATTGTTCGAAATCTTCTAATTTCCAGCCTTGCTCCGCTCAGGGCTGGTTTATATCTATTTGATCTATTTCCATGTTATCCCTTAATAACTTTTCCACATTGGATATTATCCCCCAGATGTGTTTCTATTAAGAACCATCACCCAACCCCTCAAACTCATTTTGTGCTGTTGACAAAGCAAAGCTTTCCAAGAGTGTTTACCTAAGGCAGGTGCTCCAAGCTCCCTGATCCATCATTCCTCTTCCTTCATGCAACTAAAACCTAATTCTTAAGCCAAACCCATTAGTTGGATAATCTGATTCTTCATGTGAATTAAAACTGAAGCAAATCAAAATACTTTTGTCTTCTCAGAGGGGAATATTTGGGTTTCTTTTTCCAAAATACTTTTTTTACATCATTTATTTTCTTTTCAATTCTCTCAAAAAAGTTTAAAACCCTCTAAAACTGGAATTCAACATTTTCTTTTATCAAAACACAATAGTCTGCTTGATCCAATTTTTTTTTTCAGTGTGGGGAATGAAAAGAAAATTCATTTCCATTTCACTCGGTGGAATCATGGAGATGGGAATTAAACACGAAATGAGTTCTGGACCCTTAAAGCAGAAGTGTTTTGGCTCCCTGGTGAAGTGGGGGATGTTCCTCCCAAAGTTCCTGGAGGCAGGAGGACAGCTGGCACTGCTGTTCCAGTGGTGAGGTGGGACTGGGATCAGCACAGGCTTGTTGGCATCCCTTGGGAGCTGGGAGATCCAGACTTTTCCCAGGGAGAAGCTCCTATTTACAAAAATCTGTGACAGAGTCCACAGCAAATTCAGTCTTTGCCAACACACGACTCAGTTCCTCCTGCTGGGAATTAGATTCCCTCGCAAGAGCCTTATTGCATTTCCCAGGAAATCATTGCTGTTCCTCATTCCCAGTGCTCCCTGCACCAGTCCAGAGGCAGGTGGGGAGCAGATGGAGCTGGAGCCTCGTCCTCCCAGTGTCCATAACCTCCCTGCTTCCAGGCCTGGGATTTGGGGGCTTTTCCTGTTGTGGTCAGCACTGTCCCCAAAGTGACCCCAATCCCTGCCCAGGGTGGGAGACACTGGCTGGTGGAGGGCTGGCATCAGCTGAGAGGGAATTCTCTCCCTGGACACAGGGATTTGGGAACACAATCCTCTGGACACCCATCCTGGCAAGGCCAGGCTGTGGAAATGACCCCTGGAAAACTTTTTCATTTCTTTATCAATCTGCTCCTTCAGCAGTCCTCCTTGCCCACATCCTTCTGCCCAGTCCCAAGCAGGGTTTCCCAGCTGGATCCTGGCCAGATCCCTGCTGTCTCCCAGCTGTTTCTGCCTCTCGCCTGAACCCCAAATTGACCTTATCCTTTTCTTTTCCATCTGCCCACAAACTCTCACCTTTACATTTAAAGCTTCCCAAGCTGTTTCTTCGTTGTTCTCCTGCAAACACCCCCATTCCCATGGAACAGCCTCAAATTCTTGGCATTTTCCCTCCCTGTTCCTACATTTCTGTCTTCCCAGCTTCATCTTTAGGTGTATTTTCAGCACTTATCAATTTAAAATGAATTCGTGCCCCAGTCCTTTCAGTGCAGAGCTATTGAGAGATGTGTTCATCAATCCTTAGGCAGATAAAAGAGTCCTTTTCTCCAGCACTACAATCCACAGGCAAAGCAAAAAGAGACAACAGGAAGCTTTAATGTGGAGTCTCCCAGCATGTCCCACTCTCCATTATCCCAGTGGAGAAAAAATCAGAGCGTTTGGGCTGGGATTCATGAGATCAAATGTAGGCAATCATTTTAATTGGAATTAATTGCACTGCGCTGGAAGTGCTCACTCTGTGGGAGTCTCCATTGAAGCTCAGAGGGAGACATGGATGTGGAAAAGAGCAGATCCAGGTGCCCTGACCCAGATTCCCTGGATTGGACTGGGCACCACAAATGGAGCTGGAGGCCAGGCCAGCAAATCCCTTATGCCCAGCAAAGGGCAAAGAAACTGGAAAAATGAGGGACCAAAAAATCCCTGCCATTAGAAAAGAGCTCCCTGATGGAGTCAAGGACATGTCAGGATCATTGATGGTCTGGTTATCTCCTTCTTGGAAACACTTTGGGGATCTTCGTCCTGAAAAGGGGACTCTCTTCTCCCCAGTTTGATGTCCCCACCCCTAAAGGAGGCTGGCTGGGCACCAGGGCTCTGTGCTGGCTGGCAAAGGGAGGCAAGGGCAGAGCAGGCAGGAATCAGCCTTTGGAAGCATTGGAATGTGGTTTTGGAGGCGAGGGTTGGGCAGGAAGTTCAGGGCAGCTCAGGGTGTGTCTCTCCCTTCCCAGCAACCCTTTTTGCATCCTTCTAGCACCTCCTGGAGCAGGGCACAGCTGGATAGTGGAGGATGAAGTCTGAGACTGGAAATACGGGGATCCTTTCCATATGGGAATCCTCTCCCTATGGGGATCCTCTCCCTGTGGGGATCCTTTCCCTGTGGGGATCCTTTCCCTATGGGGATCCTTTCCCTGTGGGGATCCTTTCCCTGTGGGGATCCTTTCCCTGTGGGGATCCTTTCCCTGTGGCTCCAGAAATTCCTTCTGCACAACTCTCCCTCCCCTTCCTCTGGGACAGCAATTCCACCTCCCAGGAAGGTCAAGGTGACAGCCTGAAGTTCACTTGGCTTGTGCCTTGATCCCTTTGGGCACTGGGAATCCCACGTCCTTCCCAAAGCCCATGGAGAAGCCCCTGGAAGCTGCAGGAATTTTGCAGAAAAGCTCTGCACGAAGTGACTCATCCAGGCTGGGCAGATCAGCCCGTGGGTTTCTTTTTTATCCCCTTTTTTTTCACCATCTCCTCCTCTTCAATCCCCAAAATAAAAGTCTCCTCATGGGTAACTTGAGTGAAATCCTCACAATGTTCCTCCTCCTCTGCCCTTTCCCCATCTTTTCCAGGTTTCCTCCAGGAGCAAGTTCCCACTAAAGCCCTGCTCCAATGAGATCTTGTTCTGGCTCCAGGCATCCTGCTACAAATCCCAGGAATACATTTCTTCTCCCAACCCTCTCCTGAAGGAGATCCTTGGTCCCACAGATTTGTTGATGAAGCAACAAGGATTTTCCCAATTTCTCAGGGAAATGGCCACGGGAGGTTCAGGTTGGATATCAGGGAAAAATTCCCCACTGAAAGAGTGATTAAGCCCTGGAACAGGCTGGGGTGGAGTTCCCATCCCTGGAATTGTTTGGGAAAGGAGAAGACGTGGCACTTCACTGCCTGGTTGGGTGGATATGGGAATATTCGGTAAAAGGTTGGATTGATGATCTTGGAATTCTTTTCCACCCAAAATGAATCCATGATTCCACGTCTGGTGAACCTTCCAGTGATGCTCATGGATCCTCAGTCCAGCTCTTCACTCGCAGAGGAAGCGATTTCCCAAGTTACCATGGAGATGAGAGCGATGGAAAAAAACTCAGAGCAGATGGATGCATCCCAAGTGAGCTCCTGATGGCTCTCCTAGAACAAAGGGAATATAAAGATGCACAGGAACAAAAGGATGAAAATTATTGATATAAACACTGATATCCCGGGAATGAGAGGGAGGGTGTGAGGGAGGCCAAAGAGCAAAAGGAAAGCGGAGTTTCCAACTAGGAAATGGGGAACAAATGAAGCTTTTTGGGATCCATGTTGGACAAAGGAGTTTAATCTTGAAAATGCCTTTGGGATTTTTTCCAGAGATATTGCCTGCTTTAATTAAAGTGATTGATTCACTCCAGAAATATGTCAGAAGTCGCCTTTCCCTAGTAAAATTCCTCCTAATGTGAGAATATCACTCATGTCCTGAGGCTAATTAATGTCAGGAATGAGTGATCCCTGGGCTTGATGGGGTCCTACTGCAAGGAGAAGCTTTTCCCAGATTTTCTGGGATATTTTTCCCTGTGAGGGTGGGGATGCCCTGGCACAGGGTGCCCAGAGAAGCTGTGGCTGCCCCTGGATCCCTGGCAGTGTCCCAGGCCAGGCTGGACAGGGCTTAGAATAGCCTGGGATAGTGGAAGGTGTCCCTGCCATGGCAGGGGTAGGATGGAATGGGATGGGCTTTAATTTCCCTTCTCAGCCAAACCATTCCATGATTTTTCCATGATTTGGTCTCCTCCATTAGAGCTGCTCATGAATTTGGGAAATTTTTTTTTAAGGAACAAGGTCTTGAGATGAGAGCACATGGCTATAGGATGCAGCAGGATGGATCCATAGGCAATGTGGGATTTATCCATCATGGAAACCCCTGTAAGAACATGGATATTTATCCCCAGAATAATCTGCAACCCTCATTTCCCCCTCCTCGGCGTGTCCATAGCAGTGTGTGGAGGAGTGGCAGAGTGAGGCTCTTTTCCCATTTCCCAGCAGAGCCATGGCTTGAGAGCCCCTGGACTGTGGGAATGTGCAGCTCCTGGCTGGGGCTGGCAGTGGGGCCCAGGAGCAGCACTGAGGGGTGTCTCTGGGTTATGGGGTTTCATAATAGGAGCCAAACCCCCCCTACACCGATGAGATCCCTTTGGATGAGCCATGGGAATATGTGAGAGTGTCACAATTTGGGATCTCAGGGGGACAAGCATCCCTTGGGAATCACCCACCAGGCTCTCCTCTTGCAGAGAACCAGGGACTTCTTCAAGGTTCTCTTTCATTCCAAAGTGAGGCTGGGTGTGCGAGAAGGAAAAACAAGAATTTTTTGGGAAGCAAAGACAGAAAAAACAAGAATTTTTTGGAAACCAAAGATGCCCTTTGGAAACCCCCCCTAGGCTCCTCAGGAATGGCCCCTGGGATAGCTCAGGTGGGCAGGGATGGGTTTAGATGGGATAAATGACAATGTTGTTATCTCTCATGCTCCATCCCCAGCTGCCTCTCTCCCAGTCCCAAACTGCCCAAAGATTCCCTGTGGAGCAGGCAGGGAGCATCTGCCCATGGATGTATCCAGTGCAATGTGGGCCATGATCCCAACTAAATCTGCCAAGGACAGAGGAAATTACATGGCAGCCAAGCCTGAAATTCCCATTTTAGCATCATCATTGCTCCACACTTTGCTGGGAAATTGTGTGTTCTCTTTTTTTGTGGAATATTTCAATCCCTAATGATGCACAGAGCTGCTGGTTATTATCACCAGTGTAACACATCCTAAATCAGTGTCATAATCCAGGGATCTTAACAGCAAGAAAATCATGGAGTTGTTAGGAGGCAGAAAAGCAGGAAATGACTCGAGAAAATCATGGAGTTTTTAGGAGGCAGGAAAGTAGGGAATGACTTGGGACTGAAAGAGTGGTGTGTGAAGTGCTGATGTCTCTGCACATCTGTATCCATTACAGCAAAAATTATCCACTAAAACATTCCCAGGAAAACACAGGGAAGCCCTAAAGGTTCAGGAGCCACATCCTGAAATGAGATGCAAAGTTTGGAATTCCAGAGTCGTTAATGATCATTATATTTAACAATAGGGAATAGCACAGGGAAATTGCATGTCGTTCCCACAGGGGTATAGTGTTCCCAGGAATGCTGTGCTGCCAAAGCCTGTGAGGGGGAACTCGAGGAATTGGATTTGGGGAGCTTTGGGATACATTTAGGAAAGTGTTTGGAAAAGGTGTGAGTTTGTGAGGAGTAAATAATTCCAGACAAACATGGTTCCTTCCTAATGGGATAACTCTGGGGCTGGGGAGAGAGGGACCAATCAATCCCATAAATCTGAGGGAGGCTTCCATGTGGCTTGGCTCAACGCAGTTTCCCAGGATGAATTATCATGGAGCCTTTAAATCCCAGTTTGGAACTTGTCACCTCCTGGCTCTGTTATTGGGATGGAGCTGTCACTTGCAACCTTCAGAGGACATGAGGAGCAAATCCTGCTGGGAAGCTGTGCCATCCTGCCTCAGGATTTCCTGGAGAGCCAGCATTGTCCTGATCCTGGTGGGAAGGGGGCTGGCCCACAGGTGACCTGAAAATCCTGCTGAATCCTTTCTTTTAGGACATTAAAGCCCATCCAGTCCCACCCCCTGCCATGGGCAGTGACACCTTCCACTGTCCCAGGCTGCTCCAACCTCTGTCCACCCTGGCCTTGGACACTGCCAGGGATCCAGGGGCAGCCACAGCTTCTCTGGGCACCCTGTGCCAGGGCCTGCCCACCCTCCCAGGGAACAATCTCTTCCCAATATCCCATCTCTCCCTGCCCTCTGGCAGTGGGAAGCCATTCCCCCTTCTCCTGTCACTACTGCCCAGGTAAAAATTCCAGGGTGTTGTTCCAGGACAGGTGTGGTTCACATGGAGTGACTTTGTATTCCTGGGGCATGGATGAGCAGGTGGAATCAGCTCTGGGCCGGACTGTCCTGATCCTGATGACACACATGGATTTACCTTCCCAGTGGGAAGAAAGGACTCATTGAAATGAGAATGGGACAAGCCAAAGCTGCCGAGGTAATGAGAGAAATGAAAGGGCTTTAGGGAAGGGTGAAAGGAATGTTCATAGAATCATGGAATCATGGAATGGTTTGGGTGGAAAGGACCTTAAAGCCCATCCAGTGCAATCCCCTTCCATGGTGGAACCTTCCACTATCCCAAATTGCTCCAAGCCTCATCCAACCTGGCCTTGGACACTTCCAGGGATCCAGGGGCAGCCACAGGGAAATGTGCTGAGCTTGCATAATAATACCAAAAACCTTTGTGGATTTTCCCACTGACTCATCCCAATGCCAAGAGACACCCCCTCTGCAAAAAAAAAAAAAAAAAAAAAAAAAAGGTGTTTCAGTCCATTCTCCATGGTTTCAAAAGGAAAATAAAACCAGGTAAAATTCTATGGCATGTAAAAGATCTGATTCCGTTATTCCAGAAGACATTTCCAGCCTTACATTTTATCCCACTCCATTACTGCTCTGTCAAGGAATCATATAAATGAATAGGATTCAAATGAAGGCTCTATAAGGTGAGATAAAAGCCAGATGCAGCTCACATGGGGAAATGTGGGATTTCGAGACAGTTTGAGACAGCTGAGAATCAAATGTGTTCCCAAAAACACTCTCTCTGGGGAAGAAAGAGGGAGAGAAGTGAAAATTGTTGCTTCACTGCCACCCACAGAAAGCTGGGGATTATTTTAGGGAAGAGCCTGCACAAGCTGCTCCTTGGGAATCTGCAGGATGGAAGAAATCCCAAATAACTTCTCTGCTGTGGGCTGTGCTTATTCTGTCCTTTGTGTGGCACATCCTTCAAATTCCTGCACAGGTGGAAATCATGGAATCATGGAATGGTTTGGGTTGGAAGAGACCTTAAAGCTTAACCTGTCCCACCCCCAGCCATGGTAGGGACACCTTCCACTATCCCAGGCTGCTCCAAGCCCTGTCCAGCCTGGCCTTGGACACTTCCAGGGATCCAGGGGCAGCCACAGCTTCTCTGGGCACCCTGTGCCAGGGCCTGCCCATCCTCAAAGGGGACAATTCCTTCCCAATATCCCATCTCTCCCTGCCCTCTGGCAGTGGGAAGCCATTCCCTGTGTCCTGTCCCTCCATCCCTTGTCCCAAGTCCCTCTCCAGCTCTCCTGGAGCCCCTTTAGGCACTGGAAGGGGCTCTGAGATCTCCATGGAATGAAGATTCTCCTCTAGGCTGAACACCCCCAGCTGAAACACACATTCCAAAAGTTCCTAGGAAAATTGAGACACCAAGCCTCTGTGTATCCAGGCTTTTTCATCTTCAAAAGGAATCACAGCCTCATTAATGAGTGCCTGAAAGGTGTGAGACAGGAAAATGCTGCTGTTCTGTATCCCTGAATCTCAAAAAAAGCGGGAGCTATGGCTTGAGCAGGGATCTACCTGTGGCAAGAATGTGCCCTGGAGCATCCCTGAGTCAGACCTGTGCCCACAGGATCAGGAGCTCCACTTGTGCCTCTTGGCTGTGGAGAGGTGACTTTGCATGGGTGACCTGCTCTTCCCATGGCTCTCCCCCTGTGTCCAGATGGAGTGGTGTCGGCGCTCCAGGATGAGCTCCACCAGCACACAGAGCTGCTCCAGCACTCTGCAATTCAGGATAGAATTCCAGGCAGGGTGGAGAGAAGCCTGTGCTAAGAGCTCTCACTTCCCATGGCTCCTCCCCATCCAGCCCCTCCAAACAGCAGGGGTTTGTTTCCCAACATTTCCTTTCCCAGAGCTGAGTGGGCTCTGCAGGATCCCACAGGAACCAGAGCCTGTTCTTCCCACCTCGAGATGAGAGAGCTCCTCTGGAAACACTTTTCCCTTCTTTAATTTGCATCTTGTCACTGGAAAACTGCCTTTCCAAACTGTCTTTCCACTGGAGTTTGGTTTTCATTGGGGATTTCTTGGATGGCTGCAGGAATTCTGCAGTCCAAGAGCTCCCATGGCCTCTGGAGTCTTGGAAAGCTTCTGGGTCAGACGAGATGTGAGCTGATTTCCAGTCTTATCCCGAGGTTTTTATCTGGTTTCTACATATTCCAGCGTTCTCCTCTCATTTAAATCCCTCCCAGACTGGAGGCTTTGGGATTAGCATAAAGAGCAAAAGGGAAAATGGAAAAACAAGGAGAAGACACAAAGATCTTCCCAAAGGACTGGGCAGTGACAAGGTCCTGGGGCTGTCAGTGCCTCTGGACATATCCCAAGCTTCCCAGAGTGTCCAGCTTTGCTGAGGGTCACAGACATTGTCACCAAGGAGTTTCCCTGGATCATTCCACCCTGGGTGACCTCAGCCACAGCTCTGGCAGTGATGGGGCCAAAGGCTGGGACACTTCTCCCTCGGATTGGGAATCTTTGCCAGGGGAGTGAGCTCTGAACCTGCCAAAGCCATCCCTGGCAGTCCTTTTCCAGAAGTCCTTCTCCATGTCCCAGAGATCTTCTGGCAGCTGTGGTGATCCATGTGGGCACCAGCCCGGGAATGTCACTTCCAACAACACTTTCCCAGTGACATTCCTGGGCTGGAAATCAAGGGAAGGAAGAGAAGCCTCAGAACTGATCCTGGTGCAATGGGAAGTGGGGATGGCTGAAATGAGGTGACATGGAAGGGCTGGAGCATGGAATGCTGGAATAACCAGGATGATGGGAAGGCACCCTGGCTGTGCAGCACCTGGGTGGCATCAGGGATGCTCCCATTTAATAAAAACAGGAATTTTGGCACCTGGAATTCCATTATGACCAAACTAGCTGTGAAACCTTTCCTGGGAAAATGCCAGTCCAATTCCAGTGTGCTCAGGAAGTTCTGCCCAACTTGAAGTTCTGGATAATCTCATCCTTCTGCCTCCCTAATTTTTTCCATAAATTCAACATTAAGGATTAGAAGGGGAATTTCTTCCTGGAGGGTCAAGAAGGAAGAGAGACAGGCAGGATTTTCCTGGAAAGGATCAAGATGGGTGTAACTGGGGAGGAAATGATGGGCCTGAAGACAGGAGTGGAAGGGTTAAACCTGCAGCCAGGGTTCAACCTCACCCAGGACTCAATCTGCACCCAGGGCTAAACCTCACCCAGGGTAAAACCTACACCCAGAGCTAAACCTGACCCTGGGTTTTGCTTAAGTGCTTTGAGCCAGTGTTTGCCAAGCCCTCAGGCTCAGCTTTCCATGCACTATTCCCAAACATTTCCGTCAGCAGTTTGTGTTTGCTGGGATATTTTGGGAGGAGCAGTTTGCTTTTCTCGTTGCTGAATTGGCCAAATATTTGCAATTCATTATCCCTTATTTGCATTTCAGCTGTTGCTGGTGGTAATTTGCTGTGCTCTCTTCCGCCTCTGGAAAAAGTTGCACCTTGTATCCTTAGAAATTGGAGTCAATCCTATGGGGCAAGTGTGGCACTCCCTAAAAATCAGTGGGAAACCATGGGAATTTGGGAGAGGGAGCTCCGAGGTGAGAAATGCTCCAGACGTGAGGGCCAGGGAATGGGGCAGGGGTCTTAAACTGAGCTGGATAAGGCAGTTTTTTGGGAAAAAAAATAGTATAAGGAGAAAATAATTCCAGAGGGTTTGTGGGAGTAGCACAAGGGAACTTTACTGGGTTTATGAAGTCAAACCATCCCAGTGCAGGGAAGCTGTGCCATGAAAAGAGGATGGAAACTGGGTCAGCTTGGGGAAAAAGAAAACCAGAAATAACAGGAGCATTTCCAGGTGTAAAAAGCAAGAGAAAGGCAGGAGACGGGAAACAACCAGCAGGGAACATGAGGAGGGCAGAGAAATCCTTCAGTAGGCACCTAAACCAGGAAAAATTCATCTGGTACTCCTAGGGCAGGGAAAATTCCCTAGGGAAGGCACAAAAGGCAGTGTTTGCTGCCTTCCCTCAGCCTTTGCAGAGCTGGAATGCTCAGGCAAGAGAGGCAAAGCTGTGGGAATGGGGCTGGAAAAGGGAAAAGCAGGGAAGTGTTCCTGAAATCTGTGATTCTCACATGCTCTGAACCTGACCCAGTTCAGCTCTGAGTGTCCCAGGCAGGTCTGAGCTGCTCATTCCTGTCTCCAAGAGCAGCTGGAGAAGGAGGAGGGAGGCTCCTGGATTCTATTTCCATTTCTGGAGGGCTTGGAGAGGACCAAGAAGCCTTGGGAAGAGGGATATCCATGGGATAAGAGGGGAAATCAGCCTGGAAGGGATCTCAGGAGGTCCCTAATCCTGTCTTGTGCTCAAAGCCCAGCGAGCCACAAGATCAGGATGGTTTGGGCTGGGCTTTAGCCACTTAGGGCAGGGCTTTAGCTGCTTTGGGCTGGGCTTTAGCCGCCTTGGGCTGGGCTTTAGCCACTTTGGGCTGGGCTTTAGCCACTTTGGGCTGGGCTTTAGCCACTTTGGGCTGGGCTTTAGCTGCTTTGGGCAGGGCTTTAGCTGCTTTGGGCAGGGCTTTAGCTGCTTAGGGCTGGGCTTTAGCCACTTTGGACAGGGCTTTAGCCACTTTAGGCTTGTCTTTATCCAGTTTGGGCTGGGCTTTAGCTGCTTTGGGCTGGGCTTTCTCCAAGGATGGAGCCTCCCAAGCTGCTCCAGTTTTGGGATCAGAGCCCCAGGGATCAGCTGTGCTGATGCTGAGAGCTCTCTGTTATCTGGTACCTTTAGGGATGCCCCCACAATCTGTGACTTGCAGGTGATTATTTTGGGGTCTAGAATTTACATTTTGGGGTCTGAATTTTGACATCTGCTTCTCCTGGGCCCCACTGCCAGCCCCAGCCAGGAGCTGCACATTCCCACAGTCCAGGGGCTCTCAGGCCATGGCTCTGCTGGGAAATGGGAAAAGAGCCTCACTCTGCCACTCCTCCACACACTGCTATGGACACGCCGAGGAGGGGGAAATGAGGGTTGCAGATTATTCTGGGGATAAATATCCATGTTCTTACAGGGGTTTCCATGATGGATAAATCCCAAATTCCCCATGGATCCATCCTGCTGCATCCTGACCATGTGCTCTCATCTCAAGGACTTGTTCCTAAAAAAATATGTTCCCAAATTCATGAGCAGCTCTAATGGAGGAGACCAAATCATGGAATTATGGAATAATTTGGGGGGTTTTTTACAGGGAACGTATTGGGTTATGGTAACATGAAGGAAAGCCCTTTTCCAGGGCGATTTTCCATCCCTCAGAGAGGGGCAGCCTGGACCTGTTCCAATCTGAATCAATCAGCAGCAGCCGCTTGTTTGACAATAAAACTCCAACCCCAAGTGCTGCATCCATCGGATTTCTCTTGGAAAGAGATTCAAACACAGCAGGAAAACAGCAGCTTTCCCTCCATCCAAAAAAACCAGACAAGTTGAGGGGTTTATTCCTTTCTTTTGAAAGCTTTGTAAACAGATCCAAAGCCCACCTTGACCACACTGGAGACAGAATTGGAACAGCCAGGAAGCCTTTCCAAGGGGATAGATAATTCCCTGCAGGAATTCCCACACGTGTCTGGGGTGGTTTGTTTCCCCAAACATCTGAAGTCAGTCCCTGTCAGGAACAATTTGTTTCCCAACAGCACTCAGAAAAGAGGGAAGGTCTTCCCTCCTCCTGCATCCTGCTGGGAATGCTTCCAGCTGCTCCCTGAGCAGCAGCAGCAGGAGCTGGACAGCTTCCAGCCCGCCAGGATTTCAGCTGAAGTGAATGAGCTTGGAAAAAAATCCAAGCATCTGGTGCAGATTATCCAATTTCTATCCCTCTTGCATTTGGCAGCCAGGAGCTCTGGCAGCTGGGCTTCATGCCTCAGAAATTGTGGGAGCTTTGAACTCCTTTAAAAACCCTTTGGACTGGGAATTCTGGGCTCTTTCCTTGCTCTCTGCCCAGCTCAGTCTGGTTTAGGATTTCAGCAGCTGCCCCAAAACACAAGATTCAAGTCCAGCATTGCAAGCAGGGACCTTCCAGAGTGAAATGATTCCTTTAATCCCTGGGGAAAACAGGGAATTGGGTATCCTACAAACTGTGCATTATCCACCTGCCTGGGCAGGGATTTCTTTCCTGTGCTGTTCCATTGGGAGAATTAAGCTGCACTTCTGGTTTGGGGTGAGGTGCCCTGAGCCCCACCAGGAGCTGGAGCATCCATGGTGGGCTCTGCCCACTTTGCTCCTCGATATCCACACTGAACTCCAGGGAATGAGCCTGGGTGTGTTTATAGGGCTGCAGCCCCATGGCTGCACTTGGCTTTAAGGGGTCCCAAGCCCATCCCTGTCCCATTCCACCTCCTGCAGCATTCCCATCCCAGCCTTCCCTGACTCCCACTCTTCCCTTTTGAGGAGCACAGCCCCACACTCAGCTTTCTAAAGTCCATTTTCCCTGTTTCCCTGTTTCTCCCCGATTTCTGAGGGACAGGGAAATGGGAAACCTCCCTGCTCTGCTTTACAGCTCGATGCTGTCATGGCCCCACTCACACATATTTGGACATCTCCCGAGTTATTCCCTGCAACTCTTCATTTATTTACTGGGAGTGAAGGATTCATTCCCCCCTGGAATAACCAAACCCAAGGATTCCCACCCACAGCTGAGCCCCTGCACTTCAGTCTCTGCTGCTGGAATTGTTTGCATCCATTCCGGAGCTATTGCACTTCATTCCTGCCCAATAGATTTTTATTTGGGTATCAAATCAAAATGTGACAGCATGGGAAGTTAAGGAGTGGAGAAATCCATCAATTACTTTTATACAGCAGAGCTGATGTGAGTGTGCTGCTCTGGCCTTAACCAGTGCTCAGCCAAACTCCAGTTTAAGCTTGGTTTTAAGGGGTGCCCAAATCATCCTGAGCTTTCTCTTCCCTAAAAATCCTTTTCTAATAATCCTGATTATTATCCAGGAATGTCTTTGCACCACCAGTCCTGCCCTTGGAGCCCTGCTGGGTTTGGGGCACTCCCTGGAGTTCATGGTTCCTCAACCCTCCTGTGCATCCACAGCTCATTCCACGGGTGGGAATCACTTGGAGATGTTCCTGCATGGCAGGAGAGGTTTCTGCTGGACAGCTGGAACTTTGGGAACTCATGTGGGACTGTTGGGACTGGTGCAGACCCTTCGTGCCCTGGCCCTTGAGCTCTGTGCCCAGGCAGTGGCAGGGACAGGGAGGAGAGGACAGGAGATCAGGCAGGAGCTGCTTCTCCTCATGGCAAACCCCTGGATAGGCCTTTCCTGGAGGCTTCATTCCCTCCTTGCCAAGACTCTGCCATCAGAACTTGTGGAAATGGAAATAGGATCAAAAATCCTGGTAATGGGTTGGGTTGGAAAGGACCTCAAAGCCCATCCAGTGCCACCCCCTGCCATGACAGGGACACCTTCCACTATCCCAGGCTGCTCCAAGCCCCATGTCCAACCTGGCCTTGGACACTTCCAGGGATCCAGGGGCAGCCACAGCTTCTCTGGGCACCCCGTGCCAGGGCCTCCCCACCCTCCCAGGGAACAATTCCTTCCCAATATCCCATCCATCCCTGCCCTCTGGCACTGGGAAGCCATTCCCTGTGTCCTGTCCCTCCAGCTCTTGTCCCAAGTCCCTCTCCAGCTCTCCTGGAGCCCCTTTAGGCACTGGAAGGGCTCTGAGCTCTCCCTGGAGCTTCTCTTCTCCAGGCTCAGCAATCCCAATAGCAAGAAAAGCCATCTGTGTTTTTCCATTAAGTTAAAAATTACATTCATTGAATTTTTAAATATTTGTATTAATTATTCCAAGTCATTTGCTGTATTCCATGATTAATAACCTTGGCAAAGTTTTCCCAAAGTCCTTCCTTCACTGTATTTGAGTTTTGCAGAGCCATTACCTCGAGGGGTCCCAGTCCTCAGCTCATACCTGAGAATACAAAGATAGGGAGGGATTAGAGGGATACAAGGGATGTGAGGAATATGAGGACCTGCTGAAACAGGAGGATTTGGGATTTCTAAGCTGTTAATCTGCTCCAGATGGACAATCAGTGATGTGTTGGCCATAAATGAAGGATTTTACCCCAACAGACCAGGATGTGAGCAGGAATGGTGGGAATGACCCACCTGGGTCATCCCCTGACATCCACCCTACTCACAGAGCTCCGAGCAGCTGCAGAGGAGCATTCCAAGGAATCTCCCTGCCTGGAATTCCAAGGACTTTGGATCAGGCATTCCAACCATGGGGCATCCAGCAGGGCATGGGACGAGTGAAACTTCAGGATGTGCAGAGCCCACCATGGAATCCTTGGAGGTGGGAAGAGGAGGGCAGGACTCATCCTATCAAAGGGAATGGGCTGGAGATGGGAAGGAGCTGGAGCCTCATCCGCCTCATCCTCCCTGGGTATGGATGCTCCTGCCAGGAATGGGATGGATGTCTGGTTCTGGAGGAGTGATCCCAGTTCCCAAGAGGTTGAGGAGAGTCAGGAGGAAAGGACCCAAAGTTGTTGGGACTTTTTGATTGTCTCTCTTTCATTTCTTCTGTTTTTTCCCCTCACTTGCCTTGAGCCAGAATCCCTGGGTCAGTTCTGAGGTGTTTGTCAAACCCTTGGATGTTCTGCATGAAAGGCCCAAAGCCATGGAAATTATTCCACTGTTATTATTATTATTATTGTTATTATTATTATTCACATTATCCCACTGGCCTGTGGGAGATGGATCTGTAGACAAACATCCCAGGAAAACAGCTCAGGAAGGAGAGACATTTTAAGAAATGAGGAGCAGACCCTGGATTTCTCCTTCCTTCCCTACACATCAACAGCTCAGCCAACAATTCCCATTTTCCAGTTTTACCTTTTCCTGGCTGAGAAGACTCCAAGGGAGAGGAGCTTCCTCCAGCAGAACAGCTGGAGACAGGGAGAAAAGCAGGATTTTTTGGGGGATTAAGGAGGTGAAGGTCAGGAGAGTTTGGAAGGGCTGGATGAGGTTCCTATCACAGGAACACCCGACAGCACTCCCTGGAGAGCATGGGAGGCTCCCACAGCCACAGCATCCATTGGCCTGGGATTTGGGAGAGAAAATCAGTGGGAAAAATAGAACCACAGGAAACAGCCCCTATTCCCAAAGTTTTCACTGCTTGCTCCCCAGTTCCTGGGAGTCCTCTGGGCACTGTCGAGTGCTGAACTCTGGATGCTCCTCCGAGCTCATGGTGAAAGTGGAAGTTCCTCAGATCGATGCTCCTGAGCCTTAGGACAACACAAGGAAAGGAAAATCCTGCCAGCCCAGGAATGCTGAAGCCACCACACCATGGAGTGTCTGTGGAATTTGTCTGGGCCTTTTTCCACACAAAAATGCTCCAATGGTTTGGGCTAAATTAGGATTCCCATCAGTGTTTTCCAGTGTTCCTGAGAAAACTGAGATAGAGCTTTTGAGGGAAAAGAGGAAGGAGAGTTTGCAATTCAATCCATTTGTTTTCCAACTTTTTAGATATTGTTTGCAAAACAGACCACATTTTCCACAAGAAAAACACAACAAAAGGAATTTAGGAGAGATCAGAATCGAGCAGTTTTCTGGAAATCTGTGTTTTCCCAAGCAGAGCTGTCCATGGGGAAGGAATTGCACCTCTCCTGCTTGCTCTGGTTGTGTGGTCCTCAAAATTAAACCTCTACTTCCATCTGGGAATGTCTCCCAGAGCCAAGGAAGGAAGCAGGATCTGTCCCTGGCCCATCATTCAGAACTGGGCAGGAGAGGAGGCAGTTCCAACCTTTCACTGCATTTTATTCCAATAAAAATGGAATAAGAATCCTTTTCAGATTGTAGGGATGTTTAGACAGCAATTAATACAGCAATAAAATTTTGGCTCTTAGGAAACCTATTTGGGATTTCTGTCATTTGTGTTTTCATCACAAAATCATTTTTCCTTTTTTTTTTCCCTGTGGAAAGCTGAGTATATTCAGGAGAAATGAAATGGTGCTGAAAACCCGCCAAAGGAAGGTTTTGATGAGAAAAACACAGCCTGAAACTTGTTGACATCCAGAAATCTCCAGGTTCCAACCAGTTCAGGGACCCCAGGCAAATCCTGCCAGGATGTGGGGCAAGGATGGGAATTCCAAACCATTCTGGTAGGTGTTTCATGCAGGAAAGGATGGAATTATCCAGAGCTCCTGGGCCTTTTAACAGAGATCTCTTTGGTTTCCTTGATCTTCCTGCATCCACATTCGGGATGGTGCCACCTCCCTGCTCCAGCAGGGCCATCCCAGAGCTCAGGGCACAGCAGTGTGTCCCCACAGCTCTGCAATGTCCCCAGGAGGAGACTGCAGCCCTCTCTGGCTCTGTTCCAGCTCAGCCCTGCCCAGGGAAGAAGCTGTGCCTCCTGTGCAGCGGAGCTCCCTGGGCTCAGTCGCTGCCCTTCCTCTGGTGCCATTGGTGCCCCCGGAGCAGAGGCTGGCCTGCTCTGAGCTCCCTGCAGCCAGGGCCAGCCAGGGCTGAGGGCTCCTCTCAGCTGGGCTCCTCTGCAGGCTGAGCAGCCCCAGCTCCCTCAGCCTTTGCTGGGCACCCAGATGCTGCAGCCTTGCTGAGCTGCGCAGCTCCGCTGGCCCAATGCAGGAGCTCCTGTGCTGCTGGGCTGAGGATCAGAGCTGCACAGCTCTGCAGAGCTGCTCCAGGGCTGGCACAGGGCAGGATCTGCACACAATCAGGGATGAACCATTTCCACTGAGGGCTCTTGTCCTGCAGGACACCCATGGCAGTTTTGCTCCCTGAGAATGTCGCTGGCAGTGCCTGAGCAGAGCAGGGATGCTCTGCTGGAGCAATTCTGGATCTGGCAGTCCAAGGAGGAGAGTGGGGATCAGCTAAAAGGGGCAAAATGTGCTCTGTATGCTCTAAATCCTGGGAAGGGAAGGGAAGGGAAGGGAAGGGAAGGGAAGGGAAGGGAAGGGAAGGGAAGGGAAGGGAAGGGAAGGGAAGGAAGGGAAGGGAAGGGAAGGGAAGGGAAGGGAAGGGAAGGGAAGGGAAGGGAAGGGAAGGGAAGGGAAGGGAAGGGAAGGGAAGGGAAGGGAAGGGAAGGGAAGGGAAGGGAAGGGCCTGATTAAAACCCAGCAAAGACTCCAAGAATGCACCCTGGGAAGGCAGAACTGTCAACAAGCCAAGTTCATAACCCTGCAGGCAAAGAAGGAGCCATCAGTTCTCTGTGAGGCTGCTGAGGCCACAGCTGACCCAGGGGGATCCTGAAGAATCAATAGTGCTTTGGAAGCCTTTCCTGGAGCACTCTGGCCCAGCAGGAGTCAGGAATCTTTCATCCATTTCTCCTCCACAGTTCCTGCACACACGTCCGAGTGGCAAAGGTCAGACATAAATATTCCAGATGAGGAAATCCAAAGATCTATAGCTGAGCTCAGGCAGCCGAATTCCTGAGGGACACAGGGTTTGCAGGTGTTTACAGTATTCCTGCAGCATGGCAGCTCTCGGCTCTGCCCCGTGTGGGGATGTGGAAGTTGGAGTTTGGGAGCTTCAGGGCACTCCCTGCTGCGGGGATTTCTGCTGGAAAGAGGAATCATGGTCTTCCAAGGGATATCGATAGGAATATCCCCCCACAGGCACTGCAAAGGGGGACATGGGGCATGGAGACTGCAGGGATGTGCCCTACTCCCCACAAAGAAGCACAGCTTGACACCAGTAAGGCTCTCCACAGCTTGGACATGAATTGTCACACCAGAAAAGAACACAGATGGCAGTGACACCTTACAGAGCCCTGTCAGCTCCTCCCCAGAGGTCCCTGTGGGACACTCTTCAGGGACGCAGGAGATGACTGAGCTCAGCAAAACCCCAGCTCCTACCAGCCAGAGCCTCCTGGAGCCAAAGCAACCTCCGAGCCAGACCCTCCTCTCCCATCAATCCACAGAGCCCATTGCCAGCTCCAGCCGTGTTGGCAGCTTTCTATTCTAGCATCCAAAATGCTTGGAACAAATATTTATCCCACTAATAACTCAAATTAAACACTGGCTGTTTGTCTGTGAACACACTGGGCTGCAGCAAAGTTTGGAGCTCCTTCATTTTCACTCCAATAACGAAGAGTGAGCAACACCCCCAGGCGTGGGGTGGGATTGTTGGGGTGTCCGGGCAGGGCCAGGAGCTGCACTGGATGATCCTGGTGGGTCCTTTCCAGCTCAGGATATTCCATGTTTCTGTGACCTACCCATGGCCCTGAACTGAAGATTTCACAGCAGCAAAATCCTTGCTGAGGGACACTGTGTCCCAGGGCTGGCAGACAGGGAATGCTGCTCTGCTCTGGACTGGAGGATGTGATTATCACAGCCAGTTAATTCCCAGTTACTACCCAGTAAATGCCCAGTTAATGCTCAGATAATTCCCAGTTAATGCCCAAGGATCACAGGGCAGGTGAGGCTCACAGAGTCTGAGCTGCTCCTCCTTGGTGGTTCATTATCCCAATCCACACCCACATTCCCAGTGCACCCCTAAAAGCAGCAGCTGCCAGCACGGCTGCTGCTCGTTAACGACCCCTGGATTAATTAGGAATCAGGAAAAGCTGCTGGCTCTGCAAGGGCTCAGAACCTCTCTGTTTAATGTTTCGCTCTTGTCATTGAAGCCCAGGAGCCCTGAGCAAATCACCTCTGTAATGACCACATCATCATCATCATCATCATCATCATCATCATCATCATCATCATCACCACCATCATCACCACGGTGCAGTCATTGCGAGGGGCTGGGAGCAGGGCAGCTCAGCCATGGCTGACAAAGGGATGAACAGCCTGTGCTGGCCAAGGCTGGGCTGTCCCTGGCTCCCAGTGGCCTCCAGGGAGCTCAGAAGGGCCACTCCTGTCCCAGCCTGGCTGGAGACACCCTCAGGGACATGTTTGTTCTGCAGGGTGACAGGTGACAAAGCAGAAATCCCGGCTGGAATGGCAGGGCAAGGCATGGCCTGAAAACGGACTGATCATCTCTGCATTAATTGGTGTAATGGTCCTATCAAAGTGTCTTTATTTCATAGCCCAGGACTGATCCCTCCTGTTTCCTACAATTCCATCCTCTGTCCTGCCAGCAATAAAAGCAGGTGATGACTTTTAAACCCAGAGCAAATGGCAATTTTGTGCCGTTTCCTGGGAGTGCTGCAGGGCCAGCAGGAGTGGCTCTGGGCTGAGCTGGAGTGACAAGGAGCCTTCATCTCTTCCATTGGCACCTCCGAGGTGGGATGAGTTCCAAAGATAGCCACAGACATGACAGCCTGTCGGGAAGCACAAGCTGCTCCAGCTCAGCCTGTGACAGAGTACAACGGAGAGAGACAATAAATAATTGACAGTGCTGGGGATTAATAGAAGTGTCAGAGCACAGAAACCTTGGCAGGGCTGTGTCCGAGGTCTCTGCAGGGATGGGAAAGCTCCACATCCCTGATAAACTCAGAAATTCTGGAAGCCAGCTGGAGCTGGGGAGTCCTCAAGTGCCCTCCAGGTGTCCCAGGTGTGCTGCCATCACCTGAATGTGGAAATGCTGCATGCGTTTGAGGTCAGTTTTAGACTCAAGTCAGGCCTGTGGAGGATCCTTCTGGTTTATTTGAAAATAAACCTGTGTGTCCCAGCCCACAGCTGGTACCTGGTGGAGTTAAAAATGACAATCCTGGAATACCCTGAGCTGGAGGCACCCACAGGATCACCCAGCCCAGCTCCTGGCCCTGCCCAGACACCCCAGCAATCCCACCCTGTGCATCCCTGGCAGTGCTGTCCAAACACTCCTGGAGCTCTGGCAGCCTCAGGCTGTGCCCATTCCCTGGGGAGCCTGGGCAGTGCCCAGCACCCTCTGGGGGAAGAACCTTTCCTGATCTCCAGCCTGACCTGCCCTGGCACAGCTCCAGCCGTTCCTGTCCCTGTCCTGTCCCAGGGAGCAGAGATCAGAGCTGCCCCTCCACTCCCCTCAGGGTTTTCCCTGGATTGGCACCACTTGAGCTGTGCAGGGATAAATCTCTGGTTTCCAGTCCCATGTGCTTTCTCTGGATGGGCACAAAACTCGACCCAAAGGTGATGTGGTAGAAACTTACCCAAGGCAATGCTGAGGGAGTTTGCTGTCCCAGCAGCAGGAAGCTCAGAGCAGTGGGAGAAAGGGATTTCTCACTCTATCCCACGTGAGGTGGGTGCAGCCACATTCCCAGCTTGGAGCTGAAATAAAGAAATGATGGCGATGGGACACACACGAAAAATTAAGAATGGATGTGGCCACAGCTTCCACTGGGACTGTGTCTCCTTCTCCTTGAATGAATTGGGATTTTACAAGGCACAGTAGTGAGGGAGAGAAAAATTAATGAGGGAAATTTTTGTAATGAAATAAGCAGCGAGAAAAAGGCAAAAGAGACTTTTCCTGGAGTCTGAACCGATGGTGCCTCAGGCAAAGGAATTTCCCCTGCTGTTGTTGGTGACAATGACACGGTGAACAAACAGCTCCGGTGACAAAGGGGACAGAATTTACTCTGCAGCAGGAGAAGGATGGGCCAGGGAGCTCTTAGGGCCATTAGGGGATCCCAAATTGCCTGGCCCTGCCAGCATTCTCCGTGTGGTGCTTAAAGGAGGCTGAATCCATCTCGGAGCACTTGGCTTTTATCTTTAAATGTGTGTGGAGAAAATTCAGGTGGCCTGGAAAAAATAAATGCTAAGACTATCTTTAAAAAAAGGATCAAATGGGGATCTATTGCCCAGCCTGCTGCCTAAAATACCAAGGAAAAGAATGGGAATGTATTATCTGGCAAAGTGCTTGTGAACACCTGGGAGATAACGAGGCAGGGAATTACAGCCAAGTTTGATTTGTCAAGAGCAAATCACATAAAATCAATTTAATGCCCTTTCGTGGCAGCAACACCAGGCCTCATGCTCAGGTGAGCAGTGATGGATGGCATGGATCAGGATTCCAGTGAACAGGAAAGCTCAGCTGCCCCGGGGAGAGGGCAGGGAACACCCAGAACTGCAGGAAAACATCCCGAGGTGTCCCTTTGCATTGGGAAAGGACAGGCACCGTTCTGGAGAGCAAACACATCCAAGGTTTTGCCTGGAAAGATGAGTCTGGATGTGGCTCAGCTGTGGAAGGAGGTGGCTGAGTTTGGAGGTGCAGAAGTGGGAGAGATCGTTGGTCTGAAAACCAGGATTTTGGAAGGAAATCAGAACCATCCCCACTGGAAGGTGGGAGGTGATGGAGATGTAGTGCCACTTGGAATGAGAATAAAGGGGAATAAAGTCCTGCTAAAGGGGTGGGATGGGATAAAGGAGCTGTGGAGGTGACAAAGTATGCTGTCCCTTGAGTGTGGAAATGGGAACAATGGACAATGGATGACAATGGATGTGTTGTGAGGTGGAAATTAGGGAAAATTCCCAATGAGGAAAGAGAGTGGGGAATTTTTAAGGAGTCTTTTACTGATTTGGTGCAAAGGTCTGAGCTGACCACATTGGGATTCTCCAATTGGGAATTCCAGTGTCTTCCTACCCCGTGTGCAGGAATTCCCTGATTCTGTGACTGTGGCACCACTGGAGCAGATCTGTGGCACCACTGTGGATCTACCCCTGCCACAAATCCAGCCAAGTGCAGCCAAACCTGTTTGTGAGACATTGCAGGCTTCCCCCAAGGATCTGGGAATCATTAGGAACCTGGGAATGGCCTCTTCTCCTTGTGGGTGCTTCACCTCCAGGCTTTTTCCCTTTCCATCTGCTGCTCAGGAATGTTCCTTGGGCAGGTCCAGGGCTGTGCCTGGGGTGTGACACCGGCTTCGTGCCCTGTCTCAGGGCTTCAGCCAGCAAACCTTGGATTTCAGCAATTTATTCAAAAATGAGTGAGAAAATCCCTTCTATTGAAAGCTCTGAATTTGCATGAAGAAATAAATCAGCTTTGTGTGTTTGCTGGATTCCAGAGAACTTCACTGGAGGATGAAGGTGACCCCAGAGAGCTCTGACCATGGGAACTGCACTGTCAGGGGCCCCAGAGGTGTGGCTGTCACTGCAGGTGTCACTGGGCCAGTGTGCCCAGGAACCCCTGGGCATCATCTCCCTTCACAGAATCCCATTGGGTGGAAGGGACCTCAAATCCCATCCAGTGCCACCCCTGCCATGGGCAGGGACACCTCCCACTGTCCCAGGCTGCTCCAAGCCCTGTCCAGCCTGGCCTTGGACACTGCCAGGGATCCAGGGGCAGCCACAGCTTCTCCAGACATCTACAATTCTTTTCTTTCCTTGCTGTCCATCCTTGCTGACACTTTCCTCAAGGTCCAGCATCCCTGGGAGCAACCAGATGAAGTTTGGTGGAATTGTTTCAGTGGCTCAGCCATGAAAGGAGTTTTCTCTTGAAGGCCCAAGATGAACAAGGAGGAATGGATCCTTTTCCAGGAGTGGGCTCAGAGAGCCCAGCAATGGGGAGTCACTGGGGGGACTGGGCTGGGTGACACTGCTGGGCCAAAGGTGTCACCAGCCCTGAGCTCAGCTGTCCAGCCACAGGACAGAGGGACAGGGAATGAGTGGGATGGATGTGGGATAAGCAGCCCTTTGTCCAGGGCCATCCCATCAGCCAAGGGATCACAGAACAGGTAAATCCAATCCTGCAGCTCAGCTGTCACTGCAGACACTTCCTGTCCATGAATTGGTGTGGAATTGGCTTTCCCTGAGTCTCAGGAGTGACACGGGGATGTGTGAGGTCCCAGTGTGTCCCACCAGAGCTGCAGGTGCTGCTCTCGAGGGCACTCACGGCTCTGGGCTTTGGGAAAGGAAACCCAGATGGGGAGAAAAGGAAATCAGGACTTTTCTGGGTGTGCTCATCAGACTCCCTGCACAGCCCTGCAAATGCTGCATCCCTCGAGCTGATCAGATCCCATCTCAAACCTGCTCCCAGGACACTTCCAAAGAGCTGCAGGAATGGAAGAGGGGATGATGCCTGAGAAGAGCCCAAGGCCATCCCTCACCACCTCTATTCCCTCCCTCTATGACCCTGCTCCTCTTTTCCCTATCTTTGCTCCTTTGCTTTTCTCCTTCCCTCTTTTTCCTTCCCCTATTCCCTATTTATGCTCCAGTGAGTGAAGCTGAGCATCAGCACGAGGGTGCAATCCAGCCCTGGTTTTTTTGAGGGAAGGTTCTGATTTGTTCTCCTCCTGCTGTAATTTCCTTCAGTGGTGGAAGGTTAAGTGTGTGCTCCACAGAGCTCTGAGCTCCCTGATTGAGGGGGCTGCTGAGAGCTGAGTGTTGCTGCAGCTCTGATTTCCTCCTGCTCACCAGGGGGATCAATTCTGGGCAGATATGAGCCCAGAATGTTGGAGTTTGCAGGCTGCTGAACCTGGGATCTTCCCAGCAGGGAAAATTTGGTGTTTCCCTGCTGCTGCACCACCTCCCACGTTGTGTCAGGGGTTCTCTGGGGCTCTGCTTGGCATCCTGGGATTTTGGGGCTGTGATTGAACATCTCATTCCTTGGGATTTGATCCTCAGATTTTTGTGGTGTCAGTGATAAAAGCTCTGGGAATAAAATGCCTGCACCACAGAGCTGCTGCCTTGGAGGGCAGGATCATAGAATCATGGAATGGTCTGGGTTGGAGGGGAGCTTGAGGATCATCCAGCTCCAGCTCCAACCAGGATCACCTGGCTGAGGTTGGCCAACACCTCTGGAGTCACCTTGGCTAACCCCCAGCAGGGACCAGAGAGGGAGGAGGGAGATTTGTGGCTGACACAAGCACCATTGGCTCGGGTGCTCCAAACCAGGCCACCAACAGAAGGGACTGGGCCAGAGAGAGGGATTTCAGAGATCTCTGCACTCCCTTCGCTCCACAGGTAAAGAGCAGCAACAGCAAAATTCTCACGAGATTCCTGCTGGCAGCACTGGGCTGGGAAGCTTTTGCCAGCCTGGGGAGGAGCAGTAGGTCCTGGCACCCAAGTGACCCAGGGGCAGCAAAATCCTCCCCGAGGGCAAGTGGAGCTCAAGGTGGAGCTCCTTTCCTCTGTGATCCCCAGGATCAGTGTCTGGGAGCTCCCTGGCTTCCCTCTCCCTGTCTTTCCCTCAAAACACTGGCATCTCCTTAAGCCCCGCTTAGCACCTCGAGAAACCCTGGGATACACAAAGGACACTTGATAAAAGCCTCCCTGGATTTTCCCCAGCAGAACTGTGGGGGGAAAATGTGCTCAGAGTTGCTTAGAGACACAGAAAGAAGTCCTTTAAGAGCCACCACTTTCTGTGGAAAGCCTGGGAGAAAAATCCCTGCTGCCTGCCTTTGTGGGAAAGGTATTTTTTATTTAAGATACAAAGCAGGATAGTGTTTGTGTGCTGCCCTTCATCTGCATTACTCCACTTAAAATCCCATTGCGGAAATATGAAAGAACTCTGTTTTCTTTAAGGATATGTCAGCTCTGTTCCCAGAGGGATGGAAGAGCACCAGAAAAAAAGGGACAGCTTTAGTAAAACAGCACTGCCAGGGGACATAATAAATCCATAAATTACTCACAACCAGCAAGGCAGCCTCACAAACTGCACAACAACATCCTGCAGTACAAGGAAATATATTCCCTGGGAATGTTCTCTTGGAGAGGGAGTGCTGGCAGTGCTTGTCCTGCCATCCTGGGCGTCTCTGAGCCCCAAACACTCCAATCTGTGGTCTGCAAGGAGCTGTTGCTCTTCTGGAGTGCAGCCTTTGGAGCTCCATCCCACCAGGATGGCTGCCACTGCTCACCTGCCTTGGAATGTGAGCAGGAGTGGGGAGACCTCAGCTCCCCAGGGCCATGCAGGGCTGGTTCACAGGGCACAGGGTGCTCAGGGAAGCCTCAAGAAGCCCAAAAGCCTCATGGAATTCCCCTGGCTATGGGAAGACTGTCAGCACTGATCCATATGGCAGCACTTGACCCTTTTTAGTTGTGTCCCCCCTGTTCCTGCCATTCTTCCACACGCCTTGGTTCCTTTTCCAGTCACTTCTCCAGGTCATCCTTGTGCTCTGCTCCTTGTCTGAGCTGGACATCTCAGCCCTGTCCTGGATCTGCTCCCACAGAGCCACAGGAGGTGCTGCTCTTGCTGCTCTGCCTGTGCCAGCACTGGGGGAGCTTTGCAGTTCATGGCATTCCATGGAATCATGGAATGGCTTAGGTGGGAAAAGACCTGAAAGCTCATCTTTTTCCATGGGCAGGGACACCTTCCACTATCCCAGGCTGCTCCAAGCCCTGTCCAGCCTGGCCTTGGACACTTCCAGGGATCCAGGGGCAGCCACAGCTTCTCTGGGCAACAACTGCATTTTCCAGCATTTCCTCAGCGCCTCATGGCAGGACAGCTGCTCCAAGCCCTGGGACACCTGGTTCTGTCTCCAGTGGATCCTGGACAGCATCTCCCTGGAGCTGCTGGAGCTCCAGACTGGACAGAGAACTGCAGATGAGCTTCCCTGTGCTGGGAAAAGCTCCCTCAGCTCTTGCAACTCCCCAGAGCCCTGGGTGCAGTTTGGTTTCATTCCAATGCATCCCACACAAGTGGTTTTCCTCACTCTGCAATCCATTCCAACTCCAGGCCCTTCCAGCAGCACCAGTGAAGGAACAGTGCAAAGGGTGTCTCAGCTTCCCAGCAGACTGAATCCAAAGACACTGAGTTAAAATGCCTCATTAGAGACCCAGAATGGGTCCCTTATATCCTGAATTCTGCATTCCCAGTGGCTGGAATCTTCCATCATGGCTCATTATGCTCTTTTTAATTGGTTATCTTTCTCCATGCTCTGAATACACAAATGCTGCCATTATTTTTGGAGGATATATGTGGATATCTGGATATTTCCTGCCCTGCTTATCTTTCCCCATGCATTCCCTCAGGTGTCTTTTGTACCTCTGCATTGTCCTTTGAGGGATTACTATTATCACTCCTGCTGATGATTCCCTGGGTGCTTATCAGGTGAACTCCTGAGTTCCCCATTTATTCAGGGAATTAATAAAAGAATCAGGTATTTTTCCAGCCCTTCTCCACTCCTTCCTTAGATATGTGCATTTGCAGGAAAAGAGTGGAGAAAGGCTCTGCACCTATATTGCATTAATTATAAGGAATAAAACATGGAGATGGAGCTAAGGAATATCCACATGGATCAGCAGTGTGCCCTGAGCTCTGGGAGGTGGCACCAGTGACCCTCTGTGGTCCCTCCAGCCTGGCCCACTCTGGGATTCTGTGACATGGAGATGCCAGAGCAGCTTGGGACACTGGTGTCTCTGGGGTGCCTGCAGAGAATCCAGAGTGTTTCTGTCCCAGAGAGGTTTCACAGCCAAATCCAGCCCTGCTCTGACAGGGAATGCTGCTCTGGCAACACCAAAATAGGAATAAATAGCTGGAAAGCTGAGTCCCCACCCTCTGAGGCTTGGGGGTTTTCTCCTTCTTTGGCTCCATCTTGTCCCTGTCCTCCCTCTCGTGTCCCCATTGCAATGGGACTGAGCTGCTCCTGCAGGATTTTCAACATCAGAGATCCTTGGAAAGAGCAGAGAGCTGGGATTTCTCCTCTGTTCAACACACACCCCACCAGGAGAAAGGAACAGCAAGGAGAGCATCCTCTGTCACCTTCAGCAGATATGGGGAAGCTATGAGGATGGAAAAGGTTGGGGAACAGGGGAATACAAACCTCTCTCCCTCCTCAGCTGCTTCCTGCTCTCCATCCTTCCCGGTGCAGCTCAGGATTCCTCTTAACCAGCTTGTTCTGACATTTCCAAAGGGGAATTGTGGTTGGATTATGATATTATATCCTTAATGGCAGAGTCAGCAATTCCAAATGTCACCTCTCAGAGAATGAGCTTCAGGATTAGGAATTCCCAAAAGCCTTCAGTCATTGTTCTCTGCTCTCATCTGAGTTGTTCCCTTCTCCTTCCATACCTGCATTTAAGATTTATTCCCTTCTTTTTCCAAACCTGTTTTTAAGAAATTTTCCTTTCAGCAGATCCATTTTTCAGGACTTTTCCTCAGGATCTCGCAGGCAGTAGCAGCAGAGGGAAAGTTCCTCATCAAATCCCCACCATTGGAGGTTCAAAGCCCCAATGGACCAGTCCTGGGTCCAATGTTGAACCAGATCCATTCTCTTGGAACTTCAAATCCCAGAACTTTTAAGGCTGGAAAAGACCTGGAAGGTCATCAAGTCCAGCTTGTCCTGGTGTTGTGGTGATGTCTCCAAGAACTGCTTTGCACACTGTGAAAAGTCTTCATCTGAAGGCATTTTGGGGTCATTTATCCAAGCAGAAGACTCCAAAGTCTTTGAAAACTGGAGGGTGGAAGTGACTCCATCAGATCCCTGAGCTGGGTAAAATTCCATATTCCTACAAACAATCCCTGTATGGAGCATTTGGATCATGCTCAGTGTCCAGGAAATCTCAGATTTCCAACCTTGAATCCCAAATTTTAAAGGACTAAACAACCAAGGATCTGTAATGGGCAAAATTCTCCTGGATGAATGGAATGGTATCCAGGTATCTCCAAGTTTTTAGGTACAAAGGGAGATGTGGAAGCAAAACCCAGCTCTCAAATGAAATTTTTGACTCTAATGACATTTTCTGGGGCCAACCCACCCCAGGAACATCCCCATGGAGGAACCCTTCAGCTCCCAGGGGAAAAGCTTGAGGAGGCCTCACCCTTCCAGCTGAAACACCTCCCTCCAAGAGGGAGGAATTTGGAATATTTCAGGTGGTTTGGGTCACATCTGGTGGCACAAAGTGGCTCCACTGCCTCAGGGCAGGGCCAGAGGTGTTGGGTGTGGAATAGGAGAGCCCATGGTCCTACGGCATAAAGGGGAATTGAATTCCTATATGAAATGGGAATAAAAGGAAAAGAAATGATCCAGAGCATTTTTAATGCTTCTGAAGGGGAGTTCAGTGTCTCCTCTAGCGAGACTTGGCTCTGCTGTGTCACCAAAAACCAGGGAATAAACTCTCCAACCAATTTGCTGGATTAGAAAGCTAACATTACTTAATTAGCAGCACTGGATGTGTGGGAATTGTCTAGGTTACAGGCCATGTTATATCCATGAAATGAATACATATTCCTCATGTATCTGTTGCATATTTATGACATTTCCATGCTAATTATTTCCATGAACTTATTTGGATATGAGAAAGGGTCTTTTGAGGGTCTTCACTGGCATTTGGAGCATCTCATTCCTCAGAATTCCCTTTTATGCTCCTGGATCTTGTGATGAATCTGCACCCCTTAAGAGTGTCTCAAATACCTGACCAGGTGACGATGCACCCTCTATTATCATCCTTTACTTGGACACTCGATCTTTGTTGCCAAAACTAAGCCATCTCCCAGTCCATACCAATCATGGATACAGGGAAATAGGGAAGCCTTGGCTGGCACTTTGTAGCCCCAGATGTGGGAGATTAACACAAAGCAACCTTAATCCCTCGTGTTTTGTATGGTACAAAAATCAGCATTAACCACAATCATGGCATCATAGACCATTGCCCTAAAGTGAAAATTTTCCACCATTTTCCCCCTACTGCTGAATGGATTTCTTCCTGAAGACATAGAACCTGTTTGGTTCTATTTTATATCATCAAAAGTTTTTCCCCATTTCTGTGGCTCCAGCCCAGGGTGAGCTGGTCCTGCAGGATGAACTCAGGGGCTGCTGGAACTCAGCTGCTCCTTCCAAGGAAAGCTCTGTTCTGATCCGTAGTTTTGGCAGATCTGGGATTGGTGCAGCATCACTGAACAGTTCCTAGGAAGCAAATGACACAGCTGAAGGACTTTGCCTTCTCTCAGGACGTGGCTGAGTTAATGAAGTTAATTACCAGAAGGCAGCAAAGAGATACCACAAGATGGTTTATCACCATCCTGAACTGAGGCCACCACATGTCCCCAGGTGCCACATACAGAGTTTTCCATCCCTCCAGGGTTGAACTCCTTCCTGAATTCTGTCCCCAGGTGTTGTTAAACCTCTCTCAGATGATATCTGAGCTCTGCTCCAAAGCCACCTGTGCTGTGACAGTCACAAACCCAGTGACTGCAGCCTGCCTGCTGCATTAGTGCTCATCTGCATTCCCAAGGCGTGGGGTTTAACAGGAACTTTCTTGGAGCAGAAACTCTCCATTCATCAGAGAGATCCATGGACTCCAGAGGGGGAGTCAGGTGTTTATGACTCTGCTCATAATATTAAATTAATACAGTGGTGATTTATCAGCCTGGCAACTCTGAGTCTAACAAGGCAAGGGAAGCAAATGGAAGGTGAGGTTTTTCCTGGGATCCAATATTTGTGCCTAGTACTGCTGGATCATAGGATGAAGCCCCAAAAAGCTTTTGTGGGCTCTTTCCCAGGCAGGCTGTGCTGTCACACACCTTGGGCAGTTGAATTTTTGCCCCTCTGTTTGGCTGCAGGGAAGTTGGAGAGAACAGAACCTGTGTGTGCTGCAGGAAGATGTGCTCGGCTGATCAGCTGCAAAGGGCATGCAGGGCTTGGAGAGACCCTGGTGCTGGCTCAGAATAAATCAGCCCCGGGCTGCCTTTATTTATCAAGGATGTGGCTTTAACAGGAGCCCAGGCAGGAAAGCTGGAGGACAAAATGATAAAATGGCAGGAAACCTCCCCAGATCAGGCCCAGCAGTCCCCCAGGAGCTCAAGGACAAACCAGCTGCTCTGGGCAAGCCTGGTTTAAAACCAGCACAGGATCAGGGAGTGTTTTCCAGCTTTCTGGTTTGTCTAACGCATCTAAAAGTCCAGAGAATTTGGGGAAAAGCTCAGAGCAACTCAGGGAAACCCAAATGTCACCAAAGGAGCCCCAGCAGCCACATCCCAGAGGAGAGCTGGGTGGTTCTGTCTGCCCCAAATCTGAGGAGAACACGGGGAGTTCCCTCACCAGGGGTTTTTAGGGGAATTGTGCTGCCTTAGGAAGAAAGGGGAAGGTGCTCACACGGTGAGTGTGGGGTTGGAAGGAAGAAAAGGGGATGGGGTGAATGAGCAGCACCACAGTTGTCACCCTCTGTCACAGGGAGGGGTGGCAGGGAGCTGCCTTGGCCCCTGAGCCAGGCTTTGAGCTGTGCCAGGGGTTCAGCTCCTCACAAACACCCAGAGAAGCTGTGGCTGCCCCTGGATCCCTGGAAGTGTCCAAGGCCAGGTTGGACAGGGATTGGAGCAGCCTGGGATAGTGGAAGGTGTCCCTGCCCATGGCAGGGGGTGGCACTGGATGAGCTTTAAGGTCCCTTCCAACCCAGACTGGAATTCTGGGATAAACAGCCTGGAGAAGAAGAGAGTGCCCATTGAGGGGTTTGCTGCTGGGACATTGCTGCTCATAGTACCAGGGAGAAGGAATTGTGGAATCCTAATGTGAGGAAAAAGAAGGTGAAGCTGAATGTAAATCAATGTAAAGTCAAGTGCAAGGGGGGAAATCCTAATTAGGCATCTCCAGGGATGGGCTCCAAGTGGATTATTGTCATTCAGGAGTGAGGCAGGGAGATTTTATCAGTCCCATAAATACATCAGCTCAGCACACAAAGAAAGCAAATCAAATTATGGAATTATCAGGACAAGAGAGGACAGGCACAGAGGAATCTGTGTGTGATACTGGTAAATCCATGATAAACCTCTGCTGGCAAATCCATGATAAACCTCTGCCTGGATCCTGGGGGCAGTTCTGGGCCTTCCCGTCTGGAACAGGAATGCAGGAGAGGCGAAAACGATGGATAAAATCTCAATGGGATGAAGAAGGTCATGAAGGAGCAATTGAGTAATTCAGGGGATTTCAGAATAAGAAATAAGAAAATCAGGGAAAGAGTGTGAAGGTGCCAGGCTCAGACACAGACCAGGAGAACACCAGGGACAGGTCAGGAATGTCTCTTAGGACACATCAAGGAAGCTTCTGGACATTCCTCAGAGCATCCTGCTTGGAGTATGCATGGAAAAGAAAGGTCCAGAGTCACTGCAAATCCTCAGTCAAGCTGCCCCACGGGGAGAAATGCAGAATCCCATCATTTCCTGGGACCTCATGTGGGGAGGGGACAGAGCCTCAGACACAGGGGAGGGAGGGTGGAATAGGACGGGAAATAGGAGTTGGGCCTTGGAAAGAGCTGTGCTAAAAAGGGGATTAATGGGGCCAGGTGATTCTCTCAGTAGGGAAGAACTGGGGGAAAAAAGAAAACCAAGTAAAAATAGCTGTTTTTTCTGGAGCCAGCCCAAGGAAGAGAGCAGGACATGGATCAGCTCGCGGTGTGGGTGAGGGGATGGATGATGGGGACAGCAGAGGGGTTCAGTGCAATCCCAGACAATCATCCTGCTCTTCTCCCTTCTCCTGTGGATGCAGAGTGAGGCTCTGGCTGATCCGTGGGGAAGTGAGAGCAGGAGGGAGCAGCAGCCACAGCCCAACAACATCAACTTCACGTCCTGCTTTCTGTCCAAATTCCCTTCCTGGCCCTAAAAGAAAGGTCTGCTCACATTCCAGTGAAGGTAATCACACCTCAATTCCTCTGGAGCCTGAACTGGAGGCATTATTAAGGAATAATTGTTCCTTAATTTGCTCCCCACAACACAGCTTTGGACAGAAGCAAACAATGCTGCTCCGAGGGGGCTGAATTCCAGCACAATGAAGCTGAAGGCTCTGCAATAATTCCTGGCTGCTGCCAGGATGGAGCTCTTCTCCAACAGATTTGGAGCTAAAATTTAATCCATTATGGCTGTAAACAACCCACTCCGAGGGGAAGCAGGTGTAACCTGTGCTGTCTGCTGAAAATATGAAGTCATAACTCTGGGAAAATGGTGAAAAGCCGAGCGTCTGTCTGGTTGTTTGTCAGTGGGTAATGTCCCCTGCATCCCACAATTATTGGGAGTGGGATTCATGTGGCTCCATGTGTCCCTCTGCAGCTCTCATCAGGATAAGGAGCAGAGCCCGAGCTGCCATTAATCCTGGCCTGAAGCCCAAAATAGGTCACTGAACAGCACCTGGAAGTGTCACTTTCCCTCCAGACACTGCAAAGGGAGCCCACGAGATGTGATCAGACAGAGGCATTAAAAATTAGGAGGAATAAATCCCCCCGGGAATAGCTGCCCATGTATCAGAGCAGCATCATTGATCCCGGGGTAAATTTAATCCCAAAAAGTAATGGAAGGAGACACGGACACTGCTCAGTCTGTCCCTACAGCTGTTCATCCCTGGGATTTGTGTTCTGGAGTGTTCATCCCATCAGCCAGGACTGGCACAGGGACACCAGCACCGGCTCAGGCCAGGGAAAGTCTCCCAGCCACCTTTTCCCAGACACAGCTCAGGCCTTTCTCAGGGATCCTTTTGAGGGATCACCAGGTATTCCCTGAGGTGTGAGGGGTTCTGGGGAGAGGGAAAACCTGGGCCAGGTGACCCTGAGCAGGGAGGAACTAAAGGGCCAATTGAGCATCAGAATTTGGAGTGCAGAAACAAATCCTTTTTTCCTGAGGGAAGGGTGGGCAGTAAAAAGGGCCACCCCACAGATATTCCCAGGTCTGTTCCATAGGAAGGTGCCTGAAAATCTGGGGCCACCCTGAGTGAGTCCCACTGTGCCCATCTGGTACCCAATGGGATCAGAAAAAGCTACAGAGCTCCTTTTTCTCCCCTTCCTTCCTTCTGCAGGAACACATGGAGAGAGTCCTGTTCCTGCAGGATCTTTTCTCCCCTAGAACACACTCCGAGCAATTTTACACAGGGAAAAAGTGCAGGATCTATTTTTTCTCCTCCTCTGATCAATGTGAGCACAGAACCCAGCAGCAGCTCTGGAGTGGCCAGGGAGGAGTTCAATTTATTGCCTGGACCACAACACAGCATCAACAGCACCGTGATGGAAACACAGATCCTATTCCAGGCAGGCAGGGAAAAGGCTGTTAGGAAAATGAGCTGGAGCTCTCGGAGAAGCTGCTGCATTTATTTCATGCAGAGCACAATTCCCAGCCCCTCTCTGAACCTGAACCTTCCAGCTCTTCTCTCTGTGCCTGCCAGGATTTTGGGGCCATCTGTGAGGCATCGCCGCTGTCCCCACACTGAGCAAGCATCCTTGATTCCAGAGGAAGGATGCTCCCGAGGGAGTGAGGGGCAGTGCAGCTCCAAGGGGAGGAGGCTGTGCACACACTCCAGACAACAAATCCTCTGGAGAAAATGCAATGGATAATCAGTCAACCCCTGTTATCCCAAAAATGTCAGAGTAAGAGCAACTGTTCTGTTCAGTCACAATACTCCATAGGCCTTAGGAGCTCAGTCCAGCACCAGCTGGGGCAAAGCAGCTCTCAGGATCACATTTTCAGTGGGAACCAGGCAAAATCCATTGGAAATCTCTCAGATCAGATCATTGAAATTCCTGTGCCAGCTGATCCTGACAGGAGGAGGCAGCTTTCTCTCTTCTCATCGTGTGGGACAGAGGGGCCCTGAGCTGGATGCTGGACTGAGTGGGAGATTCCCCTGGAGCTGGAGGTTTGGGGATATGGCAGCAGCTCCTTGCAGCAGCTTCAGCTCAGGATCATCTCCTGGGGCATCCATAGAACCTCAGGATCACTGACCTTGGAAAAAGCCTCCAAAATCATCAGGTCCAACCTTTGGCCAAACGCCACCATGTCCAGCAAGACAAAGCTCGTGACAAGACAAGTGCCCACCATGCCTGGAAACCCATATTCCATCTCTTTATCTGTGTTATCCCCACACGAGTGAGGTGAGTGCCAGCTTGGAGCTTTTCTCTGCTCAAATAAACCTGGCGAGGCTCTGCTTTCTTCTCTTCTGGGACTGCAGGTGAATCCAGGTACTCCCAGATGTTTTGATGCTCCTGAGGAGCCAAGATTTGGGGTGGCAGGAGGCAGGATTTGGGGTGGCAGGAGGCAGGATTTGGGGTGGCAGGAGGGCTGCAGGTGGCTGTGCCGGAGGGACACCCTTTTACCCCCACACTGCATGGCTCAGGTCATTAAAGGCCACTCCAGCAGTGACTGGAAAGAAATGAGGCCTGAAATTCTCTTTTCCAAACTCTGCAGGGACACAGGAGCAGGAGATTTGTCCACACAGGCTGGTCTTTGTCACAGGAAGCACCAAGTGACAGCCAGAGTTCTGCTGGCTCCATGTCCCTTATTTTAAAGGCAGATCCCTGATGGCTTTGATTCCTTCCTCGAGGTGATTTTTTATTGCTTCTCGCAGCAGATGACCCTGATTTCATTTGCTCCACCAGTTGCAGGGAGGCTGCATCAATCAGGCAAAGCCTGGAGAGGACGAGGCCCAAATGTTGATTAAAGCTGGCTCGGAGGGTGGAATTCAGCCCGGAGGAGCCTTGTCTTTTAACAGGAACTAATCACAAAGTTAGGGGGGAAGGAGCTGCTCTTTTTGTGGTGTTGATGTTCCTGATGCATTAAAAAATCTGTCAGGGAGCATGGAGCAGCTGAGTATAAATTCTTTTGTATTTTCTGATTTTTCTACCCTCATGATCATCATTATTTTCTTCCTTTTCTGTCCCACCAAGGAACTTTAATCCATGTCTTTAATCCATGACTCTTCACACTTTTGCCTTCCAACTCTCAGCCCCATCCCAGTGCAGGGCAGTGGAACAGGGGCTGTGCTGGGCTCAGTTTCCAATTGGGATTAACCACTACAGCCTACCTGGGAAAGCATATTTTATTCCCAGGATTTAGCAGGGATAAAGGGCAGGAAAAGGCTTTGGGACATCCTACAAGGTCACCTCTCTGCTGGGACCTGGCCTGGCACTGCAGGAATTTCCATCCCTGGCTGGCAGAGAGGGCTCAGAGCTGGGCTGGGGTTGTCTTCCTTGAAAACCACCTGGTTTCCCAAAATTTTGGGATCGAGTTCAGCACAGTTCATGCAATCATACAAAGCTAGGGAAGGGTCTGGAGGAGCTGGATGAGGAGCAGCTGGGAACACTTGGAATGTCCAGCTGGAGCAGAGGAGGCTGAGGGGAGCTGCTTGGAATGAATGTTCACACAACCTCCAGCTGAGATAACCCCAGGTAATCAATCTTTTGTCAATAAAAGGGGATTTTTTAATCCTTAAATATGGGACAGTTGAGTCCTGGCTGGCCAAGGCAGTTCCCTGTAGACCAAGACTCAGTCATGGTGTGATTTCCACATCCCATGTGGATTGTGAACATTCCAGGGACTGCAGCAAGGCAAAACATGACCCTAAAATGAAAGAATTTTTCTGTTTTCCCAACTGGGAAGCTCTCCCGTAGATCCTTAAATATAACAGCAATTTCCATACATCTTGGAGGAGTTTATATGGAATTAGGTCCTCAGTTGCTTGGGGTGGTTCATCAGATATAAGTCACTATGCAAATGGGACAAGTGCAAACGCTCAAATGATGGCATTAGAATTTTATGGACTATAATTACCAAATATTCTTGTATATCATTATTTTGATATGATTATTTTCATATCATTATCATGGAGCTTGGAAGAGAAGAACTCTTGAAAGGTTTGCGTGAGGAAAATGAGAATATGGGAAGGCAGAAGAGATCTGCTGCAGAAAAATCCCCGCAGTATCAGCAATCATTAATATGGATTTTGGGGATTGCAACAGCAAATGAAACCCTTTTTTTTTTTTTTTCAGGCCTCACTTAGTGGTAAAATGGCAAATCCTTGTGGGATAAAAGCAGGATGGATATTCCCAACAATATATTAGTTCTCCTTCATCTGAGGAAAATTCTTAATAAGGGCTGGATGTGGTTTTCTTTGCTGTTGATGCTTCACGCTGTGAAAATAACAAAATCTGTTGATTTGCATTGCAGCATCATTATCAGCTGCTTGATTATTTTCAAGATAAGAAAGGTGGCAGAGGGATTATTGCAGAATATAAAAAAACGCCAACATTTTGATCTTTGGTCTATTTATCATTATTTGTAGTTTCTGTGCTAATATTTATTTTGGTAGAATTGCCTCCAAATGAACAGGAGAAGGAAATGAATGTGCCCTGTGAGAGCCAGAAGCCCCAAACAGGGAATGCCATGGATGGATCCAAATTTTATCTTTGGAATCACCAAAAAGACCAAGGGCAGCAGGAGCAGGACAGTGCCTGTGCCCTGTGACCTCAAATCTTGGGGTCAGTTTTGGGTCCCTCATGACAAGAAGGACATTTTGGGGCTGGAGGTGTCCAGGGAAGGGAACAGAGCTGGGAAAGGGCTGGAGCCCCAGGAGAGGCTGAGGGAGCTGGGAAAGGAGCTCAGCCTGGAGAAAAGGAGGTTCAGAGGGACCTTGTGGCTCTGCACAACTGCTGACAGGAGGGGACAGCCGGGGGGTCAGGCTGTGCTGCCAGGGAACAGGGACAGGAGGAGAGGGAACAGCCTCAGGCTGGGCCAGGGGAGGGTCAGGGTGGATAATGGGAGAATTTATTTAAGGAAAAGTTGGTCAAGCATTGGCACAGCTGCCCAGGGCAGTGCTGGAGTCCCCATCCCTGGAAATGTCAAAGAACCCCATGGATTTGGCACTTGGGGACCTGGGTTGGGGGGACAGGGAGATATTGGGTTAATGATTGGATTTGATGATCTTGGAGGGTTTTTCCAACCTGACTCATTCCATGATTCTGTGAATAACCAATTCCAATTCCTCTTAACTCATGGAGGTTCTTCCAGCACAATGGAGATCTTTCAATTTTCCAGTCTTAAACCTATAGAAACCCAGGTGTCTCCCCAGAGCCTTTTTTCCTCTCTAATGTGCACCTAACAGGCTCATTAAATGATTTGATGGCATTAAAGGTCACTCCTGCACATTCAGAAGGACCTTCCACGCAGAATTTTTTATGTAATTACACAGAAATAAAGCTGGGGGTGTACAGACCCTCTTTTTAATATTCTAATGTGCATGTATTTATTGATTTATTTCCCAAAAAAGGCTTTTATCATGCCAGAGCTAATTAAAACAGACTCATCTTGTGCTCTGCCTATGAGATATTGCACACATTAAAGAGGGAGCTAAAAAAAGAAAGGAATAGGTGACATTATTTGGCCACAAGTACAGCTCCTTTTTAAAAGACAGACGCTGGTAAAGTGGAAAAAAGCAAAAAATTTTCATTCCATTGCACTTTTGGGATGACAAGGAGGTGTTTGAGAGGCTTTAAGTTGAATTTTTTGGACTATTTTGTGCTGGAAAAGTCAGCAGAGGTTGTGTTTGATAACAGCCTGGGAGCCCTGGATGTGAAAATACCTGAAATTTAAGCTTTAAATATTTCTTTAAATATTTATTTCACTACTTGTCACACCAGGGACCTGTGTTGTCCCCATATCGCTGGGAAAAAAAAAGCTTTCCTTGAAGAACTAAATATGAATAAGCTGCAGAAATCCATGAAATATTGATCCTGTCCAGGCTGGCCTGCACATGGAAGTGAATCCCATTCGTACACCTAAGGAGTGTTTTACAAATTCATTAAAAATAACACAGGAGCCCCAGAATGCACTAAAGGTGATTAATTTGTACCATTTTAAATAATATACTCCGGCTTATAAAACCTGAATTATTTATGAGAGCAGCAGTAACATCTACTGGAAAGGAAAATAAATGTCGGACTAAAGTAAACAGTGTTTTTCCAAATGTCACAACACACAACATAATTTCTGCATTTCCAGCTGGTTGTTCCTCAGTTTCAGAGAACCACAGGATTGCAGCAGTTGGAGGAACCTCTGGAAATCACCAAGGAGCAGAGATTGTCCAGGACCAGGGTTTGGATATCTCCAAGGATGGAGAGTTCACAGCAGCCCTGGACAACCTCTCAGTGCTTGACCAACCTTAAAACAAAATTCTTCTTTTCAGGTGAGTGTGAAATCTCCTGAATTTCATTTTCTGGGCATTGTCCCTGTTCCTGGCCCTGGGCACCACTGGGAAGAGCTTGGATCCAACCCCTCCACATCCTGCCAGGAGTTGATGGACACCAGCAAGGCCTCCTCTTCTCCAGCTGAACAATCCCAGCTGGCACAAGGGCCCAGAGATGCTGCCATCCCATTCCCACCCTCCCTCCCTTTGCTGCATTCCCACTCCCAAGGCCATCTCCAGATGTGCAGGAGGCGCTGCAGCCACAGGAGGAGAGGCACAGGAAGGTGGCACTCAACCCCTGCAGAGGCAGGGCACATTGGCCACCCTTGGGATGCATTTAGGATCCAGTCTGGGGCCTTGAGGCACCAATTGAAACCTCAAGCAGATGCAGGAGGAAGGGAGAGCTCCCCTCGGCCGTCCCCAGCCCTGTCACCATGGTGTGACCACCTGAGGGTGGCTGTGTGCCCTGCAGAGCTGCACAGCCTGGATTCATCCCTTGTGCAGCAGCTCCAGCAGTGGGAGGAGCAGTGGGAGAAGGAGAGCCCATCTTTCCATGAGGATGCACTGCCACAGGAACTCAGAGCATCCATTGGGGAGATGGACAGCTTTAATTCCTCCCCAGAGCCACAGACACCCCTGGTGAGCTCCACAGGGCTCTGCCACAGCTCTGCTCTCACCTCGTGATGGTTTCATTATTTTGCTGTCAGGTTTCCTTGCCAGCTGTTTTATGAGGCAGACTTTTCATTTTGGTGAAAGCCCAGGAAGAGTTGAGCAGGGCTGGGATTAAAGGAGGTCAAAGGAGGAGGCAGGAATTGCAGTTTGGATGCTTTATGTTCTCCTCAGAGCTCCCTGTCAGCTCCTGCCACTGCCAGCTGATGGATTGGCTCTCAGCTCCTCACACAGGGAAACACTGGGAAAGGGATTATATCCCACCTGGAATGGGAATCAGAGCACAAACTGGGCACCTCTCACCTCAACAACAGCAATCCGTGGGAGGGGAGTGGAAAAGCTGTCCCTGCCCATGGAACTGGATGAGATTTGAGGTCCCTTCCCACCCGACCCATTCAGGATTCAGTGATCCTGGAGAAGAGCAGGGAATGCCCTGGGAATGTTTGACTCTCATGGGAGGCTCTGCTGTGGGAGGGCAGCTGGGGAGGTTCTGATAAGGACAGGGGGACAGACCAGGATTTTATTCTGATAAGGACAGAACAGCACAGCCTTGCAGAAGCAGATCAAGGATGTCATTCAGGCAAAGCACAAGCAGGAGGCAGCTCAGCTCTGCAAGGCTGACAAAGCAGAAGTTATGGAAGACAAGGACATTAGGCTTCTTCAGAAATGGGGGTTGAAGAACAGCCACCCAAAAGGACCTCAGTTGTTGAAGACAGACCCCAAAACTTTGATAAGGGGTGTGATTGTGTAAAATAAAATCAAGGAATCAGGGATAGCCCATGGATATCAGTGTGGGATAAAAAATCTGTTCACCCAACACTCAGTGCACTCAATCAGAAGAAGATGCCCAGCACTGCAATAAAGAATTCCTGATTTCTAATGCTCCAAACCATGTTAGAAAGTTTCCATCTGGCTGATTTTGGCATCAGTTCCATGCTCTGGAGGATGGAGATGGTGAGATGGAGAAGGAGGATGAAGATGATGAGATGGAGAAGGAGAGAGCCCTTCCCTTCCCAGCTGAGCCCCCACATGCAGGGCTCACTCTGCTCCTCAAGGGTCAGTAGGAAATTCTTCCCGAGGCCAGCAGGACCCTCTGGGCTGTGGTGGGGCAGGTCAGGCCTCCTGGCCAGAGAGGAACAACCCAACCCTCTCCTCCCACAGGATTTATCCATGGATGAAGCACCAGAGACAGATTTTGGCCAAGATTCAGAGGCCTGGGTTTTGTCTCTCACCTCATGCAGTCCAGCATGAGGTGAGAAGGATGAAGGGCACTGGGGCATCCTTCCTGCCTTTCCCGTGTCCTACATCCATCAGGAAAGAATTCTGTGGGGTGCAGACTCGAGCACAGAAGGATCAGGAGCTCCTGTGGAAGCTCATGGTCAGGATCACCTACAAAGCACCCAGGGGAGGCAGAAAACCTCCAGTGTTGACAAGGGGACTCCTCTGGATTCTCTGCACTCATCTGAGCCTCTCAGGAGGGAAGAAGCGAGGGAGAATCCTTCATTTTCCTAGTGTTCTCCACAGTTGTGTTCTCCAGCAATGAGGTGATGGAGGCAGAACTTTGGTCCTGTCACCTCCTGGGCAGCCAGACCTCTAACACTGTGACAGCTGGGAACTGGACATTGCCACACTGCTGGGACATGAGGGACAGCAGGATTTGGAGTGCCTGGAAGGAGAACTCTTGCCAGCAGAGCTGTTTCTTTGGAAACGTGCCCTCGATGAAGTTGTTTGTGCTATTATAACACAGAATTACAGTCGTTAGAACTTCCCATTTAGTGACAATCTCCATCCTTTGGAGGCTGCTGGGAGATGAGATGATGAGGCAGGAATGATCTGAGTTCTCCAGGGGGCCTCATTATCTGCTCCAAGGAAACTTCTGTTCATCCTAAAACAGAGGCTGGAAAACCAACAGCCACCTCAGGAGTCATCAGGACCAAAAGCATTTTTTATCTCCAGCCAAACTGGCTCGGTGGACACCAAAAAATGAAATCCTCTGGGACTTATCCCTGCAATCATGCTTGGATTTTGTAGGCAAGACAGGAAGAGTCAGGGAAAGCCTGTTATCCCAAAATTCATTTCCTCCAGTTGCTGAGCATCTGCTATGGAATAAAACCCACAGTTTCTGCCCCTGGACATGTGCTGGGAGGAAGGCTGGGTGAATAATTGATTTTTCAGTTCAACTACCGAGTTAAAAAGTGGGGAAAAAAAATAAAAATCAATTTGATCCAAACTCAAGCAGATATTTTCAAGTTTCCTTGCCAAAAAGAAAAATGAAACAATTCCACTTCGGTGATTAAAAACAAAGGAGTTTTATTCTGGTTTGGGCCATTTTGAGGAAAATGAACCTGCAGAGTTATTGCATCTTTTTACACTCAACAGCCCCTTCCATTCAGCATTAGCACAGCCTGGAGTGGTGTCCCCACCTCCACACGGGGGACAATGCCCCTGTGTTCCATGGGGAATCTGTTCTGTGTTTCACAGGGAATCTGTTCCACTCCTGCTCTACTCACAGGAACAAAAAGGAAAGGTGTCTCCTCTGCTTCCACGTCCCTCAGAGATGCAGGATCATCCTACACCCCAAATTAAGTATTTTTCCTTAATCAGGATATTGTCCCAAAATCCCCCGACAGGCAGAGGAATTCAGCAGGGAGCTGAATCACCCCAGACATTTAGAATTAAATAGAAGTGGATTTTAATACATTTAACCTTTGAATTGAAGGACAGAAAGTGGTTTTTCTTCCTGAGATTATTTGTTTGTTCCCTCTGAACAAGCTGGACATTTGACAGAATTACTTTGAAATGCAGATCAGAGCAAAATATTTCAGATCCGTTTATCCTGCCCCTGAAGTTGCCTTACCTGAGTTGTCAGTGCAGCTCATGGAGTCTGTCAGGTGGCTTTGCCTTTTCCATTTGGAATCCTGCCCAGAGCCCAGCACTGCTGGTGTGGAGTTTTAATTCTCCCCCAGCAGGAGCTGATCCCACTCAGCTCTGCTGTCAGGAAAGGCAGAGCAGTTTCACTGATCCCCCTTGTAGCAGGAGACAGGACTCAAGTATCTCCCTTGTTCCATCGCGAGGCAGGGGAATTGTATTATCCAAAAATTCCTTCCTGAGCATCCTTAGAAGGCAGGGATGTGGGAGACAGCAGGGAGAGTGTAAACAGAAACACAACAGCAACTGTTAACACCGAGCAACCTTTGATTTTCCATCACAAATACTCACCCAGCCTGCAAAAATTTGGGTATTTATTTCCTCAGCACAGCTCCTCCTTCCCAGGGAAGCTCTCAGTGTTTCTCAAGTGGATCCTTAGGAAAAGGAAGCTGGGAAGCAAGGAATAGGGACTTTTCTCCTATTTTGTGGAAGCTGCCCCCCAAAATAACTCAGAATTTAGGATGTGGGATGTAACCAGAGCCGAATGTTGGGGTCGCTGCAGGAAGGGATTTTTGCACCAGCAATGGGTACTTTGCATCCCAGAATGTGGGGCCAGGACACTCCCATCCCACAGGGACTGACCTGACTGGAGTTTCACTCCAAGTCTTCACAGTTCTCCTCCAAAAGGACCAGGCTGGGAGTTGGGAGGATCTGCCTTCCATCAGAGATTGTGTCACCCTGCGAGGGAAAGGAGACAAAATGGTGTTCAAGGGGAATTTTAAGGAGAAAACAAAAAAATCCAGCCCAGTCCAGGTTGGACAGGTCTTGGAGCAACCTGGGATAGTGGAAGGTGTCCCTGCCCATGGCAGGGGGTGGGACAGGATGAGCTTCAGTGTCCCTTCCAACCCAAACCATTCCATGATTCTGGGATTTCAAGGCAGCTGAGAAGCACCAGAACCCCATGAAGAGTTTTCTGATCAAGAGGGTTGCAGATTTGGGGTTTGCACTTTTGTTTTCTGTTTCTATCCAAATATTGAGGCAAAAAGGTTCTCAGAATGTCTGAGGCTGCAAAGGTTCTGGGTGGATCCTGTGGAGAGTTTGTCTCTCAGGAAGCAGAAAAAACCCACCTGGCTGGATAAAATGTCCATGAAATGCAGGTTTCCCCCAGTGCAGCCTGCAGCAGAGTGGAATAAGAATACAGAAATTCAGGAATCCGGATCCTTGGAGGAACAGGAGGTTCACAGAGGTCACCTCTCATCAATCTGGTTGTCTCGTGTCCCACAGAACTGGTGGAGAACTGAATCCTGGGAAGGGAAAGGGGCTGGAGCAGCAGCTCTGGATCTGCTGCTCAGGGAGAAGCTGCTGCTTTCCGTGACTCCCTGTCTATCAGCTTCCATCAGCACAAAGTCTGCCTGGATAAAGAGATGGAATGTGCAGGCTGAGGATAATTGCAGGGGGGAGATTGGGATAATGGCTGTAATTTGGATTGTGGGAGCAATAAAGCCAGGCTCAATCACTGCCTGCTTTATTTGGGAACGAGCCCGAGCTGCAAACAGCGAAAATGAAATTTATGAAAAATAGAGATTTCAAGAGAAGTAATGAGCATCTGTCTGCTGCAGGGATTGCAGGGGGCTGAGCGCTTCCAGCTCCGTGCAGCTGATCCCAGGGATTTGCTGTGGGATGCACAGGCTGGTGGGACACAGGGCAGACAGCTGGGATGAGCACCTGGCAGAGGTGTGGATCTTCCATTAGCAATCATTGGCTGATTGGACACGGAATTTTTAGGCAGCTGAAAGTAATTGGGATAAGTTTTGCTGTCATGGGATATTTGGTCATCAGAGGCCCATCATTCCCACTGAGTTCATGCCAGTGGCCTGGAAAACTTTCCCAATTTTTCCTGCACTGAGGCTGCCCTGTTCCATGCTGCTCCAGGTGACAACGTGTTCAGCAGGTCATGTGAGGAGAGGAAGGGAAGGAAAATCCCACCTCAGCTTTTTGATACTTCCTTTTTTCCTGTATTTTGTTTTCAGCCTGGACCTTCCTTTTGGCTTCCAAGGCTCATGGAATGGTTTGGGATGGAAGGGGCCTTAAAGCTCATCCAGTGCCATGGGCAGGGACACCTTCCACTATCCCAGGGTGCTGTGGCTACCCCTGGATCCCTGGCAGTGTCCAAGGCCAGGATGGACAGGGCTTGGAGCAGCCTGGGATAGTGGAAGGTGTCCCTGCCCATGGCAGGGGTGGGATAGATGGGCTGTAGGGTCCCTCTCAACCCAAACCATTCCAGGATTCCATGATTTTTCCATGTTCCCTGGAAGACAGGGAGTGGGAAGAGTATCAGAAGCCCTGGCTGAGGGTCTGGGTTTTGCCCTGGTCCTGCAGGAATGCTGGGCAGGGGGATGGGATGATGCCAAAGGCTGCCAGGAGAAGCCACTCAGCACTGTGATCCAAGGATCCAGGGAAGGTAAGCAGGAGCCATCCTGAGCAGGAAATCCCAGGGATCAGCAAGAAATGGGGAATCAAGGAAAGCCTGAGGTCTCTGGGGTGGTTGTGGTGCAACTAATAAATTCCAGCACCATTTGAAATCTTGGATTTTCCATCAAGTCTGCTCAAAGTCAGCCCTGCCTGCAAATCTTTATCACCTGGAAGTGATAGAATGAGTGAATAAATTATTTTCCTTGCACGGCAGGAGGACATGGCATCCTTGGCTTCACCTGGATAATCCCACAAAACCATCCATGCCTGGAGCTGCTCCCAGGGTCTCCTCTGGCTCTAAGTCACCCCATTCCTGAGCCACACTGAGTGCCCTTCACACACAGCCCGAATCCCAGAATCCCACAAGGGATGGCTGGCCTTGGAAGGCACCGCTGGAGCTCCTCTAGTCCAACCTCCCTGCTCAAGCTGGGTCCAGATGGCTTCAAAATATCTCCAGGGAAGGAAACATCCAACAGGATGTGTGATCCAGGATTTTGGGAAAACCCAAACCCAACATCTTGGGAGAAAATGAGGGAGGAGAGTTTGCATCTGAATCAGCATTTTCCATATTTTTTTTACAAAACAGACAGCATTTTCCACAAGAAAAACATAATAAAAGTATTTATAGGATTCAGCATTCTGCCTTTTTTCTGACCAGTGGCACTGTCTGCATTGGAACGATCTCCTGTTATTACACAGATTTGGGGAGCAGATCCTGGCAGGGCTCCAGAGGAAGCTCCATTGGGAAATCTGGAGGAAAACTTGAGCCAGAATTTACCTACAGCCTGAAATTTAAAATCCCACAGCCACAAGAGCAACCTCAGCCTCCTCCAGGAGTAAATTGGGGTTTTTCCTGCCCACTCTCCTGTTTGATATCCCAGGAAAAGGATAATTCTCCCTAAGAAACACTGAGAAGTGTCAGTGTGTATTTAAACTCTTTCAGAAAGGGTTTAAATGGAGCTAAATCCTTCCTTAGCCTCGGATTTTGGCAGCAGTTTGGATTTAAGGAAGTTATGGAGGTATAATTGAATCACTTTGTCCCTCAAGTTCTTAATGCTGGCAAATCAGATCTATTTATAAAAATGAATTATTTATTAAGACAAATGAACAGGCGAGAGATAACAGACGAAAGATCTTAATCAGAATTAATTACTACACAGAGTAAAATGAAAAGAACTCCTGGTAAATTAGAGAATAACATACAAGAGTGCAGTATAGCAAGGTACCTGTGTTAGAGTAAAAGAAATGGTATTGATCAGGGGCTGAATGTGAATTTACCACTGAAAAGATGAACATGTCCAGCTTCCTTTGCTTAAATCCTGGGAATAACCATGAAATAGGTGCTCCTAGCCATGGGAGAAACTCCACACATTGCCAGACAGATTTCTACTTTGTGAGAGTTTGCTGTAGCTTTTAGAGCCGTGAAATGAGTGGCTGTCAGTCAGAAATTCAGATTTTCCTGCCAGATCTCAATTCCACAGTGAGCTCTGGCCCCAGCTAAGAGGGCTGAGGACCTGATGAGTGAATCCACAGACCATGGAGTTGCTCCAGGGCTGGAGCCAGGCTGGGAGAGCTGGGGGTGTTCACCTGGAGAGGAGAAAGCTCCAGGGAGAGCTCAGAGCCCTTCCAGTGCCTAAAGTGGCTCCAGGAGAGCTGGAGAGGGACTTGGGACAAGGGCTGGAGGGACAGGACACAGGGAATGGCTTCCCACTGCCAGAGGGCAGGGATAGATGGGATATTGGGAAGGAATTGTTCCCTGGGAGGGTGGGGAGGCCCTGGCACAGGGTGCCCAGAGAAGCTGTGGCTGCCCCTGGATCCCTGGAAGTGTCCAAGGCCAGGTTGGATGGAGCTTGGAGCAGCCTGGGATAGTAGAAGGTGTCCCTGCCATGGCAGGGGTGGAGTAAATGTCCTTTAAAAGCCTCTCCCAACCCAAACCATTCAGTGATCCCATGATTTTGTTTCTGCAGCCCTGGCTTTAGGTGTCCTGACACATTCCCAAGCCCTGCAGAAAGAATCCCATCAGGAATCCATGACCCCAGTGCTGCTGTGAAGGGCTGTTGTCTGTCCTGCCATGGGCTGGATGTCACAAACACCCCTGGAACAGCAAAGGGCACAAAGCAGGAACGAGGAAACAGCACAGATCAGCAAAATAAATATTCCCCTCCTTAAAAACTGCATTTGTTCCTTGCCTGCCCAGAAAGAATCGAAGGAACGAGGTGATGAGAGAGAGAGAACAGAGTTAATCAACACCGAGGCTCTGGCAGGAAACCAAGGCACCTCTGGAGCTCCTCGTGCTGAATGAGAAACCATCAATGAGCAGCAAATGATTTTCACAATGGACTGGCCCAAACCTTGGAATTATTCTGCAGGGAGCAGCTCTTCACAGGCTAATTGGGCTTGTTCAGTCCTGAGCGCCGAGGATACACCAGGGGCTCTTTGAATTGATTGGGTTTAGGAGGAGTATTTACAAATCTAAACCCGCCAAGCTCAGGCTTGGCAGCAGAAATGGAGCTGAGGCTGGTGTCGGGCAGGACTCTGCCTTCATCCTGGAGCTTAACTGCTTGATTGGGTTCCACGGAGCTCATTAAAAAACATCTATTAAATATACATTAAAAGGAAACCCCCTGAACTCAGAGGAGACCAGCCCTGAATGTTTTAATGCTGCAAAAACCATCCAGAATTCAGCGGCAGAAGCAGAAAATCACCTGCAGCCCCAAGCAGGGAGAAATCATCCAGTCAGGAGCCCAGAATCTCAGTTTGGCTCTTGCTGGCCCTTTTTGAGGTGGCCTTTGCTGGTGTGACCTCAATGTCACCACAGCTGGCCCAGGGTGGAGCAGTTGCCAGTGCAAGGTGGGGCTGGGAGAAGGCTGATCCCAACTCCATGCAGTTTGGAGTTTGGAGTTTCCCACTCAACCCTGTTTGCAGTCCCCAGAGCAGGACTAAGGTTCATTAATTGGCAAAGTCCCTCTCAAATGAATGATCTCTGAGGGAGGAAGGGAAGTCACAAATGCCGCTGAAATTTAGCATCATTATTCAAATTACTTAAAAATTTAAATTCAAAAAAATTAATGAAAAAATTTAAGCAGTTGAAAAATTGGGGGAAAATAATTATTAAAATAATTTTAAAATTAGGAAACTTTCTAGAACCTCAGAAAATGGTCAGATAATCAGCTTGGAAGGGGCCTGAGGAGGTTTAGAGTCCAAACTCTTCCTCCAAGCATGGTTAATGATAAGATGAGATATGAGATTATTTTGAGCTTTTTCAAGGTTTGTCTCAAAAACCTGCAGGTGTGGAGCCTCCATGGGAAACCTCTTCCCATCCTTGGCTGCCTAATGGTGAAAAAGTGGATTTGGGCTTTTCACTTTTGAGTGGTGCAATGGAAAAGAGCGGGAGAGAGGGAAAAGAGGATAAAGTGGTTAAAGCAAAAATGCAATAACCTCATGTTAAGTGGTCAAGCAGAAGGAGTAGAGCTCATTTCACCTCTTATTTCATGTGTCCATTCTGAGCTGGCCTTTCCCAGTTCCTCATTTCCCCTGAGGCCTGGCACATTTGGGATATTATTCCATTTATCCTGAAGGAATGGCTGATATCTTTGACCAATGTCCCCCAGGACTTCTCTTGCTGGTGCTGAGCACACCAGACAAACCCACTGCCCTGGGCTGGGTAAAGCTGGATCTGGTCATCCCAGCCCTGTTGCCTCTTCCCTACCATCTCCCAGACATTGTCCCCTCCTTTCCATCCTCCCAGCAGCTCCAATTTGCTGTCTGAGACAAGGGTGGAGCCTCAGCCAAACCAAAATGTTCGGCATCATCCTCATTGATGCAAAATCCAAAGCGCTGAAAGTGAGGAAGCGGAACAGCTTGGGGAATGGATTTGCCACCTAGTCAGGATCAAATAAGGGATTCTGTCAACTCAGGAGGGGCAGATCCATGCCCTGGGTGCTTCCTTTCCCTCACTCTCGCATTTTCCCCAGCCCCTGGAGCAGCCTTGGCTCCTGTGGGTCCCTGAGAGCCCCAGATGAGCTCAGAGAGCCCCACATTTCCTTGGACACACAGGATGGTGTTGGCTCCAAATCCCAGCTCAGGAGGTGTCTGGCTGCTCCAGGTGCCACATCCAAGGGCATGGAAACCACCCCCAGCCTGGCCTGGAGCTGATCCACACTGAGCTCAGTGTGGGCAGGAAAGGACAATTTGTCACCTCATCCCTTGGGGCCACCGTGGCTGGTAGAGCTTTAAAGGGGCATTAATTCAATCCACTCTCTTATTTAGCTGTGACTTCTCTGCAGCCTCACTGAGCACTCAGTCAGGCATTTCCCATTCCCAGTGCCCCATTCTCCATTCCCAGTTCTTCATTCCCAGTTCCCCATTCTCCATTACAAATTCCCCATTCTCCATTCCCAATTCCCCATTCTCCATTCCCAATTCCCCATTCTCCATTCCCAATTCCCCATTCCCGTGTCTCCATCTGGATCTCCCCCCAGCAGGGCCCTTTCCAGTTCATATGGATCAGTGGCCAAGGCACCAACTGGAGCTTAGGAACACCAGGAATGAGCCAGCTGCAAATGTCACTGCTCTGCTTTGGCTCCTGCCTGGCAAGATCCATCCAAGCAGCTTTGGGAATGGTTTGCAAATGAGGACACCCCTTCTGCATGGTGCACAGAAAGAATCAAAACGGGAAGAAGCTGAAACACGGGAATGGTTTGATAGAATCCTCTTTATTTTCCAGTTCTTCTGTAGGAGGGATTGTTTGGGCACTGAGCAGAGGAAAAATTAGCATTGTTAATTTGCTGCAAGCCAGGGCACCTCAAGAAATGCAACACAATTAATTAGCCCCTAAAAAAAAAAAAAAAAACATTTGAAGTGTTTATTGCAGGATCAAGCTCCTGGTTTTATAAGCAGATGGGGAAATAAAGTGCTGGGAATGACATGGAGAAAACAGCTGCACTGGGAGCAGAGCCTAATTCATAATTCAACAGCCTAATCAGGGAACATCTTCCGCAGCTCCTCGGCTGCAATGGCAGAACGTGAGCAGGCAAACGATGAGGCTGCTTTGGTTCTTCAAGAGCTGCTGCCAATTAGCTCGCTGTCTTCGTTAGCCGTGTACACAGCTAATGAGGGCCCAGGCTATTAGAGAGCCCGACAGAAGTAGGGCAGCCTCAAATAATTGTCCTAATGATAAACATTCGGCGGCAGAGCTTCAGCGGGGTTCGGTGGGAATTCACGAACAGAATAAAGACCTGTTCACAGTCCCTGAGCTGATCCTTCCCGTTCTCGCCCATGGGGGAATGTTTTGCGGGAGCTGCTGGTGGCTCTGGAATTGCCTTTCAGGGGGTTTGGGGCTGGAGCAGCTCCAGGCAGGTCCCATCCAGGGTGTGGCTTTAGCTTTGCGCTCTGGATGCCCTGTGCTGGTGGTGGCACCCAGGAAAAGTCACCTCTGCTGAAGGGGACATTCCCGAGGGTCCCAACTCCCTGCAGGGACAAAGGGGAGGCCACTGGGACCAGCGCAGGTGGTGACAGCAGCTGGATAGCTGTGGAGAGAGGAGAGGTGCTGCAGGGAGTTCACTGCTCTCAAGGCAAAGTGAATCCTAGCTCGGATCTGCCCCAAATCCAACAGGAAAACTTGTTCTGGGGAAGACCCCCTGGAGGGATCAATGTCATGCACTGTTCGACCTCCTGGGAATAAGGAGTTTGTCCTGGAATAGTCTTTACTCTCCATCAAGCTCTTGGCCTGAAAGACACCTGACATGGTCAGGTTTCCCTTGGCAGAAAAATGCTTTTTATTTCAGTGAAATCCCATTTGTCTGAGCTGGGATCCATTGGGATGATCGTGGCATCCAGGAATTCTGATCTAACCTGGAGATCATTTCTCTGGAAGCCTTGTCCTGCCTGGCTCCATTTCCCTGCACTGGCACCAGGACATCGAGCACTGAGTGGCTCTGTGTCGCAGGACAAGGACATCCTGGTCACCTCCAGACATCCCTGGGCAGGTCTGTGCAGCTGGAGGAGTTCAAGGTCCAAGATAAATTCCCTGGATTTGGAGCCTCTGTGCTGGCAGCAATCCCAGCAGAGGTTTTCTCATTTTCCTGGATTCTCCAACTGAAATCATCGAGTGCAGTTGGGAGAGTCACCACACTGAACACCTCTGCTGCTCTTCCCAAGGGTGGGAGAGTCCAGGTCCACAAAAATCCATTTGGAGGGCATCAGTCCACTAGTTTGGGAGGGAATGTGTTTTCCTTGAGGCAGGATCAAACCCTCTGAGCTGAGAGGAGCCTGGGGTTTGGGTTTGCCTGCTGAAACCTTCTGAAAAAACAACCCCAATTCCAAAGATTTCTTCAGCTGAGGTTCCAGCTGCACTGATTTCTTTAGCTGACATTCTGATCCACTGGAAAAGTAGAACATTTCCCAGTGTTATGTTTTACTTCTTCCTTTCAAAACAATAACTTTGTATTTTGAAACAACAAAAGCACAACATTCCAGGAGGTACCTTGTCAGCCCTTCATTTTTACACCAAACCCAGAAGCATTTTCAAGTTCTTGCAGAAGGATTTTTTGAATTATTTAATTTGATGGAAAAGTCCAACGTTTTTTCCCCAGTCTGGCTGTGATAGAAGTGGATGTTCAGAGCCCATTGAGATCATCAGGCTGTGCTGACTTTGTGGAGAGAAGAGCCAAAGCCCTGGATCAGAGTCACTGCTGAAGAACAAACGGGTGAGCTCTCCCTGCTGGGCGCTTGGAAAGCTCCAAACCAGGGTTTAGATCCTGCCTCAGAGCATTCCCTGCCAGGCTTCCCCTCCAGTCCTGCTCCTGTGACCCAGCTGAGCTTCCCTGCCTTTCATCTCCTGCTTCTCCAAGCACTTTGGGGCTTGGAATGTATTGCCTGACTTGGGAGCTGCAGCCCCAGGGCAGACTTGGATACAAAACCTCTCCCACCTCCTTCCACAGAGGGAAAACGAGCCCTTCCAGAGGCATCTCTCCCTAAAAAACCCTCACAGAGCACAAGGCTCTGATTAAAAGGAAGAAAAGTAATTTTCCATGTCTCCTTTCCAGACCTGAGCCTTTCAATAATTACTGAGCTAATCTGACATTCATGATCCTTGATTTCAGTCATTCATTCCGGAGCTGATTAACGAGATGTTCCTTAGCGGAACACAGCTTCCCTTCTTCCCCCAGGACAGGATCTTTTGAGGGAAAAAATGAAATATTCCAAAGGAGAGCAGGTGATTGGCAGGAGCACTCTGCAATCCGTGGGATTCCTCACTGCTAGCAGAGGTCTTTCCCAAAAGATCCTTTGGGAACGAGCAGCTGGGAAGGAGGTGGAGTTCCTCTGGATTTCCAGTTGCTCCCAGTGAGGAATCATCTTATGGAGGCTCCTATTTTTTACCCCTCTGGAGCATCCAGGACAGTTTTGTTTCCTCTCCCACCCACTTCCCAAGCTCCCTGAAGCCTCAATTTGCAGTCTGGAGCAATCCCTTGGTTTGCTCCTCACCTTGTAAATATTTTTGGATGTCACCAATGCTGAGTGTCCTCTCAATCCCCTTCCATAAAAACCATTTCCACACCAGATCAGCAGAGTGGGTTATCCCAAACTTCCAGGACAATATCTGACCTCTCTTTGGGCTCCATAATTTTTTAATTTACAGCTCAACAGAGAGCCTGCACTTCCCACAGGAGCCTCCTCAGGGATGTGTGGCAGGACTGAAGTGGGAGATGTGGGATCGATGAAGGATCAGTCACATTTTTCCTTTATGGGGGAATTAAATTCCCTATTTAGAGAAGAAAATTCCCCCATACCAGACATTGCAGGCTACCACAGCTTTAGAGGAGACTGAAATTCCTGGTTTCCCTTTGGATGAGATGGACTCAGCACTTCCATAATTTATTGGGAACTTCTGCAGTTTGGAGGTCACCAATTTGTGCCATTCCAGCACAATAAGAAATATTTTCCTTGAAAAAAACACAACAAACCTCAAGGCAGCCATTTCAAAATTTAAAGTGGATTTTTTTTTAACTCTAATCCTTCAGATTATCAGGAAAATCAGGAAAAATTATCTTCAAAGCTATAAATACAGAGAGGTCGTGGTTAAATCTTCTGAATATTCAACCAGTCCCAGAATTCTGGGGGATTCCTCTGCTGGTTTTTTGGGTTGGGTTGAACTGGTTCCCATCTCACATCCCTGAATTTCTGTGATCTCATCAGTTACCACCTAAAAATGGGGGGTTGGATGCTCAAAATGAGGCTTTGAACATCAAAAACTGAAGCTTTGAGCCCTAAGTGAGGGGTTTGTACCCTAAAATGAGGGGTTGGACCTTAAAAAGCAGGACTTCAAGCCACAAGAAGAACTTTGGGCTCTAAAAATGAGAATTTGAGCCCTAAAAGGGGGATTTGTAACCAACAGTTGAGGGTTTGGACACTGAAGGTGTTGCTTGGATCCTAAAAATGGTGGGCAGTATCCTAAAAATGCCACTCTGTAAGCTTTGGACACAAAAACCAGCTGAATTGGACTCTATAAAGGAGAATTTTTAATGGACTGAAGCCTTTGGACCCTAAAAAAGGAGGATTTGGGCCTTAAACTGTGGGATTTGGTCCTAAAAATGAGGGTTTGGCTCCTAAGGTGAAGGTTTGAACCTTCTAAATGAAGCTTTGGGTCTTAAAATGAGCATCTGGAGCATAAAATGAGGGTTGGGTATTAAAACTGTGGCTTTGGGCCCCGAAAAAAAAGAGAATTTGGGGCTCTGGAAATGCTTTTGGATCTTCAAAGTGGGAATTTTGGCTGCTGGAAATGAGGGGTCACAGCTAAAATTGGAGTTGTGAGCCCTTCCATGAGGCTGGAGTACTAACAATTCTTCTTCAGAGCTGAAAAATGAGAAGTTTGTGCTGTAAAAGTTGGGATGATGGAAATGAGGACTTAGATCCTGGGAATTTTTATTCAGAGCCTCCAAATGGGTCTCTGGAAAGAAAAATGGAACTTTCTGCCCACTGCAGTGTGGCACATTTGGGGCACATTTAGGATTTTTCTGAGTATTCTGAGGCTTTTCTGGTCTTTTCCAGGGAATATCAGCAAGCAAGAGTGGTGGTGCTTTGGAAGGGGAGCATCCAAGAGCATGGAGTGTTGTGGCATCACTGCCTCCATCAGCTCTTCCTGAACTCCCACAGTTTATTTGGAATATGGAGTATGTGCTGATTTCATGACTTCCAGCTGGTTTAGATAAGAACTGTGGAACCTTGGAATGGGTTGGGTTGGAAGGGACCTTAAAGCTCACAAAATTCCACCCCTGCCATGGCAGGGACACCTTCCACCATCCCAGACTGCTCCAAGCCCCATCCAACCTGGTCTTGGGCACTGCCAGGGATCCAGGGGCAGCCACAGCTTCTCTGGAAAACCTGAGATGTGGAATCCTGGTCATTCCTTCTGCAACAAATAGGAAGTGTTTCCTAGACAGATCCCACTCTGGAAAACCTGTCTGTGGTTCCTTCATGTTCCCATGGGAGAGCTCCAGGTTTTCAGTGAGGTATTCCCAGCTGGAATCTCAGAAATTAAGGACCAAGATCCTGATCAGAGGTTGGAAGAGACCTTCAAAATCTCTTCAAATTCCTTCTTTGATCTGCCAAGGTTATCCCAATTTTTATGGGATGCTGTTCCCAGAAGGCTGTTCTGGTGGATGCTGGATGAGCCAGATGGGAGCACAGCTGTTCCCTCTGGATGCCATGGACAGAATTAGGGAATTCTGGGCTGTGACTGAGCTCAGGTGATGTTGGTCTCCTTCTGCTCCAAAGGCTTTCATTGCTGGCATTTGGAGTTGCCAACAACAACCACAGATCCTGTTTGGTGGCCAGGACGGAGTTTGATGGCCCACGATGGGATTTGGTGCCCACAATGGACTTTGCTGGCCCAGGATGAGGTTTGGTGGCCCAGAACCTCTCTGACATTTCCAGAAACATTTCCCTGCCCCACTAAAAAGCCTTTTCCATGGTACCAATGACCTGCATGGCTCCACAGGAATTTTTTCCCTGGAATAGCAGGAATTTTGCAGGATTTGGAGATGCTCAGAGTCTGAGAGAGGAAGATTCTCCCACCCTGGCCTAACTTTGGTACAAACCCACAAGAACCAGGGCCAAAAAGGGAGGGAGGAGATTAAAATCCTGCTGAGCCACCTGGTGCATGCAGTGATTCCCGATAACAAGGAGTCAGGAAAGGGATCGTTAGCACAGGCTGGAATTAAAAATGCAGCATGGGAATGTTACATAATGTAAACATGTTAATTAATGGAGTGAGTTAATGAATGGAACGGGTCCTGGCAGCCCTGGCGTGCTGGGGGTGGTGCCTCTTTCACTCCTCACCAGGAGCAGCCAACAGGAAATGTTGTTTCCTTAATAATGAATTAAAATCAGGAGCAGCTTGCCAGGATCCGGGAAAAGCCCCATCCCTGCCTGGATCTGCTCATTCTTTGGAATTACACACAGGCACAGGTTTAAGGACATAACAAGAAGACTCATTTCACAGAATCCTGGAATATTTGAGGATGGAAAAGGCCTCTGGAGATTCCCAACCCTCCTGCTCACAGCAGGGCTGTGTCCAGCTGGGAATATCTCCAATAATTCCCATCAATCCTTTCCACTTTTCCCAGTTGCATCAAGTCAGCTGGAAGCAGCTGAGCAGATCCAAACTGATCCAAAGTGATTAGGGATTCCCAGGAATGTTCTCCCAGGGAGCAGCATCAAACTTGAAGTAATGTTTTTCCAGCTGATTGTTTTATTAAAGCCCACAGAAGATGCTGGAAATAATTATTCCCATTTGGAGAGACAGACTGGAAATAATGACTCTGATCTGCAGAATTCCACCAGTCTCCACACAAACATCCCTGTTATTCAAGCAGGAATGTGGAACCTGAACCCCAAAATCAGCATGAATGGCCCCAAAAAAGGGCAAAGTAGGAGGTGCCAGTCCTTGGATGTGACACCCACAAGGGCACAGAGATGCTCAGCATGAGGGACTGCACATCCAGCAATCCTTCCCTTGGGATTCTCCTACTATTATTCAACACACACATGGAAAAGCAAACCCTCTCCTGGCCTGAATTTCAATGAAGGGAATGGTCTTTGTCACTGAAAACACTGGGAACAGACCCCAGTGACACTTTCTGTTGTTTATTCATCTTCCCTTCACGCATGGAAACACCCTGGATTCAGCCTTCTCTGCAGGGCTGGCAGCAGGGAGGATGGGAAGGACATCACCCTGCCTGCCCCAAATTGCTTTCTGTGTCCTGCTCAATCAGATTGCAGGCGCCAGACAGGAGATTCCAAATGAATTGAATATCAAAAATTTAAATGTGTGGAAGGATCTCCCAGCTTTTACAAGAGCACCAAGTAATGCAGGGATGCAAAATATTCCTCCTGGGATGTTCCTGCTGGCTGTGACCTCCAAGAAAACCTCTCCCTGAGCAAAATCCTACCATTCCTGGTCCGTGTTCAGCCCCGTGCCCAGGAATCTGCCCAATGAGACCCATCCAATGCTGTGTGTCCTGAAGCTTCCTCAGAGACATGAAAACCCCAAAATTCCCAGAGTTACCTGCCAGGCTTTGCTTTTCCAGGCTCTGGGATTTGCTCTGGAGGTTCTCCAGTTCAGCTCTTTCTGGGGGAGAGATTTCACAAATATGTTAAAAAATACACTCTGGAATCAACCTAAGGGAGGAGTTTGCTGCATTTATTGGGATTTAAGCAATAAAAAGGGAGATGATGAAAATAATTCTTTCTTTTGTTTGACAGAATCTCTCAACACTTGTGAGGCAAGGTCACGGAATCCTACAATTATGGAATAGTTTGGGATGGGAGGGAACTTGAAGCTCATCCATCCCACCCCTGCCATGGGCAGGGACACCTTCCACTATCCCAGGTTGCTCCAACCTGGCCTTGGACACTTCCAGGAATCCAGGGGCAGCCACAGCTTCTCTGGGAAAACCATTCCAAGGCCTCACCACCCTCACAGGAAGGAATTCCTTCCCAATAACCCATCTAACCCTCCCTGTGTCCATGGGAAGCCATTCCCCCTTGTCCTGGCACTGTGATCAGATCCCAATTCCTCTGGCCATAGGGAAGATGCTCCTGGCTGGAAAAGGACATGGGCTGAGTTTGGGAAAAGGTGCTTTGGAATGAGTCATTAAGCCCAACAATTCATGATCCCACAAGCCTATGGAATGCTGGGTTTAATTCCATCGGCATTATTTCATCCACATTATTTCATCACAGTGTTTTATCTTAGGATTACTTATATGCCACTTACAGGAAGGTCTTCCAGCCCTTCTTCACCACTCCAAGACAGAACTGCATGGAATGGGACATCCCAGCCATTAAACATGGAACAATCCCAGCTCCAGTGCTCTTCACTGAGTCAGACATTAAGCAATGAGCTTAAGACAATTACAGACAATTAATTAATGGGCTGCTCCATGGTTTGTCAGGAGAGATTCCTTCAGATGGGAAATGGAGCTGAACCCCAGCGTCACAAATGGGAAGTAATCAGGGAGCTGGGAATGCATCCTCTTGCTGAAAACTTGGCAATAATTCCTGCTGGGACTGGAAGTCAATCAGAAAGGCACCTCCAAGCTCTGATCCCAAGATTTGATTGGAATTCTGCCTTTTCGTTGAGGCTGATCACCTTACAAAGCAAGGTTTTCTTACTTGATTATAACTCACAAATTCCTAATACATAAAATACTTTTATTTTCCATGAGATTTCTCTCCTGGATTTTCATCTTTGCACTTCCAACCTTTTCTTCTTGGTTCCATTTCTTGAGAGTTCAAACTCAGGCACCTATTGAATCAGAAATGCCATTTTCAGTCACTTTTGCCACTTCCTAAAACTTCACAGAAGTGTTTTTTCATCCCAGAACATTTGTTGGTTTTAAATTCTGGTTATTTTTGGGAATTTGGGGGTTTCCAATAGAAAATATGTTTAGAAGACAGGAAGAAAAGTAGGGAAAGGCAGAGAAATTTTTCTTTTTAAATTTGATATTCTCTGTGTGAGGTTTTTACCTTTCTAAGCAAGAAAGATGGTCCAGGATTCCAAAAAAAAACCGGGAGCACTGATCCAACAGAGTTTTTTGCCATAAATTTCCATTCCACCCCTCCATCCCCCTCTAATTTATCAATTCTCAAGTGACAGTGAGAATTGATCTATAGCCCCATTCCAGAGTCCTATTTCCAACAGCATCCAAGCCCAAGAATTAAGGAAAGACCTGCAGAAGTTTGAGCTGAGGATCAGGAAATTTAGGAAAAGACCCAAATGTCACATTTATGGTTTGGAGACAGAGGGAAATCCCAGGATTCATGTTCCCATGTTCCCTTGTCCAGCCAAGGAAGACAGAACTGCCAGGGAGCTTCGGCTGTGGTTGGAGGTTTGGCACAATCCCAGGAAAAAGGAGGGAATTGCAAATCCAGAGGGACTGACAAACCCCATGGGAATGTGACATGGAATGGCTGCAGCTCCAGGGGATCAGCCAGCCCAGGGAGTTCTGAGCAGATCCAGAGTTCTCACTGCAGCCAGCAGGAAAAGGGACCCACGGGATGGGGAGTGCAGGGAGATAACCTGGGGTGGATAAACAATGTCCCTGGGGCAAATCCCAAGGGATAAATTGAATCCTAGCCCTCGAGCAGGGAATTGATGCACAGTGCAGGAGACACCAGGAAAGGCCCTTCAAGCCAATCATGGGCATTTCCCAAAATCATGGAATGGGTTGGATGGGAAGGACCTTAAAGCTCATCTCATTCCACCCCTGCCATGGTAGGGACACCTTCCACTATCCCAGGCTGCTCCAAGCCCTGTCCAGCCTGGCCTTGGACACTTCCAGGGATCCAGAGGCGGCCACAGCTTCTCTGGGCACCCCGTGCCAGGGCCTGCCCACCCTCCCAGGGAAGGATTTCTCCCAATATCCCATCTAAATCTTTCCTCTTTTAGTAGAAAATTGCCTCCCCTTGTCCCACCTGCCTACAAATCCAGGATATTTCCATGATCCCACAGGGTTTGTGGGTGTGAGTGGAAAGTGTTGAACAAATATCCAGGAATGTCCACAGGCAGGAGGGAATAAGAGGAGCTCTTTGCCATGTGAGAAGGAGCATGGAATCCACATCCAGGGGTGTATGGTGGATGTGGATTGGATTGTGGATTGGATTGGATTGTGGATGTGGATGTGGATGTGGATGTGGATGTGGATGTGGATGTGGATTGTGGATGTGGATGTGGATGTGGATGTGGATGTGGATGTGGATTGTGGATGTGGATGTGGATGTGGATGTGGATGTGGATGTGGATGTGGATGTGGATGTGGATGTGGATGTGGATGTGGATGTGGATGTGGATGTGGATGCCACCCCCCTGGCTTTGGGATGGGGAAATGAGCAGCTTTGAGGCTGAAGTGCCCTGGGAACATCCCTGCCAAGCCCAGGGCACTCCTTGACCCGACTGCTGTCCTGAACAGGGATGTGGCTCATGGAGAAGGGCCTGGATTGAGGCAGCCAGAGGAGGGCCAGCTGTGCTGGAGCTGCTGGATGACTCCATGGGATGGATCCGAGCAGCCTCGGAGTCCAGGGATACACAGGGATTATCCTAATCCTTTCATTAGCCTAAATCCTGCTTTTCTCCAGCACAGGGCAGGCTGTTCCAAGGAGAAAGGAGTCAGCCGTGCAGGAGCACACTCCCACTTTCTGCCAAGATGAAGGAGCTGGGAATAATCCCCTTTGTGCAACTGGGATGAATGGGATGTGATTGACACCCCTGGTCTCGTTGTTCCTCACTCCAGAGCTGATGGAGCTGCTCTGGGTGTTCACAGCAGCTCGGGAAAGGAGCAGGAAAAACCCCAGAAGAGGTTTCTTAATTAGGAAAATTTCATTTCTGCAGATTAACATATTTATTAGAGTCATTAATCATCCCTTCCTGTGTCCTACCAGAGCAAAGCTCGGCAGGAGCAGGGTGGGATGGGAGAATTCCAACAAGGAGCTCCACTAGTGGCTTCCAGAGGAGCTTCCCAGCACAGTGCATCCTTCTGCTCCAGGGCCACTGGGAATGAACCAGGAATAGCCTTGGCAAAGTTGCCACCACTGCCACAGGAGACTAAAAAAGAACTGGAGAGGGACTTGGGACAAGGGATGGAGGGACAGGACACAGGGAATGGCTTCCCACTGCCAGAGGACAGGGAGAGATGGGATATTGGGAAGGAATTGTTCCCTGGGAGGGTGGGCAGGCCCTGGCATCAGGGTGCCCAGAGAAGCTGTGGCTGCCCCTGGATCCCTGGAAGTGTCCAAGGCCAGGTTGGACAGGACTTGGAGCAGCCTGGGACAGTGGAAGTTGTCCCTGCCATGGAGGAATGGGATGAGCTTTAAGGTCCCTTGCCACCCAGGTCATTGTACGACTCAGAGGAACCAGACCAGATCCCATTCCATGATGTGGGGATGGGAACTCCTCCAGCCCTGATTCCTGGGTCATTCCCACCTCCAACCAATGCCATGTCCCCACCCAATAGGGCAAAAGAGGTTTTCCAAACATCTCATTCAGGATCTGCCCCAGGATCTGCCTCCCTGGAGCTGTCAGCCCACACAGGCCCAGCAGGTCCCACCCAGCAGCTCCTGCCATGAGGGCACCAGTTTGGAACTTTAAATGTGGAATAGAAATGGAAAATACAAATGAACTTGAAGGGATCCTTTTGTACCCCTGAGGCTCCTCCTGGAGCAGCTGGAGGTTCCTTCTTCTCTCCTGGGACCTTTTTTGGGGGCTCAGGGAGGTGCTGGTGTGTCCTGCTGGGAGGGGACAGGGACCCTGGCTGGCCACACCTGTCACTCTGTGCTCTCTACCCTTCACTCTGTGACTTCCTTCCCTCTTTTCCCTTCTCCAGCACTCCAGGAGTCCATCCAGACTCCGGAGTCCTCAGTGACCTCAGCATTCCAATACAAGCACCTTCATTATCATCCTACTGTATTTTTCCTGCTAAACTGCATCTGTCCCACTTCTGAAGGAGAAGCAGAAGGAATTTCCTGTCCTCTCCCCCATATTCCTGGGCACAGCCCTCAGGATGAAAGGAAACTCTCTGATCTCTGGCTTTCTGAGCCTGGGAAAGGGCGAGGAGCTGCTCCAGCAGCCTCCAAGGATGATGTGCTCCCTGGAAAGGGGACACCAGGACAGGCAGGGGATGGAGCACTTTTGGGGAGGTCTGGGCTGAGCTGGAGGATTGGCAGCACTTACAGTCCCTCGGGAAAAAGGATTTTTCAGAGTGATGTCTCCTCTGGGCTCCAAAGGAGCAGATCCTGGCTGGATTTGCAGTGCTGAGCAGCGCAGAGCTCATCCATCACACTCCGAGGGTTCCCCTAGTTTGAGATCCCCTTTTGGATCTTCAGGCCCATCCAGTCCCTGACTGAATCCAGACAGGACCTCCCTCTGCTCTGCTCTGCTCTGCTCCTCCCTCTGCTCTGCTTCAACCAGGAGATTTTTCTTCATCTGCTCTGACACCTCCTGCTCGTGTTGTGAGCTGTTGTGGCTGTTAGGAGCTGCTGGCCAGCAGCCAAAGCCAGCAGCAGAAGTGGCTCAGTGTCACCAAACCAGGAGATAAGGGGTTTCCAAGAGACCCAAGGCCTGTCCAGGATGGCACTGGCTCCCCCCAGTGTATCCCAGTGCTTCCCAGTTCAGCAGAATTCAGCTGGATTCAGACTGGGGATTTCCTGGCAAGGAGGATATCCACATCCATCCCTTCTCTGCTCCACGGATTTGTGCCAAAGGCAGCAATGCTCCAGCAGCTCTGCCCCATCCCAGCCCAGGCTCAGGGCAGCTGCCCTTCCTCTGAGCAGATGTTTGTGGTTCCTCTGCCTCTGAGCAGATGTTTGTGGTTCCTCTGCCTCTGAGCAGATGGGTTTGGTTATTCTGCCTCTGAGCAGATGGGTTTGGTTATTCTGCCTCTGAGCAGATGGGTTTGGTTATTTTGCCTTTGCCCCCAGAGCCATTACCTGATATCAATCTGCATCCCACAGACATTCCAGATAATCAGTCACTGATGACATGATGGAATACCTCAGTGGCTTTTAGGAACACCACACTGTGCCCTGGCAGGAGGCAGGGAAGTGCCAAAGTTCCTAACAAACCACCTGGGAAGGGAAATGTTTCTCCAAAGGGCAGGCTGGTCCTGCCTCTCTGTAATTCTGGTCCTGTCAGTGTGTCCAGCTGCCAGGGAATGTCCTTGTTCCTGGAAGGAGCAGGGGCTGGAGTTGCTGTGCTGCACTTTCAGAGTCCAAACCAGGCCCTGCAGATGCATTTCTGATCCTCCTTTCTGAGGAGAAGGCTTAGAAAGAAGTCCATGGTTTTCCCTGAGTCCCAAGTGCCTCTAGATTCATTTTTCCCCCCAGAAAATTCCTGTCCCCACTTCCAGTCACTGTGCTTGCCAAGCAAGGCAGAGGTGACAAACTGGGAGAAAAAAGTCGCTTTTTTTTGCCCAGACCTAAGTCCTGGCTGGCCTTGGGCAGCAGCACAGCAGAGATGTTTATCCCAGAGTTCCTGGGAACAGGAGCTGATCCCATGGCTCAGGACAGGGCTCAGCACTGGCAGCAATTTGGGGCTCCTGAAGCCTGGCAGGGAGATGTCACCTCAAAATGACAGCAAGAACTGACCCCAGCCGAGAGCTGCAGGGAAGCCCCTGCTGCTCCAGAGCAGGAGGATGTCTGGGCAGAACTGCAGGAGCCAAAGAATTTGATTTGGGAATTTCTTTTCTGTGTCTGATTTATCTTAAAGCTATTCCCTTGGGATTTGCATGACATTATTGTCAAATATACCAGGTTACATGGACCTCTCATGGCTTTTTACCTTCTGGATGCATGGAAATATGGAATAAAATATCCAGGATTCATTCTGACCTCCACATCCGTTAAATGTTAACCTCATTTGCTTGCTAAGTAAGGAAGACAGGACAGCAGGTCTGTGGAGAGAATCCCTTCCTGTCTCCTCCATAAGTCAGGTAATGATGATTTTGGAAAACCAACTGTTCCAGGGAGCTGAGTCCCAGCACAGGGCACGGGGCTGGCACAGGGAATGGCAGGAGATAATCAGGATGTGCTGGAGCAGATGTAGCAGCAGAGGAAGATAAATGGGTGGGAGTTAGAAGGGAAGCAGCAAAAATGAATAGGGGCCGTGAGGCCTGAGAGATTAAACAAGATAAAAAGCAATAAATATGTACATTCCCAGTAAACAAGGATTAATGGGAAGGGGGGATGCTGCCAGGAGGGGTCTGCTGGAGCCAGGAGAGGGTGACAGGACTAACAAGACACTGAGGAGACAGAAAAGTGTTGGCAAAGCTTGAACCATCATAGTGAGGAGGAAAAGAGGAGCCTGGGGTGGGGTTGGGTAGGAGAGAGGACAGGGAGACAACGGGAATGTGGGGACAGCAGTGACCAAATTGGGGTCACATCCATGGCAGAGCCACGGGGTGATGGAGACATTGTCCTGCAGGAGCTTGAGGCCCTTCACACCAGCTCCTGTGTCTGATGGGAATTTGGGAACCAAAACTTCTCTCCTAGGGAAGGGGGAGAGGATCACCAAGAGGATGAAACCTCCCACCAGCTGCTCAGCTTTACTGCCCTCAGAGAAGCAGAGTTCAAAACCTTTTTCCCTTTTCCCTTTTCCCTTTTCCCTTTTCCCTTTTCCTTTCCTGCAGGATCTCTAAGGCTCCTTCTCCTGGAGGTTTCAGCCTTGCTCCTCCCGCCCAGAAGATCCGAACACCTTCACCCCCAGCTTTGGGCACTCCCTGCCATCGCAGAGGCCAGAGGGCTGGAGGAAGAGGGCAAGGGAGGATCATTTGCCCACCTTGGAGGGGATTTTCCCAGTTTGGAGAGGATTTTGGAGAAGAGGAGCTGGGAATGTGGCAGGAGTGTGAGTGCCCTCCCTGCTGAACTCTCCACCAGGTGCTAGGGAAGGGAACCATTCATTAAATGGAATTTCCCTTTTCTCACCAGGCTGCAGATTCCGCAGTGATAAAATTAATTAACAACTGCAATTAAACCCAAACCTCCCTTGTTTGGTCAGGATGAGCTGGGTTTTATAATGGCTCCAGCATCCAGGGAAAAGCAAGGACATGAAGTGCTCCCAGGTTGGCATCCTCTGAGCCTCAATCACTTTATCTCCTTGTGGAAAAATGTATTAGGAGGCTTGGAGCTAGAAAGGCAGGGAGCCAAATTCCCTGAGTATCCAGGAGAATGATGGCCAGGAAAGATCCAGCTCTGCAGATGGACTCCAGCTCTGAGATCTCAGGGATTCATGGCAGAGACCAGAGGATGAGGAAGGTCCTGAGTGAAGAAGGTGAGGATGCCAGAGAAGCTCTGGCTGCTCCTGGATCCCTGGAAGTGTCCAAGGCCAGGCTGGACAGGGCTTGGAGCAGCCTGGGATAGTGGAAGATGTCCCTGCCCATGGCAGGGGTGGCACTGGATGAGTTTTGAGGTCCCTTGTCCTGTCACTCCAGGCCATTGTCCAAAAGAAGTGCTGGCAGTGCTGATGCCCAAATTTCCAGAATGTGAGTCTTAACTCCAGCTTCTGGGAGCAGCAATCCCATCTCGTCTGTGCTCTTAATTAAATCATTTATAAGAGGTAATTGAATTAAGAGCCATTTATACAGAGCCTGATTATTCCAGGTCTTTGTGGAGCCTTTAAAAGAGAAGCTTTTAAGCAGGACCTGACTACACCCAATACATCCAGGGAATACGAACCTGGGAGTGAAAGGAGAGAGGAAAACTCAGGAAAGCTCCACATTAAGACATCAGCACTGTGCAGGGGAGGTGTCTGTGAGGCTGTGCAGCCTCTGGCCTTGGAGGCTCTAAGATCAGATGGAATAAAAGCCCTGAGCAGCCTTGTCTGGCCTCAAACTCCTCCTGCTCCAAGCAGGAGCTTAGTCCAGACACCTCCTGAGGAGCCTCCAGGCTGAATCCTGCGTGACCTCATCAGTCATTAATGGGACATTGGCTCTCTTGGTGCTGCAAAATTATTCATTATCCATTGGATAACTCCTGTTAGGCCACCAACAAACCTCCCAAAACCCTTCCCCCCCTTTTTTTTAGGGATTCAGTGATGCAGGAAGCACAGGGGCAGCAAACCCTGCAGCCACGAGCAGCAGCATCTTGATTACAGCTCTCTGCAAGTGCGAGGAGTCGTTTCAGAAGGAATAAAATATTTGGGTTGTTGGGTTGGTTTTTTTTAGCAGGAGCACTTCAGGGTTTTCCAGGCTTGAATTTTAAATAAACGTGGCAGAATTCCCTGGGAACGACAAGGGCTCTGCCATTACAGCAATAAAGGAAAGATTAGCACTTGGAGGGGAACATTTCAATTTGCCTACAGGTGGCACTTAAACCTTCTTGGCTGGGCCTTTCCCGTCCTCATTCCCTGGAATGGGCTGCCTGCCTGCCTAGCTGGGATAATGAAGTGGCAGCAGTGCAGGAATAATAAAAAATATTTAGAATTAATCCCATTTAATTCCATTTTAGAGGAAATAAGCAAGAAGCTGCGTTCTTATAGACACAGAGCCTGGCATGGAGCCTGGAGCTCTTCTCCTTCAAGGATCTGTTGGGGTGCCAGGGGAGGAAAAACCCTTCTGGTTAAAAACTTTGCATTTCCCTCCTCAGAGACACCCCAGCTACACCACTGCCAGAGGAGGAACCAATTCCCATTGTTTCATTCCGAGGGCTGAGCTTCACAACAGCCACTGTGGTTTAACAACAGGCATTTAATGGAAATCCAGAACATTTCGCCTTGCACAACATGGGGATCAAACGGAACAGAACTCTGCAGAAAGGAACAAACCCTTCAGACAGCCTGGCTCCAGAAAGAGGGGACAGACTAACATTGGCTGGATCCAGTGGGATCATCCCTGCTCGTGGATTTTTATTTTTTTATTTGGAACAACCTAAAAAAAAAAGAAGTGATTCCATGGCATAAATTCTCCATCAGATTTAATTGTCACATATTAAAGAATTATCTTGTAATGCCATTTTTGTCTTATTAAATGGAACTGGAGAAGAGACTTCTTTCCCTCCAGTTTCAGACACTTGTTAGGGACATAAAATGGCAAATGAAGCACTAATGAGAGGGAAAATCCTGTGGGATCCAAGTCACCTCCTGGTGGAAATGTTGGGATGAGCCTTTGGCTGACACAGAGATGTCTCCGTGGTGTCCCCTTAGTGTCACATGGAGTTTCTCTGTCAGTCCTGGTGCTGAGTCCTCCTTGCTGTTGGGCACCACCTAATGGCTCCTCTCTGCCTCACAGATAGGGAAAAACGGGAAAAGGCATTCCCAATGTTGTGTGGCAGCATCAAAAGCAGAGAATTTCCCTAAATCCCTCTCAACTCCCAAGGCAGAGCGAGGTCTGTGTGTCTGAGTTCTGTCCCACTTCCCACCCTTCAGCTGGGATGAATTCCTTTCCCAGCTGGGATGGGAAGGGAACACACATCCAATAAGGCCAGAAATACAATCCTAACTGGGTTTGAACTGTGCATGGAATAATGAGTTATAGGAAAAATCTCCTTGTGGATCATCCAGGCTTGTTAGGGAAAGTGCTCATGGAGCTGTGCTCGTGAAAGTGTTGGGGTTGAATAATCATGGATAGGGAATTGTTTGGATTTGAAGATCAGTTGGCAAGTTTTTACCTTAGGGAAAACTCATATTCCTGTGGGAATAAGAGCAGAGAGAGAGCAGTTCACAATGGAGCTCCTCTGACAATTGGTCTCCTTCCCAGTTTTCTTCTTCCCAACCAAGAGGAGCACTGGGGTGAACAGATCATCCCAAACCTTGCCCCTGAGGCAGCCCTCAGAGGGTGCAGAGATTCAGGAATGCAGGGATGAGCATGGAATGCCCATCCCAGAGTCCCACAGCGCCTGGGGGGAGGAAGTGCAGAGCATTTGTAACCAGGTTCTGTCGTGTTGGGATGTTTGTAACTCCATTTTTGTGATTTTGATTTTACACCCCTGGGTGCTGCTTGTCCACCAGCAGGAAAAGGGGACATTGCCTCTTCTTCCTTTCATGGACTCATGGAATGGGTTGGGTTGGAAGGGACCTTAAAGTGACACCCCTGCCACGGTCAGGGACACCTTCCACTAGCCCAGGCTGCTCCAAGCCCCAATGTCCAGCCTGGCCTTGGACACTTGCAGGGATCCAGGGGCAGCCACAGCTTCTCTGGGCACCCTGTGCCTCTGGGAAACCTCCCCACCCTCCCAGGGAGTGGCCACCACACCCTTCCCACCTCAATGTGGCCGCCTCAGAGTGACCACCACAGAGTGGCCACTACACCCTGTTCACCACCCCAGTGTGTCCACCACAGACTGACCACCTCGGAATGACCACCACAGCCTGCTCATGCTGTTTACCACTTTCCCACCACACCTGCCCACTACAGTGTGTCAGCCACAGTGACCACCACAGAGTGACCACCAGAGTGACCATCACAGCCTGTCCACCACAGAGTGACCACCACAGAGTGACCACCACAGTGACCACCACAGCCTGCCCACCACACCCTGCCCACCACAGCCTGCCCACCATGGAGCGACCACTCCATTGTGCCCACCACAGTGCCCACCACAGTGCCCACCACAGCTGCCCAGAGCTCTCTGTGCAGAACCAGCTCCTCCCCAGCCCTGCCAGAGCCGTGCTGCGATGGCAACGGGAGGAGGATTCCTGCGAGGATTTGTCAGTGACACTGGGAAATCATTTGGGGCTTGCTAATTGGATAACAAGGCAATTACAGCCTTGCATGTGTAATTCCCTGCTCCGAGTGCGCGCAGACCATGGGATGAGGATGGCTCGGGGTGGGGGGAGCTTTGGATCAGCCCCCGAAGGATCTGCTCGGACAGCAGAGCTGTGTTCAGACCCCAGCAGAGCCTCCCAGCTCTGCCCCAAGGCCTGCAGAGCCCCAGCCCAGCCCCTCCCCTGCTCTGCCCTCGGTCCTGTGGGGCTGCCAAGGGATCCCAATGCTCCTGGGGACTGAGGCTCCCACACACCCCAAAGCCCACCCCAAACACAGCCCAAACCCCCTCTGCCACCCTCAAACACACCAGGATGGGGCTCACATCACTCCACACTCCTTGCCCTCCTTCTCCTGAGTGGATAAGAAATGTCCTCTCTTTTCACTCCTCCACCACCCCGAAGGGCCAAACTCCCCTTTCCAGAGCAAAGCACCCCAAATTTGCCTTTCCCTCACTGCCCTCCAGCTGAACAGTTTCCAACATGGTATTTGTGGGGTTTCTCCTTTTTGCCAGCAGCCAGAACCTTTCAGATCCCCTTTTCCCCCATCCCACAGTTCCCACCAGAGGTGGAGCAGGAGGACAGCAGGAGCACAGCTTCCTGCAGGGCTGTGGCAGGACATGGCTCAAGGAAGCTTCTTCACCCCGATCCCCACAGGACTGAGAGGTTTCACAGCATTCCCACATCTTCTTGCTATTTTATTCCACGTTTTCCTTCATTAGGAAGAGCTGCTCCTGTTCCTCTGCTCCTGCAGGTTCTCCATGCTCAGCCCACGGAACTTCCCTCCAACACCACGGAGATGCTCCTCAAACATGGCTGGTTTTCCAGTTTCTTAGCTCCTGGATTGCAGGGGGAGCCTATTAATGTGTGCAGGACACTTCAGCTTTCCCTCAGTTCTGAAAAGAGACTCAGTAAAGTATTAGTAAATCATGGAATCCTGGAATGGTTTGGGTTGGAAAGGACCTCAAAGCTCATCCAGTGCCACCCCTGCCATGGCAGGGACACCTTCCACTGTCCCAGGCTGCTCCAAGCCCCAGTGTCCAACCTGGTCTTGGAAACTTCCAGGGATCCAGGGGCAGCCACAGCTTCTCTGGGCACCCTGTGCCAGGGCCTGCCCACCCTCCCAGGGAACAATTCCTTCCAAACATCCAAAGTTCTGGAAAGTTCTGTATCTCTCTTTAAAACTTCATCCCTGCATTTGACCCCATTTCCTTTGGGAATAGAGGATCCAGCCTGGTCGCTCCTCTTTTGGCATCTTCTCTGCAGGTCTTCCTGCTTAATCCTTTGAGCTCCTGGAGGTTCTGAGTCACTTGGGAATGTCTAAGTAAAGCAAGAACTGATGTCCTTAGCAACACAACAATCATGGAATATCCTGAGCTGGTTCCACAGGGATCAGGCAGTCCAACCCCTGGCCCTGCCCAGACACCCCAACAATCCACTTTGTCAGCCTTACACCCAGGGAGACCTCAGGGATCATTAAATCTTTATTTACTCCATTTCCTCCCTCTCTCTCCTCTAAAATTTCACTCTCTTGTTTTACTGAAGGTGTTTTAAAACACCCTGAGTTCCAGATTTAGCTGTAATTCTGACAGAATTGTCTCTGACCGTGCTCATAAATCTGTTCTGTGCCAAAAAACTTTGATTTTTGCTTTGTTTTGCACTGGCATCAGGAATTCTGTCACTGCTAGGTGGAAATGTCACAAAACTACATCACTATAATTTTTATGTCCCCGTTGCAAAATGCCTTTTGTGCTGTGTTTGCATTTTGAATTTGCTGCTGGAACAATAACATCCCATTTGGGTCACAACGAGGGGCCTTGTGCTGGGATAAAATTTTATGCTTCATCAGAATAATTTGGGTTGTTTTGTGGGCATTTGGAGGCTTGTGATGTCCCAAACCATTCGCTTTGTTGCTTTTAAGTGGCCAGGTGTGCTAAGTAGGGGCTTTACTGTCAGTCAGCCACCCATAATTGGCTTTGGAAGCAGAGCCTTGTGGTTTTTGGAATATTTACAAGCAAGTGGTGACATTTTCGACAGATCAGGCAAAGCTGCTGACTGGAAAAAGCCTCATTTTTGTGCCTATCAGCAACATGACCTCCCTGGTTGGAAGGGAAAAGGAGGGATTGTGCTGTTTAGCGTTGACAGTGAGGTTTCACAGCTTTTCTCAGAGTCATCCTAATGCAGCTCAGGGATGGAAACTGTACTTGGAGGGATGGATTCCAGCCCTGCATGAGGATTCCGATTCCAGCCAGAAGTTTTGGCTCAGGGAATGTTTTATTAGGATTAGCCACTGAATCCTAAAATCAGGGAATGGTTTGGAGGGGAAGGGACCCTAAAGCTCATTCAGTTCCACCCCTGCCATGGGCAGGGACACCTTCCACTATCCCAGGCTGCTCCAAGCCCCAATGTCCAACCTGACCTTGGACACTTCCAGGGATCCAGGGGCAGCCACAGCTTCTCTGGGCACCCTGTGCCAGGGCCTCCCCACCCTCCCAGGGAACAATTCCTTCCCAATATCCCATCCATCCCTGCCCTCTGGCACTGGGAAGCCATTCCCTGTGTCCTGTCCCTCCATCTCTTGTCCCAAGTCCCTCTCCATGTTTCCTGCCAGCTCTTTCAGGTCCTTCAAGGCCACAGTTAAGGCACCCCAAAGCCTCTCTTCTCCAGGCAGGACAATTCCAATTCTCCCAGCCTTTCTACAGTAGCCCAGGCAGCAGCAAAATTCCCACTTCTCATTATCATCAAAATACAGCAAGCAGGAATCCACTGTGCACTGTCACATTCCCAGTGGGAGATTCCTTGGAGGGGCACACGCACAGGGTCTGGCTGCAAATTATTAAAGTTCAGGATTAATTCCAAAATAGTTATAATTCTGTCCTTCCTGAGAGCGATCCCAGAGCCTGAAGTCAAAGACAACCTGGTGTGACTGTGAGACTTTTCTCTGCATTCTGTACAGAGTATCTTTATGAGCTGCCAGAATTCCTGGACGTAAAATCCATGATATTTTGTCTTTCCCTTGCTGAGACTCAGCTCTGCATCACTCTCAACGTTGTGACAGTCACCACAAAAATGGTGACACATTCATGTCTCAGCTTTACACCTCCAGCTCTTCAGGAGGTTGAAATTCAGCACCAGAGCTGAGCCCAGCTGAAAAACCAACTGGAATTGAGGTTCCAAGATGGAAATAACCTGATGTCGGCAAAGCGGGAGGTAACCATAGAAACGTTCCCAGGGATGGATGGGGGAGATTCAAAGTGGCAGGAAAGCAGGAATCTGCTCTGGATCAGTTTTAGTTTGTGTGAGGACATCCCCTCATCCAGGCATTGTTGATGACATGAAGGAGCTGCCTCCATGCAGCTGCAGTGGTTCTCACGTGGATGAGAGCCTCTCTTCCCAAAGGAACAGCAGCTCCTGCGTGTTCACACCTGCAGCAGCTGCACCTCCCAATTCCATTATTATTCCATTATTCCATCATGAAGTGTGAACACATTTTCCTTCCACTTTTCCAGATCAGGCACAAGATTTGGACATCCATGGATACATCACCACCTACAAACCTCTTTATTGATCAACTTCCACACACATAAAAGTCCAAATTAAAGCCATCAAAATCCATTGGCTTTAGGGGTGTAGACCTGTGAGCCCCACAGTTATTTTGGATAATCCCTAATGAATCATTAGGTGGGAATTGGAAGAGCAACCAGGGTTTAATTTGTTTCACAATACTCCTGCAAGATTCCATGTTTATTTTAATTATATTGAAAACCAGGAATCATTCATGGAAACTTGTTCTGAACTGTTGCTGCTGTGACAGTGAAAATAAAAATGAAAGGAGAAATAAGCCCATGAACTCAATAAAAACACTCAGATATTGGGATATTTCTGCATTTCCTAGGGTATAAGCAAAGCCTGGACAGAAGAATCCCAGAATCATTCAGAATCCTGGAATGGTTTGGGCTGGGAGGACCTTAAAACCCATCCAGTTCCAGCCCCTGCCATGGACCTTCCCCAGGGCCAGGAGCAGAGGAAATGAGGCTCAGGAAGGGCTCAGCACAGAAATCTCATTCCAGGGGTTTTCCAGAAGAAAGGAGGTGGGTCTGAGGTCCAAACATTGCTCACTATGGACATTCTTCCATGGGAATTCCATTCCATACATCTTCACAACAACAGCACTGCCGTGAGCTCCAGGCACCACCAAAAGTTTTTGCAGAGTTTTTTCCCTCAAAAAACTTTACAAACAATACAAAGGATCAAGGCTTTAATGGTCCCATGGAGATTTTAATGTCTTTGCTTCCTTTTAATTCTACTTTTTATTTAATTCTTGCTTTTAGTTTAGTTAATTCTCATATTTGTCACAGAATCCCAGAATCCCTGAGGCTGGAGAAGCCCTCCAAGCCCAAGCTGTGCCAATGCCCACCTTGTCCCCAGCCCAGAGCACTGAGTGCCACATCCAGGAATTCCTGGGACACCTGCAGGGATGGGGACTGCAAACCTCCCTGGGCAGCTCCTGCCAATGCCTGACCACCCTTTCCTGTGAGAAATTCCTCCTGCTGTCCAACCTGACCCTGTCCTGGTGTAGCTTGAAGCTGTCTCCTCCCATTTGTGAGGATCCCCAAGGAGTGAGGATCCCACAGGATCACCCTCCCTGGGGCTGCCTCAGCTCATTGTCATGGGCTACAAACCCGGCTGTCACCAGGAAAAAAAATTATCTGGGACAACAAATGTCCTGTTTCTAACCCAAGCCTGATGTCTTGCTAATGGCACAACACACAGAGAGATGCAGCTGAGCCACGGCTGAGTTATTTGTCTTTTCTTTCCCCTGTGTCAAAGGCTAAAATAAACCAGGAGAAGAATCCAAACCCAAATCAAACAGCCCCATTTCTCCCTTTCCGAGGTGCTCCTGTTAATAAATTTTGGCTGATGATCTATTTGAGGGGGACACGCTCCTGCCCTTTCTTTGTGGTATCTGGACAGCTTCTCTAGAAAATTAATAACAAGAATTAAATCCCCAGCGAGCTCCAGGCAGTATCTGATCCTTCTCCCTGCCAAGGACAAAGCTCTGCTCCCTGTGGGTTTCACAGGGCTCTGATAACCAGAGCAGAGGGGAAGAATTGGGTTTTAGCACAAAGATTTTTACAGATTTCAGAATAGAGTCCCAAATGGAACGTGAAAACAAACATTGAGATTTTCTTCCCGGGTAATTCTTGAGGGGGAAATTCCAAGCAGCCAATGAAAGGATTTAATTTGGACACAATGCAGTGGGATTTTGATTCTGAAATTGGATAATCAATTACAATGTATTATATTATAAATATATTGGTCTCTGCAGTCTGGAAGGCAACAATTGAAAAACAAAATGGGAAAAGTTTCCATTGCAATATCCTGCAGGATTCAAAAATCCTCCACTTGGAGAGCCAAGACAGCAGGAGGCAGAGGGAAATCCTGGAGTCTTTGGGAGTGGAAGGAGCTCTGGTCGTGTGGAATGTGCTGGGATTGATGGAGATCCCTCCAAAGGTGGTTGTGGCACAGAGCAGAGGGACTGGGCAGCTCTGGGGTCACTCTGGCCAACACTCCAGAGTCAGCTCCTCCAGGTGGGATCTCAGCTCGTTTCTGTCCCTGGCTCATGGAAAGAGACAGCCAATCACAGAATCATGGAAAATCCTGAGCTGGGAGGGACCCAGGAGAGCTGGAGAGGGACTTGGGACAAGGGCTGGAGGGACAGGACACAGGGAATGGCTTCCCACTGCCAGAGGGCAGGGATGGATGGGATATTGGGAAGGAATTGTTCCCTGGGAGGGACCCACCAGGATCATCAAATTCAGCTCCCAGCCCTGCCCAGACACCCCAACAATCCCAGCAGGAGCTGCTGGAATCACTCTTGATGGAGAAGTCAAAAACTGAGGCAACACCAAGATCCATATTGCCCTTCCCTGTCTCTCCATGGGAGAAGAGAGGGAAGGAAAACACTACTTTGTCCCTGACCTTGGAGCATCTCATGGGGAGCACAGCTCAGGACTCAGTCTGAGGGCTTCAAGTTTGCTTTCACAAGTGAAAAAAAGGAGGAAAAGAGGAAATAAAGAGGAATAACCCCTTGGGGGCTTCTGGGGCAACTTTGTGCTTAACAACCCCTCCTGTCCTTTCTCCAGGTGTTTCTTTAGGCACATATGGAATTCCCTGATCCTTCCAACACACCAAGGACAAGAGTTGTACAATTTAACCATATTTTGAGTAAAAAAATCACCAAATTTTATGAAATTTTGAATGAAAAAACACCAAACCATCCCACTCAGTCTGGTCTATATCCTGCAGCAGCTCTTTGCCATCAGCTGCTACTTCCCCTCTCCAAGGTGGGAATGGCATGGGAAGAACCCGTTTTGTTCAGCAAATTGGATTTCTGCTCCCAGCTGAAATAAGGGCTGGAGATGAGGCTGAGTTTACTCATCCTAGGGGGAAAAAACGCACTAGAAAATTAAAAGTTCTGGAGAACAATTTTCCTAATTAACTCCCAGACTCCGAACCCAGTGTATTTATTAATCTTATGACTCAGAAATGCATTTTTCTATACGTGGCTCATCTGTCTTGTTCTTTAATTGCTGTTCTGCGTCCATCTTCAGGAACATTGGCTGAAAAATATTAGATATAAAAAAGAATGGATGGATGAAACCCTCTCCATGTAAAGAAACTCCTGGATTTTACTGTTTTCCATAAATTTTTGTCATATTGAGGAATGCAAGGAACTTCCCAGCACAAGAGGAGCAATAACACTTGAGCAACTTAAAGATGCTGTATAATAACCTGGAATATTAAAATTAATTACTTAATTGAAAGGAACTGGGTGAATTAGGACAGCAATACAACCTCCAAATTGGAGAAAGTGTTTAAAAATTCACCATTTATTCTTTGTACCTTATTTTATATTTTTTATTATAGAAAACTGAGAGGCTCCTTGCACACTCCAGATATCTCAGTCTGTATATCCATATAATTCTGATTTATCCCATCAAATCAAGTGTCACACTTCCTGAATTAGTACATATTTTGACTGCTTATCAAATGGACCTGACCTGAAAAATGCAGGGAAGTGGAAATGTTAAATTTAGTGGGATAAAGGTTCCAGAAAAAGAGTTTTATTTCCCTTCCCTTCCCTTTTTGTGACAATCATGCCATGGAAAACAGGAATATTTCAATATTTCTATTTCAATTTGGGATGCACCAAATGCATTTTTTTGTCTCTGGAAAGAGCCTTTGAATCTGAAATATAAAGAGTTTGAAGGATCAACCAGCGGGGGCCTGGGTGGGACCTTCTGGCTCCAGAGGTTCAGCAGGTGATGCTTCCAAAGGTCCACATGCCCTGGATCCCTGCCCAGGGATGGGAAGAGGAGATCCAGTGAACTGCAGTGGGGACAAGACAGAGATTTGGAATTTTTTATGTTGAAAATATTCTTTGAAATCCCTGGAAGCAGATCCTGAGGGGAATGGAGAGCTGAGTGTGAGGAGCTCTCCTGTTTGCCAGCAGCTGCTTTCAGGCCGTGGTGAGAAGGCATCTTCCAAAATTTAAAAAAAAAAAAAAAATAGGAATGCCAAAGGCTAAACACGACTTTCCTGCTTCTCCTTTGGGAAAGAACAGATCCAAAGGGAAGCTGGGTGGGAAAGCACCAAGGAGCCTCTCCCCATCAACTTCCTGTGAGAAGCTCCTCCCCTGCTCCTCTCACCTGAGCACCCACCTGGATAAAGCCTGGTGTCCTTAAAAACGTTTGTTCTGGATCCCCAAAGCCTTTCTGTGCCCCCCATTCCCTTGGGAATCCTGCAGCTGGGAGTTAATTAACCAGCTCCTCATTAGTGTGTCCTGCCCAGCAGCCACTGCTCAGCCTCAGAAGCACAGATCTGACCAGGAACTCCAACCTGGACAGATCTCAGCAGGTTAATGGCTTTATTTAAAGCAAATTTATTGAAATTGCTGCATTTCGAATTAATTCAGCTCAGATGCCAACGTTTTCTATTCAAACCCATGGCATGGCAGAGTTCCTTTCGGAGAGCAAAATCACTCATTCTCTGCCCTTAGGAATAAAAGTTTGGGGTCATTATATTCTCCCTCAGTCCACTGGGATTACCCAGCACATCTGACATCCAGAGTTCCATCACAAGCGTGCAAGGAAATGTGTAATTATTGTCTGGAGCATTCCAGGATTCTGTCCCAAACTGGAGATCTCCTTGTCATTTCCAACTCTTTCCATAAGCACTTTTTTTCCTGGGAAGCTTTGAACCCATTAGCATAATAAGCTGTTCCTCAAATCCTGATTGCTAATTAAAGCCATATATTATTGTCAGCTCCCCCATTGCTGTGTGGGCTCAGTTTTCCCTCATTAAAGTGAAATAAATGCTCCTTTGTTTTTCCTTTCTTTTTGTTTTCATTTTCCCTTTTTTTTTTTAACTTGCAAAAACAAACTCAAAGCAAACTTACAGAAAACTGAATTAGTTCTTTCCCTGCTTTCTGGAGGGAAATTCTACAGCCTATTCAGCATATTTTCCATGTTTTTCCACAAATAAAGGACTGTATTGACTCCCAAAGATATCACACAACTCAGGAGCTAATTAAAAGTCAGGCTCTGTGCAATTGCCGTGGCACAAACAGCAAAAAACTCACGGATTTTCCTTTGAAACTCAACCCCAGAGCTACTCTAGGCAAATACTAAATGAGGATGTCAAGTCCAAAAAAAAAAGGCCAGGGAATGATGTTTTTCCTCAGCACAGAGGGGATTTAAAAAGCTCATGAGTCCCATGAGGGCTCCATGACCCAAAATTAGGAAACAAAAGGAGATGGGAGATGTTGGACTGGAACCCAGCTGGGACAGGCAGAGCAGGCAGCCTCTTCCCACAGAGGAAATATCACCAGAAATATCCATGAGATTCCAGGGGAGGGAGAAAAAACAGGGGGAAGCTGTGAAATGAAGGAGAACAAAGTAAATCCATAATTGACTTTGTCTGTTGGACTTGGTGATGTTGGAGGTCTTTTCCAGCCCTAATGATTCCATGAACCTGTGGCTGGAGAGGCTGGAAGGATTCCCCACCCCTGAAGCTGGCTGGCTGCCCCATGGATGGATTCCAGAGCAATCCACAGCTTGTCTTTAAACATTCCTGCTTCTCCTGAAGAGCGAATCCTCTGTGGGCAAACAGGATGTGATGGAATACTAAACCACCTGGAATTGGCTCCGTGGGTGCTGAGAACACCAAAACTGTGGATTTGATCCCTGTGTGGTTCATTCATGTTAGGGTTGGACCTGATGATCCTTGTGGGCTCCTTCCAACTCAAATATCCTGGGGTTCTGTGTGAAACTTAACACAAAGGAAAATCCTCACAAAACAGTCTGAGCCTGCCAGAGGGCAGGGAGAGATGGGATATTGGGAAGGAATTGTTCCCTGGGAGGGTGGGCAGGCCCTGGCACAGGGTGCCCAGAGAAGCTGTGGCTGCCCCTGGATCCCTGGCAGTGTCCAAGACCAGCTTGGACAGGGCTTGGAGCAGCCTGGGATAGTGGAAGGTGTCTCTGCCCATGGCAGGGGGTGACACTGGATGGGCTTTAAGGTCCTTCTCATCCCATCCCAGTCTGGGATTCTACCATTCCAACCCAGAAGGAATTGGAGGAATCACATCCAAATGTTGAAATCCCTGAAGATCAGTTCAGGGCTGAGGAGAGGCCCCAGGCCAGGCTGTCCCTGCCAGATCCCGTAAGAGAGGATGGGGAACAGGATCAGCTCCATGATTTCCCAATTCCTGCTTCTTACTTTCTTCCATGAGAAATAGTGCCGTTTCCAGAGAAAGGAAGATCCCAACCAAAGCGAGCTGGGATTTGGGAGTCTCTCTGTGGTGTTTGGGAAGAAGTCATCCATGGCAGAGCAGGAATCAGAGAAGAATTCTTCTATCCTGGGAATAAAGGCTCATCCCATTCCCTGCAGTGTTTCTCAGGCATTGATACAGTTTTATTGGAAAGCCATGGTCCCTCTGAAGGATAATGGATCATTTTCAGGCAGGAATGTCCCTCTTCCTGCCAGGCTGGACACAGGAGAGGGATAGAAGTGGAAGAATGGCCAGGAGGGGGTAGACTCCAAATGACCTAGCAGCTGGGAATGTTGAGGCCTGGAAAACAAGTGTGGGAAAGACATCTTTTATCCCTATTGCTCTACTTGGGAAGTAGAACCTCTGTGTGGAGAGAAGGGAGGTGAGACTTGGAGGAAAACACTTCCAGTGAGCTAAAAACTCCACAGCCATGCTGTGGTATCCTAAAAAACCTAGGGACATTTAGAAGTGTGGGACAAATCCAGCAATGTGGGGGAAACACAGGAATTGTGCAAAAACCCCAAAAGAAAATGTCCTCCTGAGAAGTGCCAGCAGTGCAGAGTTTTCATTTCACTCCCTCACCTCCCCAAATTAAATTAATTAGAAAGTATTAGCTGGAGTTATTAATCTTTCTGTAATTGCTATCTCAATAATAAGGAATTGATTGATGATTGCATTAGGAATTATAATAATAATTATTAAAATTTATGCTGGCCAGTAATTACCAAATGCCTGCTAATGGGTGGAATGGAATCATTGAGCTTTCCCTTGGAGGAACCAGGAAAGTGAGAGGAAACACAAAGTTTTGGGAAGCTGTAGGACTGAATCCTGATGAGAACCATTCCAAGCCTGTCCTGACCTCAGTGCTGAGGTTTCTGCAGGGAACATTAGGATATATGGGATGTTCCAGAGTTCTGTGGCACAGGAGACAAAATTCCTGCTGCTGGATCATCACAGAGACCCCTCTGGTGCCCTCCAGACTCCTGGGGTTCAGCAAATTCCTAAATGAAGCCATATTTCAGAGGAGGGCTTGGCTGACCTTGGCAGTGCTCTGGTGAAATGCAGAGGAAATCATGGAATTATGGAACCATTGCTGCTGGAAAAGCCCTTTAAGGTCATCAAGTCCAACCATGAACACAACCCCACTGAGTTCACCATTAAACCACATCCCAGGTACCACATCCACGTGGTTTTTGGATCCACCACTGCCCTGGGCAGCTGTGCCATGGCTGGCAAACCCTTCCCATGAAGGAATTTGGACACCTTCCACTATCCCAGGTTGCTCCAAGCCCTGTCCAGTCTGATCTTGGACACTTCCAGGGATGGGACAAAACCCCTGGGCAAAGACCAAAGGAAAATGGGGACAAAGAAAAAGAGAAAATCAAATTTTCCTTTAAGAGGACTTTTACTGAAGACCCAGAAACCTGGCAACTTTTTAAGGTAATTAACTCAAAACTAGGTAGTTAAGAATATCTACAGTGGAGGGAATCTTCATATGGTGATTTTACAGTTAATATTTAATAATAGTCCTAAAATTATCTGCCTGAGCCCAGTGGAAATTGTGGAGCCTCCAAGAGGCTATTGGGCAAAATTCCAAGGAAATATTTTTTTATTTTCAGACAGAGTTGTGGGTCCCTCTTGCCCCTTGCTGCTGTCATTCCTTTGACAGGACTTCTTTGTCATATTTTGCCATTTTTTAAAAGCTGTATTAAAAATACACCTGGCACAGATCAAAAAATGCTCAGAAATTGGTCTTTGCATCCTTGGAAAACTCTGTCAGCTCTCCCTTCCTCCCGCTGGGTATCCCCTGGATGTGGCAGGTGGAGAGGTTGAGGCCAATCCCAGCAGGCTTGATCAACTCTTCATGCTCTTAAATTTGATTTTTGTGGATCAAAAGACTCTCCCACTTCTCAATTCCTGCGTTTTCCAAGCAGGCTGAGATCCTTACCCTGTGCAGAAGGAGATGGGAAGCACAGACATTGCTCCATGAACTTTGAGGCTCCAACAATTTCCACAAAAAGGCTGGACATGGAGCACTCTGGAGAAGGAAAGAGCATTTATCCACCTCGAAGGAAAAATGAAGCCCTGGTGTCATTTTCCTGGCAGTGCAACATTTCCCAGGATCCTGCTGCCTTCCTTAGCCTTTTCCATGTCAGCAGCACATCCCTGTCACCAAAGGGCAAACTGAGCCCTGGGAAAGGCTGGGAAGGATCCCATTTCCCAGTGGATGCTATTCCAGTAAGAGCAGGAAATGCTGCAGGGTGCACAGCTCAGCCCTTGCTCCCCCTGGATTGAAGTCCAGGCTCTCACCCCAGACCTGGCTTTTCCCTGGGATTTTCACCTCCATGTTTTACCATCCCTGACAGGTCCATGGAGAGATGGTTGGTCCTGGCTGCTGTGGGAAGGAACAGCATCTGCAGGGCTGGGCAGGCAGGGATTTAATTTTTATTTTCATTTTCATTTTCATTTTCATTTTTTAAATAGATTATCAAGTGACGCTAATGTGATAACTTCTTACCACACAGCCAAGGCAGACATTCCTACAGGAACCAGAGCTATCCCAGGACCAAAGACAGGGATTTGCCTCTTTCCCAAGCTGCATTCTCTCATTTTCTCCTGGGAAATTCACAAGTGTGAGGATTTAGGACAAACACCCCTCTGACTTGTAGGACATTCCCGGAGCTGAGTTCTCCCCCTGCTCTCCAGAATTCCATGGCTCAGTGCCATCCCCTCAGTGCCTATTTTCACACACATTCCTCAGGGAGAAGACACTCCCTAACATGGAACCACAGGGAAAATCCTTCCTGTCTTGGGACAGAACAGGGGGAGAAAGAAATAAGAGGACAACTTAGAAAAGCAGGGGAAAGAACAGAGAAATAAATGACAAGAAATAAATGACAGCTGAATCCAAACCTCTGCTTCATCCCAGGGGTGACAGCAGCAGGACACCACCCACAAAGCCCAAATAAACTGAGGTTTCCCACAGGGCTGGATGGAGCACAGTGGGAGGCCATCAGAAGAACCATGGAATCATGGAATGGTTTGGGGTGGAAGGGACCTTAAAGCAGAGCCACCTTCCAGTGGCCCAGGCTGCTCCAGGAGAAGGGAGAAGGGATCGTTTGAGGTCAGCTGGAAGGTCCTCAGGCCTTCCCAAAGAGATGAGCTCTCCCATTGATCCCCCAAGGCCCCCCATCCATTCTGGGCTCCAAAGGACAGTTCATCTTCCTTAGGAATAAATACCCTCAATTACTGGAGAGGGAAAAGGAGCAGTGTATTTACTGGGAGGAGATCGAAAGTAATTACTCTGGAAAAAAGTTATGCTGGGGCCTGGAAGTGTAATGCATTATCTGTCATGGTTCTTACAGCAGCTGGCAAAGCCCATTCCATCACATCCCTCCTGATAACCTGGGAGAGGCTGGGGGAGCAGCACGGAGGGATAAAACAGTGCTGCTTGGGCAGGATTGAGGTTTTTGTACCTCAATCACCCAATTTGTCCTGGCTGTCCTGCCAGGAGGATTGGTGTTATCTGCACATCATTCCAGACTGCCTTTCCACCCTCTCTCCATGTCCAGATCAGTACTTCCCAGGGATTTTCCTCTTCTTTTTCCTTCATTTTTCCATTTCATCATCCCTCTGGACCATCACCTCCTGTTTTCCTACTGGGCCTTCCCTCTGTCCCCAGGCTTTTCTTTATTCATATTCCTACCGGAATATTGCTGCACAGAAATGTCAGATCAGCTCAGGACACCCCTTTCCCACCCAGCTGAGAAGCTGATCCCCAAACTCCATGGATAATCCAGCTCAGCAGATCCACCATTACAGTCCTCCCAGTCCTCCCTCTCTTAGATGATGATATGGAAGGTTTGGGGCAGTTCAGAAGTGCCCATCCCAAAATATCCCCATTACTTGACTCCAATGCCCATCCCAGTGTCTCCCTTGCCATGGAAGGGGTCTGACACCTGCCTGCTTGGGCAGACAATCCCTGGAGCACAGATTTGGGGAGCCAGGAGTTCTGCCCTCTCCTAGGTCATTCCTTTAGGGATCAACAGGCACAGGAGACAGATCCCTTAGAGCTCCCAGGGAAAAGCCAAAGGAATATTTGTTTGCCAAATTCAAAATACATGGCAGAGTTATCTTGGCTGTGAAGATATGAGAAGCTGTGAGTAGCTGGGCTGAAACTTGTTTATATTTCTCTCCCACTCCATGAGCAATTCCTGGTGCACTCAGGAGCATCCAACCCCCTGGGTGTCCCACCTGGAATGTGGTGGGGCTTTGATGTCCCCAGGGTGTCCCCACAGAGACCATTTCTGTATTAAAAACTCTTCCATTTAATCCCATCTTTGATATTTATCCAAACTGGACCTTCTGACACCTCCACCACCTTCCTCTGCACCTCCCACCATCCCAATTATTTCGCTGCAGTGAGGAAAATTGGCCTTTCCTGTGCCTACAACGTGATCTGCCCTCACTGGCTTTGCATGTGGCAGAGTCTCTTGAGTCTGAGCTGCTGCACTCCTTGTTTGCACTGAAAACAGCCAGTTAAGACTCTTCCCATGCTTTAGGAAGCTCTCAGCAAACTATCCAAGGAAAATACTCTTTGCAGGAGTTGTGGCAACCTTTACACAGCTTTAAACTGCTTAAAACTGCTTAAAAGCCCTTGCAGCTGCTGGGAAGTGGCAATGCTGATGCTCCAACAGCCTCTGGCACACCAGGAGGGCCTTCAGGAGCTTCTGAGACCATCCAGGCACGGGTGGGGTTGTTGGGGTGTCTGTGCAGGGCCAGGAGTTGGACTGATGATCCCTGAGATTCCCTTCCAGCTCAGGATATTCTGGAATTCTCTGAATGCTTCCTCAGGGTGGGTTGGGGTTTATAGTTGTGTTACCAGCCTAGGGTGGAATCCAGGTGTGCTTCCATCAGGGACGGTGGGAAGGTAGTTTGGAGAGGTGTGAACCCCACAGAGACTGTCCCAAACACACCACATTTGTGGGTGATCAGTTCCCAGTGTCCTGGGATGCTCAGGGATTCCCGGGCTGATTCCCAGTGCTGCCTGGAGCCCCTTTGTCCTGGGAACTGATCCATAAGAACAGCAGAGAAACCTTTTCAGCCCAGTTCCTCTTATCAGTTGTCTCAGACAAGTCATTTGCAAATAAATGTGTTCCCCTTTCTCTTCAGCCACCTGATAACCCTTGTAAGATAAAGTCCCCTCGGTGACCCCATTAATCACTCAGGATAGCGTTTGCAAATGAGGATTTCACACTTTCACCTCCTCTAGGTCTGCTCCAATTTCTGCTTCAGGATTGGACTTTTAAATGGGAACAGAAAAAAATTAATTCCTTCATTTCCTGCGCACTTTTCAGCGAAAGAGAAGAAAGGTAAGAACAATCACCATGATCGCCTATAAACATTTTTCAGGATTTAATTTGTGTTTGCTCCTCTTCAAGTCTCCTATGTGTAGCAAAATTAGTTCTTTTAGGAGAAAAAAAAAGGCTAAGCATAAAAATGGACAATCTCAGTGAACACAAAACAGCTTCTGGAAAGGGGTTGTGATGATGAATTATCCCACATTTCCCTCAGCTCTTTCTCTTCGATATTCTTGGAGCACCCTGGGATGGTGAAAGGTGTCCCTACTCAGTTTTCTCTGTGTAACAATTGCTGACATCCTCTGTCCCATTGTGATGGGATTTTCAGGGAAAGCAGATCCTTGGGGGGGATCTCTGCTGGCATTTGGGGTCTTTCCATCTGTAGATCTAAACAGGGAAAATATTTCTTCACTCTGGAGCTGCTCAGACTCCTGGGCAGCTCTGCTGTTATGTAGCCATAGCACACAGCTCCAAAATTCCCTTTGCTCACCAGGGGATCCTGGAGCACTGAATCCCAACTGTGCCAGCTCAGCAGCTCTGGGGATGAGCACTCACAGCTCCTCAAATGGTGTCACTAGTGGAACATGGATTGTTTTTAGGGAGTTGTCTAAAGGATGAACTCCCAGGCTGTAGGGTGCTGGAGAAATGCAGCTCTCTGGAATTCTGCTCCTGCTTCCAGATCCACAGGCAGGCTCAGCTCGCTGGAAAAGCTGGGTGAAGAAACTGGAGCTGGACATGCACTCATCCAGAGGTAGGGCTGGCTTCAACTCTGAACCAAAATTCAAATTAACTGCAGCCATCATGCTACAATTAAGCTTCCTTCTGCTCTCAAGCCAAGGTTAGAGTCTGTCAGAGGGTAGTGTCTTTGGAAAACTCAGCTTTGCACAGGACTCTCAGCAGTGGGAAGAAAACTCAGCTTTGCACAGGACTCTCAGCAGTGGGAAGAAAACTCAGCTTTGCACAGGACTCTCAGCAGTGGGAATTCCACTCCTGCCCAGGCTCTTGCAGAGCCCCCTTTGCCCATGGGAAGCTACCTAAGCCCTGCCTTGGAGAAGCTGGACAGGCACAGGAAATCTGTCCTTTGGGAGAGAAAATGTGTCCTTTGGGTGAGGAAATTTGTCCTTTGGGAGAGGAAATTTGTCCTTGGAATGTCTCTGGGCTGGGGTTTTCTCCCTGCTCCGAGATCCCTCCTGCAGCCAGGGAACACAGCCAGCACCCTGATCCCGTGGATCTGAAGCCAAGGCCAGCTGCTCCATGGTTTAATGGCTCCTTCAGTGATAAAGTGGGATCCTGCCTGCATGTCCAAGCATACGACTCCTCCACATTTCCAGGGAGAAGGAATTATTCCCCAGCCTGCAAGCTGAGACTTGATAAATCAGATTAACCTGTCCCAGCCGTGATGGATTGATCCTCCTGCTCCTGTACAGCGCTCCAGGGCAGGACTGGAATTTAGATGTCCCCAGAGCCACCTCCTGGCCCAGGAAAGTCCTGCTGTGTGCAGGGGCTGAGATGGGGCTTGGGAGCATCCCCAGGACTGCCACAGGCTGGGCCAGACATCCCCAGCAGTTGGAAAAGGCAGGGCTGAAGCCACAGCAGCAGAACTGAAAGTGTCACCTTTGGATGAGGTTTCCCTGGAAATGTCCGAAGAACAGCTGGACGTGGCTCTCCATGGAATGGGTTGGTGGGAATGGGGGTGTTTGCTCAAAAGTTGGACTTGATGATCTTGGAGGTTTTTCCAACCTCAACGAATCGGTGATTCTGCCAACGAGGGACAGTGGTGGTGGAGTGAGTGTTGGAAGGGATGGGAAGGAAGGAATGGAGCCCTTTTTTGGAAGTTCTGCTCCCTCTGGATGCTTTTACATCCCTGCTGCTCCAAGCCCTTCTGCTGGAGGAACATCAACAGCAGAATTCCAACTTCGATTTGATCCAAACTCCACCAAACCCTGACTCCTCAGCCCACCCACCACACCCTCCTTTCCCACAACCCTCAAAGCTCTTGGCCAAGGGTCTGGAGACACCTGGAGAGCTCTGGAATTCACAGGGCTGCACTCAGAGGCAGCTGTGGCACTTCTCATGGCAAGAATTCCTCAAGATTTTGCTAAGAAGAGCAAAACGGATTTAGTTACCACTTTGAACGAGCTGGAGCTCATCAGAGGAGCTGTGACAACACCGAGTGCAGCAGCTCCAGCTGCTCTCAGCTTTGTGGGCTTTAATTCTCCCCAAACACCTCTGTGGGCTCTGGGCTAATAAAGCTGCCTCGCTGAGCATCCCTAAAACACCAAAATCCAATGTCCAGCAGGCAGGCTGGGGAGGAAAAGCGGATGTGGGCAATAATTCACCTGCTCCCAAATGCTCTCCTCGTGTCTGCCCAGGGAGGGAGAGAGAGAGGGAGGAGATTCACACATTCCCAACTGCCCAATAATGGTTCTCAGACTAATTAAACCAAATCAGCAGATTGAATGGACACAGCTCAGGGGTTGGTTGTCTTCCCAATATTAGCAGGAATGAATCAGCAGAGGAGGATTTTGAAATCCAGTGAGCAACTGGAAGTGAATCGATGCAACATCTGCATTAGGAAAACTGATTTATCCCGAAGATAAATATGGATCAGGTTGTGGTTTGATTTGCCCCAGTCGAGCCCAGAGACACTTCAGAGACCAAGTCAGAGAAGTGGGTATTTGCTTTCTTTGATGCACCGGGTGTGTGGGAATTGTTTCCACCAAACACACACACATACCTCAGTACCCCAAAGACACAGTGTTGTAGGTAAAATTCATGAATATTCATTACATCCCCCAGGACAGGAGTGGTTATACAAATAGTTTCTCAGAAGTCATTAATATCATTAGCATGTGCACCACACATTCTCTGTATGTCCTGGTGGTCTTTGGAGACCCCCAAAGCCCCCTCCAGGGTGAAGGTCCTTCATGGGATGATTCAGTGGTGTCTGGGCTGGTTTCAAATGCATGCTTGTACAGCTTAGCTGATAAACCATCAGGCCAGAGCTGTTACCTACAATTTGAATTTGAATTAAGAGTTCAGCCTTCAGCCCTGGACAGGCGCTGTGCTGGTGGAAGGGGGACAAAAGCTCAAAGAAACAAGGATGGTTGAAGTGCAAATAGATTTGGGTTTTCTATTTGACCACTTCTTTCTCAGGTTGGACCAAGGCAGTGGCAGCTCCTCTGGATTTTCAAACTTTCAAACTTCCTCTCAAACTTAGAATGATGGAATGGTTTGGGTTGGAAGGAAACTTAAAAACCATCTTGTTCTACCCCCTGCCATGGGCAGAGATGCCCTGAATTTCCTGTATCCCATAGGATGGATGGTGTTATTTGGGATTTTTTGGAGGTTTTTTTTGTTTGTTTGCATTTTCTTTTTTCTGGGGGGGGGGTTTGGTTTTTTGGGGTTTTTTGGGGGAGTGTTGGGGTTTTTTGTTTGTTTGGATTTGGGAGAGGTTCTTTTTTGTTTTGGGGGGTTTTTCTGGGGTTTTGGTGGGGGTTTGTTTGGGTTTATTTGGTTTGGGGTTTTTTTGGGGGGAGGTTGGGTTTTGTTTGGTTTGGTTTGGTTTTTTGTTTTTTGTTTTGGTTTGGTTTTTGTGCGCAGGTTGGTTTTGTGCTCAGGATTCCTTTCCCTGATCAAATCTGAGCAGGTCAGGGAGGGATGAAGGGAGGGATGAAGGGAGGGATGCTCCTTCCTCAGGAGGTGATGAAATCTCCCATCTACTGAAATTCCTGGGGTCAAAGCAGTGGAAATCAGGAAGTCATTCCCATGGATGTGAGCCCACAGATTGCAGGGAGCTCTCCCACAAATTACTGGCTCAGGGAGATGATAGAGGAGCTCCTACATGAATTAAATGTAAATATTTGTCTTCTGAGAGTTGTTTTCTCTTAGAATAGAAGTGATTCTCAGGATGGTACAGAAGAGACCAACAGCTCCCTGGATCAGCAGAACCAGGGAAGAGAAGATCCTAAAAAAAGTTTTTCAGGATCAGCCTCCCAGCCTTTCTGGGGCTGAATTTCAACAGAATTCCTGTCCTCCACCCCTTGGCAGACTTATCCAGCTGCTTTTTCCCAGGTCCACAATTCTTGTCCTGCTTTGATACTGAACTCTCACATTAAAAAGTGTGGAATTGGAGGTTGAACCTGCCCTTGTCCATTATTTCCTCTCCATGGAGTTGCAGATTTACAACATTTTAACAACTTGCCCTTGTTTCCTGTAAATGTTTCTTCAGTAAATAGAAGCAATTACTGCTGCAGGTGATCAATAGCACAGCCAGTACAGGGGTTCAGGAGCTGTGACAAGGATTGGGATGTCAGCACAGAGTTTATCGGTGGAATTGGAATTGGAATTCATCATGGGATAGTCTATGGAACAAGCAGCCCTTCCCTGCACTGAAATGCAAAATGTAGGATTAGTTCTCCCTGGGATGAGTTTAGTGCTTTAGCTGGGTGGGAAGCAGAATTTCCCCACTATTAAGTGTTCCAACCACAAAAGAAAATGCAAATAGATTTAATTAGAATGTAAATTCTAATGGAATCCTCATCCCAAGGTGTGAAGGTTTTCCCTGGGTGCAGCAGGCTCAGAACCCCAGAATTCCAGGAGATGGGGATGGCAGCAAACCTGAAATAAGCCCCCAGAAAAGATGTGGGGTCCAACCAGCATCAGCTGCAGGCAAATCAAAATGCACAGGGAAGACCCAGATGAGTGCAATGACACAACAAAACATCTGTCTGCTCCAAATTTGCAGCTCATGGAGAGAGTTTTCCATCACCAGGCGAGTGTGGCTCCCCCAGGAAAGCTCCTCTGGCTCATTCTTCACAGCAGCTTCTGCAATGACCTCTGCATATTTGTTCCTGGGGAATTTCCAGAAATATTGAAAAGTGACGAATTGAGAAGCACCTGAAACTCTGTCAGGCTTCTCTTGGATTATTTTGCATTTAATTGAATTTTATCCCGGATTGTCCCAAAGTGTCACTGAGAGATGATGTGTCTTTTAGAGCTCCTGGGAAGTGTTTCTTTCCCAGAACAGGCTCCGTGTGGACACTTCATTAAAACTCCGGATGCTTCCTGATCCAGGGGCACTTCCACAGGGAATGGGAGCGCTGGTGCCACAGCTTCACATCTGCTGCCACTTTAAAACGAGGCAGGAGTTTGATCCAAGCCCAAGGCAATGTTCCGAGGGAGAAATGGGACATTTCTGTGTCCCCTGAGTGACCAGGTGGGGACTGTCCCCCTGAGCTGCAGAGAGTGAGGGACCAGAAGGTTCCTTTGCCATTCCAGCCCTTTGCCCTTTCCTGGCTGTCCTGTGCAGGGTTGAGAGCTGCACATCAGGAGAGGAACAAAGGGAGGCTTTCCTGTTCCACTCTGTCCCATTCCTCATCCATTCCTACTTGGGGCTGATTTTACTCCAAAGTTCTGTCCCCATAACTCTGCTGGGCTCTCAGTCCTTCCTCTGTTGCATAATAGGAGATAGCCAGGAAAAGAAATTCCCTGTTTTTCCCAAGGACAGCAGCATAATTCACCAGCCATTCCTGTGACACAGCACAGCCCACAGAGAGCAGGACCTGGTCCGGAAGAACATCCCAGCAATAGGGGGAAGCTCTGGATAAATCCAGAGGGATCAAAGGAGACTGAGGGGAGATCTCACAGCAGTTTCCATCTTTGTCCCCAGGGACAGCTCTGATCTCTGCTCCCTGGGACAGGACAGGGACAGGAATGGCTGGAGCTGGGCCAGGGCAGGTCAGGCTGGAGATCAGGAAAGGTTCTTCCCCCAGAGGGTGCTGGGCACTGCCCAGGCTCCCCAGGGAATGGGCACAGCCTGAGGCTGCCAGAGCTCCAGGAGTGTTTGGACAGCACTGCCAGGGATGCACAGGGTGGGATTGCTGGGGTGTCTGGGCAGGGCAGGAGCTGGGCTGGGTGATCTTGGTGGGTCTCTTCCCATGCAGGATATACCAGGATTCAATGCGAGGAGAGGGCTGAGGAATGGGATCACAGCCACATTCCCAGCTGGGCTGCTGCCAAAACATCATTCCCAAAATGGGCCCTGGGCTCCAGAGGTACAGAACTGCTCCACTTGTTCTGGAGACCTGGCACAGGAGCTGGCTGGGCTCTGGGAGCTACTGGGGAGCAGGGGCTGCAAAGGTCCCTTGTCACGGGTCCTGGCAGGGAAGGAGGGGACCAGGACCCAGCAAATGCTCCAGAGAGAACCCAGCCTTGGAGCTGGGCCCACACACAAAGGGACAGCAGCTGGAAAGGGGGAAAATCCATAGCTGGAACACGTCCTGTTCCGTGAAAGGGAAAGGGAAAGGAGAAAGGGAAATGGGAAAGGGAAAGGGAATGGGAAAGAGAAAGGGAAAGGGAAAGGGAAAGGGAAAGGGAAAGGGAATGGGAAAGGGAAAGGGAAAGGGAAAGGGAAAGAGAAAGGGAAAGGTGGTGAGATCTGCACCCCAGACACTGAGGTCTGATGCTGGGCTGGTGCCTTTGGTGTCCCACAGGAGTCCCAACCCAGCAGCTTCTCTCCAGCTGGCTGAAGGTGTCGCCATACTCTTGGATCCAAGTCCCAAACTGAGGACATGCAGCACCAAACCCCTGAGCTGAACCCAGCTAGGGGAAGAACAAGAAGCCAGGAATGTCAGGGCTGCTCCAGGACTCTGTGTCTTCCTCCTTCCCCAAGGTCAGCCCACATCCATCCTACTGCTTCCATACATTCCTGCCCTGCCCAGAATAAATCAGAGGTCTTGGACTGCAGCTTTAGCAACCAGCTCCGTTTCTCTAACAGATAAATAAAAATAATAAAATTAATTTTAAAAATAAAATAATAATAATAATAATAATAATAATAATAAACCAGAGTGCAGCATTTTCCAGAATATTCTCCTTTCAAAGCCAAGCCTTTGTTCTCACAGACTGACAGATATTCCCTTTTTTCCCTACTCCAAGCTCTAGCACAAAGGATCATCGTCCTGCTCTTTCACCCTATAAACAAATTGTTTTCTTAATTTGTCACATGCCTGTGCCTGCAATTCTCTCCTCATTATTCTCTTAGCAGATGATTCTGTGCAGCTCCTGGGAAGGATGCTCCCAGGCAGACATCTCAGTCTATTCTTCCCTAAAAAAAGGGTGCTTGGATGTTTTCCTGGTTGTCTGAGCCGGGGAAAGAGCTCCTTTCATCAATGAAAAGCCTATTCAGCCTGGACCGAGCCCACTAGAGCATTCCCGGCTCCAGAATATTTTTAATTGGTTCCATTTCAAAAACTGGGCTGCGCAGCTCTCGAAAGGGTCTTAATTCTTATTAATTTTCCTGATAGCAGACGTGGCCTCCTTTTGATGTGCAAATTTCAAACTGTTTTTCCACACAAAACTCCCCCCCCCCCCCCATTCCCGCCGATTGGCATCTGTGGGAAATGAATACAGAGCAGCTCTGGGGAGGGAGGGGGAGGGAGGGAGGGAGGGATGGGGAGGGACAGAGCCAGCGAGGTGTCAGGGGAAGGAAGTGGCAGCCAGGAGGTGGCCGAGGGTTCAGAGATCAAGGGCAGGCAGCTCTGGCCATGGAGAGCTCTGGGGCAGGAGGTGAATTCGCTGGATGCTCCCTGTGGGATCCAGAGGGGCTGCAGCATTCCAGGGATAACCAGTCCTGCCGGCACCACGTGTCCTTAACCCCTTAAGGGGGTCTGGCTGAGCCCAGGGTGGGGCCAGGCTCCGTGGTGGTCACTGCTTTCAGCATCCCACTCTCCCTGTCTTCAATGGGGTAGCAAATGCTCCATTTTACCCAGGATTTTCATTTTTCCCTGTTTCAGTCACCACTTGGAATCCCAGAATGGTTTGAGTTGGAAGGGACCTTAAAACTCATCCCTTAAAGCCCATCCCTGCCCATCCACCCCTGCCATGGGCAGGGACACCTTCCACTGTCCCAGGCTGCTCCGAGCCCTGTCCAGCCTGGCCTTGGACACTGCCAGGGATCCAGGAGCAGCCACAGCTTCTCTGGGCACCAGGTTCTGGGGCCAAAGTTGCAGGAGTGGTTTCTCCTCTCATCCTGTCCCAGCAAAGCTCTGCCTGCCCTTCACCTCACTGCTCCCATGGAAAAACCCTGGCAGTGTCCAAGGCCAGATTGGATGGAGCTTGGAGCAGCCTAGGGTAGTGGAAAGTGTCCCTGCCATGGCTGGGGTGGAATGGGATGAGTTTTAATGTCCCCCCCCAGCCCAAACCATTCTGTTATTCTGTGATTTCATGATCTTCCACTTTTCAGCAATTTATTTCTCTTTTATTGGTTGAGGGCACTCATCTGCTGCTGGCAATAAAGGAAAAGAGCTGTAAAATTTTCTGTACAAGACCATCACTCTTTTCCCGTGTCCCTTTTCCCATCCTTTTTCTCTCTTTGCTGATCACCACCTGTATTTTTATGGACCAGGTCAGCTCTGCAATCCCTGCACTGCACCTTTTTTGGGCCTCAGCACCCTCAGGCCCTTCCCAGGCTTTTTTCCCTCGAGGGCACAGCCCCCCCCCCCCCCCTTCCCAAGGATAAACTCCATTCCCTAAAAATACAACCCCATATTAAAATCCATGTTCACCTTCAGTCACGTAATCCCCAACCTTCTGTAAAAACCTCCTCATCCCTGAGCTCCAATTTGTGTCTCCTGCAAAATTCATGGGATGATTTAAGATGTGGCTGGGATCATTGAAGAGGATTAAGACTTTCCCAGCAGCCTCCCAGGAACTTGTGGCAACTTGGCACAAGTTGGTGACCTTTTGGGGGACATTCCATCCCCAGCAAACTATTCCAGGGAGGGGAATCCGAGATATCCAAGGGCTGTAGACCTAGACAAGCAGAAAAGAGAGAAAGGCTCCATTTGGGAAAGGCTTCCCCAGCCTCTCTGTGAAAATTGTCTCTGTCAGTGCCCAGTGAGAATGAGGGACCCAAAAATGGGAGAGAAGCCACCCCCAGTGAAACTCCCAGGAATATTTTGAAGGAATGCCACTTAAAATTTCTCCTGTACAGCCCAGTGATAAATGGAGAGCGAGGCAATGCAGCCAATGTGGAGAATCCAAGCTTGACCATAATATGGAATTCATGTAAAAATAAAGGAGGGGATAATAAATGGGATATGGAAAGAATTAATTTTTCGGTTCAGGAGTTTTGCTTTAGAACAAAATACAGATGCCCAGCCCATCTCCAGATAAACTTTGCCTAATTCCACTCTGGAATCAACCTCCTTCAGTGTGGGCACTGTGGGATTTGGGCATGAAGGAAGGAGACCCCATAACCCCAGGCAGGTGGGAGTTATTTCCCAAGCATTTTCCCCACACCAGGATCCAGCCCAGGCTCAGAGAGAGGGGCACCAGGTGACAATCAAATGGAAATGTCCCAGCAGGAGGCACCTGTCAGGAGGAAGCATCCCCATCCACCTTCCTCTCTCCCTGGATTCCAGCACAGCTGGGATCTGTCTGCAGGAAGAACGGGAGAAGTGTTTTCCAGTGGAGATGTGGCAACATCCTGGGGGAAGTTGCTGTAAAATCTGACTGGGAGGAAAGCCCAGCACAGATCCCTCATGTTTTTCCTGCCTTTCCCCCTTGGTGGGATTTCTCCCAGGGAACAAGTGATGGGATGAGAGGGAACAGCTTCAAGTCCTGCCAGGGGAGGTTTAGATTGGATATTAGGGACAATTCCTTCATAGAAAGGGCTGGAAAGCTTTGGAACTGACTGCCCAGGGCAGTGGTGGAGTCACCATCCCTGGGAATGTTCCAAAAACGTGTGGATGTGGCACTGGAGAATATTGTCGTTCCAATGGTGCACATGGAGGGGATGCTTGTGGATTGGACTTGCTGATCCAAAAGGTATTTTCCAACCTAAGCAATTCCATGATTCTATGACTGGAACAGATTTTAAGCCAGATTATCCCATTGAAAACCCCTTGCATGGACTTCCTTCCTGTGAGAGATGAAATTCCAGGACTTTGCACTTTGGCACTCCCCAGTTACAAGTGGGATGTGCAGCACAGGCATGGATTGGGATGGCACTGCAGGAAAAGTGTCCACAGCGAATATTTCACCCCAAAATCACAGATTCCCCTCAAGCAAAGCCCCACTGCCTTCCCAGGGATGGAGAAGCAGGATGATGGTGGGGAAAGCTTGGCTCAGTGGGGAAAACACAGCTTGGGTGGATCCATGGGAAAGGATTTATCCATTTAAATAGAAAAGATAGGAAAACTGGAACTCCGAGTCTGTGACTCTGTTGAGGACAGTGGGAAGAAAGGAAGGGAAGTTACAACTAATAAGCATTTTAAACTTTCTTCTGTCTTAGCTGAAGGGAGAAGGCTGAAAAATTTAACAGGAAGAGCCTGTTCCCAAATTTAATTGGATATTGGCATAGAATATGCATTAAATTTTCCTATATTTGAACTGGTGAGCAGAAATATTCCTGAAATATAAGCAGCACATCCAGGACCTGTCTCCATCAGCTCCCTGCCCCATTCCCAGCATGATCCCCTCGGTGCTGGGAGGGACTGGGGCTGCTGGGGCTTGGGTGGCTCCAGGGACCTCCTGGGGACCACTGGCAATGTGCTCCAGAGGAGTTTGCAAAGGATATATGTGTGATTTTCCATAAAAATACTGTCTGAGGGCTATAAAGGCACATCAGTGCTCTCAAGAAGGGCTGCAACTTGTGGCATCAAAAATCCTCACCTGGAAAAAGAATTCCCACCTCTCTGGTGCCTTCACCACCCATGGTCCATGTCCCAGAGCGTGGTGACAGCAACAGGACAGCAAAACGTGGGAGGAACAGGCTTCAAACAGCCCCATGTGTGAAAAATGAGCTTTGGAAGTGTGAAACCCTGGAGGGAATGGACACAGAGCCAAAGGGCCACTTTGACCTCTTGGTTTCTCCTTCACCACCACCCAGAGAAACAACCCAAAGGTTTGGTTATTTCTCTTTCATTCCACATATTCCTGATTTTCGGGTGGCCAGGTCCAGAGGGAGCTGATTCCCAGGAAGCACTGAGCCCTTTCCCTTGAACTTCAGTCCAGTTTGAGTTATTAAAGCACCTAAAACTTGCAGCAGCCTTGGCATGAGGCCACAGCTGAGCCTGGCTGAACCTTAAAAAGACAAATCTTCTGGTGGAGGAGCAGAGGACAGAGTGTGGAAAAGAAAAATGAGGCCATTGCTGGAGCCAGGTCACGTTAGAAGATTTTTACACAAAGCCTACAATGGAAATGTGGAGTTTTTTCCTTTTTTTTTTTCCCTGGGTATTTGCTTGCAGGACCTGCCAGGTCACCCTGTGCCAGCAGCCAGGGATGTGCTGGAGCAAGCAGGAGCATTCCATGGACAAGAGGGACAATTCTTCAAGCACAGCCATAAAAATGCCATCCAGAGCCAAGGGTTTGATGGGTTTATTCTCATTTGTAGCCCTTTGGTTTCGATGACAAGGGTTTGGATAGACACACTCCTGGATCCCTGGATTTTCCAGCAGTGGGGAACAGCAAACAGCACCTCAGGCTGATGGAGTGGGAACATCCCTGGATGTCCCAGAGAAGATGTGGCTGCTCCTGGATCCCTGGAAGTGTCCAAGGCCAGGCTGGACAAGGCTTGGAGCAACCTGGATAGTGGAAGGTGTCCCTGCCATGGCAGGGGATGGGGCTGGATGAGCTTTTATGTCCCTTCCTACCCAAAGCATTCCATGATTCTGTGATTCCTGGTTTTGGGGTGGGGTGGGGAAGGGGACAATCCCACTGTGCTGTTTTCCTGTGGATGTGTCGGTTTGGGAATAACAAAACTCCATCACCAAATGCATTCCCGTGATGTGGAGAAGGAAGAGACTCTTGTGTGCTCTCGACACCTGTGGGGGATTCTCCCAGAGAAAAATCAGGATTTGTTCAGGGAAGAAAACACTGAGTGAAAACAAACAGGCTGAACTTATATTCCACTGGAAAGTGATCCTGCAGGATGAAGGGATTGGTGCTCCTGGGCAGTTCCAGTGCTGTGGCATAACTCACACAGCTCCCCCCATCCCAGCAGCTTTATCCAAGATATTTTGGGCAACACAGATGCAGATTCCATCTCTTAAATCTTTCAGGCTTATCAAAGGGTTTGTTGCTTTTTTTTCTCCTTCTTCTTTTCCCATTTTCAGCCCCATGGATTCTGAACCACCGAGATCTTCTTATGTCTAATAAACACAAAAATGCTTCTCTTTCCAGCTTTGCTGCTAAAGCCAGGATGATTATAAAGCTAAATCCTGGGCATATGGTGTGGGTGCTGCTCCTGGAAACTTCTCCTGGCTCTGGCACTGAAGGGGGAATTAACCCTTGGCGGGGAAAAAGGAAAACGAGGATGTCCCCCCACTGATCCCTGTGCCAGGGGGAAGAACAGCTCAGCACAGGGTCCCAGAGTGGTGGGACACACCCAGGGCTGGTAACATTTCTCCCACACAGGAGAGGAGTGTGATGGTCCAGTGGGAGGGAGGGAGCAGAGGGATAGAGGCAGGAACAGGTTGAAGTAACTGGAGAGCTTGAATCATCCCAAAATTTTGAAATTTCAGCAAATGCTTTGCTGAAAGCTGCTGCATCCCAAAGCCATGGCAGGCTGGAGCACTGCTGGGATGATCCAGTGCAGGATGCTGCTGGGATTTCCTAACCCTGGGAAGAGATGAGCAAGCAGGGCAGTCAAGGAGAAGCAAGATCTTGCTGGGAAGTCCAACCACAGCCAGTGCTCAGCTTCCATCCCAGGAAACAGGGGGCAAACACCTGGAGCTGGGATCACCCAAATCAGTGCCAGGGATCAGCCCATGGCTCTGGGAAGATGCTCCTTACTGAGGCCACCTCCCAAAATCAGACCCCCAAAAAAACTCAGCTCCCTCCAGGACAAGCAGTAGGAAAAGCTCAGCTCCAGGCTCCAGCCAAAGTGGCAGCCAGGATGCTGGAATTCCATGGGATAACGAGGCTGAGGCACTGCAGTGCTCAGCACACCCCGAGGGCTCCAAAAAAGCTGCAGCTCAGCGGGTGTTCACTGTTCACCACAAAATGCAGCCGCAGGAAGGGCCCAGCCAGGCTCAGCTCTGCTTCCCGGAGAATCCTTCCATGAGGTGGGATAACAGCCCCACTGTGTGGATCCACGGGATCCAGTGCATCTCCCACACGGAGCAGGAGCACTGCCAGCCTTGGGGACACGTTAGAGCATCCCTCAGAGCTGAGCCACACAGGAGGAACAAGGCAGGGCAGGGCAGGAGAAACCCCGAGATGTTCCTGCTTCATTGAGTTTCTGTTTGAATACTACTTTTTCCCATATTATTTCCAACATTTGGAAAGTTTTGCACTTCTCAAAGTGATAATTTTTTCCAAAAGAGGGTGAATTCCATATGTTTTGACACCATCTCTCCCCTGCTAGTTGGAATTAAGATGCCAGTACAAGGATTCACATCGTTAAAAAGAGAAGGGGCTCTACAGATCCTTCAGAAACATCAGAAGTGTCTCCCTAATTTAACTTGCAAAATGCTGCTGGTCCCTACCATTGCTCTGGTGCCACTGTGCTCTGCAGAGGGACAGCCCTGGGGTGGCAGCAGGAGCAGGGCAGTGCCTGTCCCCTGAGCTGGAACTGCTGGACACCTCAGTGCTGGGGGAGCTCTGGGACCCTCCTAACAAGAGAGACCTGCAGGGGCTGGAGGTGTCCAGGGAAGGGAAGGGAGCTGGGAAGGGGCTGGAGCCCCAGGAGAGGCTGAGGGAGCTGGGAAAGGAGCTCAGCCTGGAGCAAAGGAGGTTCAGAGGGACCTTGTGGCTCTGCACAACTGCTGACAGGAGGGGACAGCCGGGGGGTCAGGCTGTGCTGCCAGGGAACAGGGACAGGAGGAGAGGGAACAGCCTCAGGCTGGGCCAGGGAGGGTCAAGTTGGATATTGGGAAAATTTCTTCTGGAAGTAGTCAGGCATTGGAATGAGTTGCCCAGGGAGGTGGTGAATCCCCGTGATGTGGCATGGATGTGGCATGGATGTGGCACTCAGGGACAAGAGTCAGTGGTGAACACGGCCGTGCTGAGTTGATGGTTGGACTCGATGATCTCAGAGAGCTTTTTCAACCCAAAGAACTCTGTGATTCCACAATTCCATGAGGAACAGCACTGCCCTCACTCCCCTGGGGGCAGAAGCACCTTCAGCACTGCAGTCACTGCTGTAGAACAGCCCAACCAACAGCTCAGCAAGAGCTCCAGCACCAGGAGAAGCTTTTCCATTATTTTGTGGTTCTCACACAGGACTTTGCCTAAGGGAAAGGCCCAGGGAGGCAGGGCAGCTCTTGCTGGCAAGAAACACAGGAGTTTCCTCTGAATATTCCCACAAAATCCCAACCCTGAATGGGTGGGATGAGTTTGAAAGTGATATGAGTGGTCAGACCCTGACCTCTCCTCAGGTGAGACTTTGTGAGGAGCAAAGAGAGAAACAAAGTGCAGCTCTGAGCAGCTCAGCCACTCCATGAGCTTGATTCACAAGGAGAAAAATTGGAGGTCAAAGTCAGCAGCAAGGCTCTGCCTGTCGCAGTCATTCCTGAGGGAATGGGTGAGTGCACAGGTCCAAATGGGAATTTTGGATCCCATCTCAAATCAAGGCTCCGTGTGGTCAGACAAAGGGGTTCCCTGTCAGCATTTCCCACTTCATAAATCAAACACTCCTGAAGGCAGCTCAGAGCCACAGGGATGGGTTTGGAAGCAATGTTGAGTTTGAAAAGCAGGAGGCTGCAGCCATAGGAAAAAGAATTCCAATAAATGCCAGCCCAGGGCTCAGGGCCTTCGGGATCCTTCAGGTCTCTGTTCCCTGCATGGATTTTGTGCACATCATGGATTTATCTCCTACATGGCTGCTCTGAACTGTGCCCATGCTCTGTTCCATGAGTTTTTTCAAATATTCCTTAATGCTGGACAAGGAGGTTGACACGTAAATGGTCTGAAGGGTTCCCTCCCTTCCTGAGCCCTGAGCTGTGACACAAAGGAGAGCAGCAGGGAGCAATCCTGGTCCTGAGGGAATGAGATTATCGGGATGTTCTCAGCCAAACTCCATCTCCGTGGGCAAGGTGCCTTCCCTCGTTATCTCCTTGTTGGAATATCTCAAAAACAAGGAGTCCTGGAGAGCTGCTGTCTCCCGGGAAGTGCTGAGACACCTGGAAATCAATTCTCTGGCTCTGGGAGGAGCTTTCAGTGAAAGATTTTATGGGAAATTCATCACTTGATAAAGAAACCTCCATTCCAAAGGTTTCAAAGGAGCCATTAACATCTCAATGGGAAAATAAAAAATTACCTTGAGGATGGAAACAGAGGTTGCATCCACTTTGTAAAAGGAGACAGCTCCACCCAAACAGCCCAGATATTCCTTTCATCTCTTGCAATATCAGGTATTTGAACTTTATCTCCTTGCTCCTCCTCAGAGCCAAGTGCCCGGCACAAATCTCCTCCAGCCTGCGGTGAGGGACTATTTCCTGCAGCAAATGACCCCTGGAATGTTATAAAAAGGCTGTGGAACCCCATCAGGCAGCAAATAATGCAGCATTCGAGTGTCCCCTGACAGATGACCTGAGCCAGAGCACAACTTGTGGGCGTCACTCTGCTGTTCAGACTGGGATGTGATTCAGGGCTTCACATCCCTCTTTAAAAACTGCCAGAATTAATGATGGAATCGACTCCTTTCCCCAGCAGGGAGCGAAGCAAGCCCGTGGACAGCACTGCAAATTGGTTTGGGAAGAGAAATGGGAGCCCAAAAGCTGTGAAATGATGAGGCAAGGAGAGGGAGACAGAGCACAGCTCTTGGGCAGGGAGAGGAGAAAGGAGCCCTGGAAATGCCAGGGATGGAATCCCAGAGCAGATCCGGGACAGGAGCGTTGGTGGTGACTCCTTGGGACAAGAGGAGTCGGGAACTCCCCGAGGGTAGAGGGAGATCCTTTGGCAGGGAGCATCTCCAACACCAAATCCATCAGCAGGGATGGCAACACAACCAGTGGGAGCTCCTGGAAAACCTTGCAGGGAATGGTGATGATCCATGGAAAATGACCTGATCCATGGAAAATCATCAGATCCACAAAAATGATCTGATCCGTGGAAATGATCTGACTCATGGAAATGCACTTTCAGTGCTCTGTAAATCCATGGCTGGGCCGTTCCTTGGCCTCTGTGTGCAGTTCTCACCTCCTCACCTCAGACATATGGAACAAGAGGGATTTTAGAATCCCTTCTATCCCATTGCATGAAACACTAGAGCCAGGAAAATAGGGGACAAGGAGGTGAGCAAAGGTCTGGAATGGTTTTATAGGAGGAGAACTGGAGGACACTATTCTCCAGCAGAGAAAGGGATTTGATGTAACCAAGCTGGGGAAGAAGTCAACAAAATCATGAGAGGATGCCAAGGACTCTCTCTGATTCTCTTCCTGCAGAAGGAAAAAGGGAAACAAGCAGGAACCAAAGTCAAAACAAACAAAAAACCCTTTTTCTTCATGCAACAGAAACTGGATTTGCTGAGCTCTTTGCCAAGGAAAACTGCAAGTGCTGAAACTCTGCAACAGACTCATTGGAAAAGTGGAAAAGGATTTGGGGGAAAGAAGCACCAAGGGGTGCTGAACTCCTCAGCAGGCTCAGAAATCTGGTGCTGGAGCAGAAACATGATCTCACCAAAGCCTTGAGGAACATCTGAGATGATAAGAGAAAGTCCTCATAGATAAATGGCTAAAATGGATAAAAAAATGGCTAAAAAAGCCGGAAGCAAAGGACAGGAGTAAGGTCTTGGTTCCTGGAGTGCAAAGAGGTGGATTTGGAAGGGATCTCTGCTGAAGGCAGGACACTTCTCCGTGCTATGAGAAGGAGAAGGATGGAATGATAACCACATTTGCAGGGCTGAGTTACTGGAGGTGGAAAAGGCAAGGGCTGCATGCAGAGAATTCTAGGAGGAGCTCGTAATGGTGAGTGAGAGCGTGAGAGGAAAGCAGCTGGAATTCAATGGAGACAAATGGAAAGGGATGCACACGGGAAAAACAAAACCTGACTCCAAATAGACCATAATGGGCTCTGAAAAATCCCCCCTCAGGAAGGAGGGCTGGAGTTATGAGGGGCATTTCTGGGGAAATGTCAGCACAGCTCTTTGCAGGGGTCAGAAAAATTGGGAAATTGAACAGTGGGGACAGGCAGGGAATGAAGAGGAAGTGTCCTGGTAAAACACTGAGGTTCAGCTGCAAGCAGGAAATTGGGAATCTTCCCTGTCCCCATTGCAGCTTCCAGAGGCACAGGGCAGAGGTCTTATTGAGAGGAGCAATAAGGAAGGAAAACCAGACATTATTGGATGGAGAGCTTTAAAGGGAGGCCAGAGAGAATCCCCAAGGCACAGGCAGCTGGGGCCAAGGAATTTTCATCTCTCCAGGCTGGTGTTTCTCTCCAAGGCTTCCCTGAGCACTGCCCACCGTGGTTATTGTGGCTCCAAAGGGGATAGTTTGGGATGATCCAGGAGCCAGAGGAGTGCAGGGATCAGGGAACACCAGCACATGGATCCAGCAGCTCTCACTCCTGGCTTTCTCCTCCCCTGTGTGCTTGGCCCTGCTGTCTCATCTCCGTCTTTGGCTGAGGCTGTCCCAGCTCTCTTTGCCACAGGCATTCCCTAAGGATTGTGTCTTCTGTCCAACATGGGCTCTGTTTCCATCTGTGCTCATGTCTCAGCTGTGGGCTCACACTGCAGCGTGGACTTTGAGGTATTGTGAAGGTCAAGCCTTGCGGAGCTCATTCCTGGGGAGGCTGAACTCCTCCTCCTCCTCCTCCTCCTCTGCTTCCTTGTCTTTATCGTGGTCACCTCTGGCAGAACTTTCCTTCTCTTTTCATACAGCCTTAGGGATCCTTCAAGGTTTCACAGAACCCCAGACTGTTTTGGGTTGGGAAGGATCTGAAATCCCATCCAGTGCCACCCCTGCCATGGCAGGGACACCTTCCACTGTCCCAGGTTGCTCCAAGTCCTAATGTCCAACCTGGCCTTGGACACTTCCAGGGATCCAGGGGCAGCCACAGCTTCTCTGGGCACCCTGTGCCAGGGCCTGCCCACCCTCCCAGGGAACAATTCCTTCCCAATATCCCATCTAGCCCTGTCCTTCTTCACCATAAAGCCACACACCGTTGTCACTTCATGGCCCTGTGACAATGTATCTACGAAGTTATTACAGCTCCTTTTGTTAGAAAACTTGGTAAAAATCTTTAGGAAAGCCAGGTAAATTATGTCCACTGGATCTCTGGGCCACTTGATCTCTTCCCTTGCTGCCTCCCTCAGAAACTCCAGGACAAAAGCCTGGTTGAATTTCCCAGGAAAGGTCTCCCAAGCTCCCTAATTCCCTCCTCAGTGCAGTTCTACCTCATTTGAACATCACTTTTAATAATCTGCCACTCCTGGAGCTGCTCCAGAGCATTTTTTCCAATCAAGGTCTCTCTGCTTTCTTTCCCTCTGATGGTGAGGAAATGTTAAGTGAGAGCTTTCACAGCAGAGTTAATGCAGTTAATAGTTCAGCTATTTCATCCTTGGATTCCTTTGGAGCTCGGGATGAGAACCATCCGGCACTACCCGAGTGTTACCGTTTATTTCATCAGGTTGTTTTAGAGCTTCATCCACTGAAACCACTTTGAGCCACATTTTCTCACTCGTCCCCCATCAAGGTTTCCACACTGAGGATTCCTGGGGACTCTTATGCATGGGCAGGAAACCTGTGCAGGATGATCCTCCACATTCCATGCTTTGTGTTTGGGTTATTCCAGCTTCCTGCTCAGGTGTGTTTGGGAAAGAAAATACCCCTGGCAGGAATTCCTGAGCTGCCAGTGGGCACTGGAAGATCCAGGACTTGAAGCCGTGTTGCTGCCAGTCCCCCTCTTCCTCTGCTGCCTCCTTTTCCTGGGATAACAGCTGGGGTAACCTGGATCCTGCAGGAGCAGCAGCCAAATCTTCATCGAGGAGCAATTTTTACATGGGCAGATAGTGATGGATCAAGTTTTAAAGGGGAGAGATTTAGATGGGATATTGGGAAGGAATATTTCCCTGGGAGGGTGGTGAGGCCCTGGCACAGGGTGCCCAGAGAAGCTGTGGCTGCCCCTGGATCCCTGGAAGTGTCCAAGGCCAGGTTGGACATTGGGGCTTGGAGCAGCCTGGGATAGTGGAAGGTGTCCCTGCCATGGCAGGGGTGGGATGAGATGGGTTTTAGGCTCCCTTTGAACCCAAACAATTCCATGTCTCTATAATTCCATGTGCTGCTCACCAGGCAAGGCTGGAGGCAGCAGTGGCCAAGTGGCCAAATGCCCCCTGGCCTTGGCCACTCCCAGGGATCCAGGGGCAGACCCAGCTTCACCTTCCCCACATCCCCTTGCTCTCCCCCAGACAGCTCCATATTGTCCTCCATTATCATCT